>BLBF01000021.1:2261699-2342286 GCA_015471245.1 Laticauda colubrina | reverse complement strand
CCAGGTGTAGTGCTAGCAAATCTTTGTTTAACTGATCTAATTGGAATTATATATATATATATATATATATATATATATATATATATATATATATATATAATTTTGAAACTTCTAAACCCAAGTTTTCCCACCCCCTGGAATATTGTCTTGCATCCAAGTTGGGAACCCCTGGTTTAAATTCTCTACTCACTACGCAAGGTGGCCAAGAGGTAGTACTTTAGAAATAATTTCAAGGTGTTGAGGGTTTTAAACAATCACACACACACACAAAAATCACAGGATGTGAGAACTCCATCTTTTTCAAAGATTAGGGCTGAGGATAGAGAAGGTATCCCTTAAGAGGATAGGTGGTAGCTACAGGAACTTCCACTCCATTACCCCCAAGTAGGTTGGGTAGTCCAGGATAAGAAGATTCTGAGAATTTCTGGAAAGGTTTGGGATCCCAGTCTTCCACTCTGTAGAATTTTCCCCCTGTAACAAAGCCATAAAGCTCTTGTAGTGTCTCACTCTCTAACATGATCTACTTAGTCCTCTCTTGATAATCTACCTGTTGAATCACAGAAGCTTATAGTTGGAAGTGACCAGAGACTTAATCCTCTGTTGAGTACAAGATCCTTAATAGTATTTCCATTCAATCAGAGGTCCCAAACTCCTGGGCCATGATCCATTCAGAACCCATTCAGGCCATGCAAGTGGCAGGCAAGCGTGTGGGCATGCATGAGCAGTAAGCCACCATCCGCCCTCCCTCTCCTTCTCCCACCACCGCCACTGCCAATTCGCAAAGCCAGAAAAGTTGGGGACCATTACACTAGATAACTATCCAGCCTTTGTTTGAAGACATTTAGCAAAGATCTCACTATGTCATTGGGCAGTTGTCTCATTACTCATATAACTCAGGCAGTCCCTGCTAATATATAGCCTGAACATCTTTTCCTTTAGTTCTAACCCATTGATTCCAGTCCTGCCCTCTAGACCAAGGGTCTTCAAACTTGGCAAGTTTAAGACTTGTGGACTTCAACTCCCAGAATTCCTGAGCTAACATGACTGGAGGAGGAATTCTGGGAGTTGAAGTCCACAAGTCCTAAAGCTGTCAAGTTTGAAGACCTCCTGATCTTGACAATTGATAAAAAGATCACTCCTTTTGTGTGACAAACCTTCGTATCTTCAAAGATTGCCATCAGAATTCTCCTCAGTCATCTTTTCTGTAAACCCAAATCTTTTTACCATTCTCTACAGGTCTCAATTTCCAGATCCTTCACCTCTGAACTTGCTCTGACTTGTACTCTGTAGAATTGGACACAGAACTCCAACTTGAGTCTGACTAAGCCAGAATAAAGTGAAACCATGGCTTCACATCATTTGATTCTCTGCACTTATTAGTGCAGCATTTGCCTTTTTAGCAGCAGCATCAAACTGCTGGTTCAGTGTAACTTTTGGTTGACAAAGACACCTACATCTTTTTCATAGAGTGCTATTGCCAAGTTAGGACTCCCTCAGCCTATATTTGTGCCTTATATTCTCTTACCCAGATACAGTTAGCTCTCAACTTACAAACACAAGTGAGGCTAAAATTTCTGTTGCTAAGAGAAACATCTGTTAAGTGAATTTTGCCTCATTTTACAACCTGTCTTGCCACAGTTGTTAAGTGAATCACTGCTGTTGTTAAAGTTAACATGGTTGTTAAGTGAATCTGGCTTCCCCATTGACTTTGCTGGTCAGAAGGTCACCAAAAGTCATCACATGACTCTGGGACATTGCAACAGTCATAAATATGAGTCTGTTGTTGAGTGTCTGAATTTTGATCATACAACCATGGGGACACTGCAACAGTCATTAAGTGTGGAAAAACAGCCCCAAGTCACTTTTTTCAGTATCACTGTAACTTTAAACAGTCACTAAATGAACTGTTTGTTGTAAATGAGGGACTACCTGTACAGAATTTTACAATTCTCCCTGTTAACTACTATTCCTTTTGGCCCACTGCTTAAGCCTGAATATATCTTTTTGAAACTTCTCTCCTGTTCGTTTAATATCATCTGCAGATTTTATAAACAACCCCTCAATTCTCTTGCCTAAGTTATTGATAAAAATGTTGAATGGCACAGGACCTAGAATAGAACCCTGTGGCACTCCAATCAATACTTCCAAGCGGAAGCAGAATCATTAAGGAACACACTTTGGGGATAGTAATCCAACCCATTCTCAGTCCATCTAACAGGAGGTCTCCATCACCTTGTTATCGATCTTGTGTCAGCAGAGTCTGAGCTTTCTGGCTATATATACTAGGCTATTTGATCAATTTTCCCTAGTGGCTCTTCAATCATGTCCTCCAATATTTTGTGGATATCACATTGCATTGTTTTAGTCATTGCATTATTATCACTTACTGATGGCTGTACACAGACATCAGTCCATTGTGCTGTCAGATCTATAACCACTAGGGAATGTTCCTCTTGAGTAAATCTGTCATCATTAGCTGTTGCCCTGCTTCCTGTATTATATTCAATGGCTGGCTCTTCATTCTCTCACAACCTTGTGTTGGGCTCTGATGCCACCTTTGTTTATTTATGAAGACTCTGACCTTTCCCCACATGGATCCACTGTTTTACTATACAATGAGTCAAACACCACTTGTTTCTCTTTTGTTTGTTTTTTTATTGGTACTAAAGTATTAAATGCTTTTACAGTACAAGTCTCTCCTGCCAACAAACTCTTTAATGCCTCCAGTTTGTATAAAATGTCTTTTGCTTAATTTAAGGGAGGAATTTAAAGAACAGAATCCTATGTTTTGCTGCAGAAGTAGAGATGTTTTATTTGATCTATACACTACTAAACTCTCCTGTTGGTGTATAACCTTTAACTGAATGAAATAGTGCATCATCAGGCAACAATTTTGGAATCAAGGTACCAAAAATGGGCTAATTTACAGAACATGTCCAGAATCTGGGTCCCATGTCTCCCATGGAATTGAAATTTGGCAAATTCCATTAAATATTTTATGTTATAAAAATTATGACATACAGTAATACAAAATAGCACAAAATATTTCCTGTGATCAACTACTGATGTTTGACTGTGCTAGGAAGTTCAACATTGACTACTTTTAAGGCAGATACATCTCTGCATCTCTCTCTGAATTTTTAATTTTTTCCCAAGGAAGGTAGTACTTCAGAAACTCTGTCATTGTTGAAGGCATCAAGGAAAATTCATAAGGAAATACAGTAGTACCTTGGTATTCAACTGCTTTGAAACTCATTGAATTTGGCACTTGGTGCATTTTGACAAAAAAATTGTCATGGTATTCAACATGCAAGCTAGAACGTGTTGGTGTCAGCTTCCTTGTGACTCACTACATCATTTCTTTTGGGAAATATATGTTTAGTATTCATCATTTTTAGTATTCATTGCACCTCCTGGAACCAATTAATGAAGGTATCACTGCATCTCTGAAATGATGAACATGGGTTATCTAGTATTTAATAATAGACTGCATGCTCTATAGAGTAGACAATGATACTTGATTATATTCATTTGAACTTATGGTACAGTTCAATTCTATGTATTCTATTGGTTGGCTATTTCCGTGCTTTGTTGCAAACTATCATGAAATATTGGTGATTCTGCCCTAATGCCATCCAGATGTAAGGCTACAACTCCCATCGTAGGGAATATATTTGAACTAATAAAGATGGTGAGATTTGTTGTCCAAGACAGCTAGAAAAACTAGTTCACGAAAGAAGGAAATAAACTTGCTATTATTATACCAGTTACCATCTCTCAAATTTATCTCACAGGATTCTTTCGAGGATAAAATATTTGGGGGGAGAAGATTTCTAGGCATATTACCTTGAGTTCCATAAAATGGGTTCTAAATGCAGTAAATAATTTGAAAGATGCGAATGTTCAAAACTAAAAGTCATGCTGATATCAAGAGTCAGTTGAAAGTCTATTTAATGGCCTATAGCAAAAACATAACTCTCCTAGTTACCTGAGTCTGCTGAAGAAAAAAACCAAAAATACCCATTTATGAAGATGTCTGTAAGTTCAGCTATTCATGTGTTTTTTATAACCTGTCTGAACTGCTTTCTAAAGCTAAATTATTATATATCATGTCCAAAGTAGCTATGAAATGCCTCCATGAATTGTGTCAGCAAAACAGATGGATTATGGAAATGTGATAGTATTTTACCTGGTGCATCTTGGCTATCTTTGGACTATGGCACTTTAAAGAGGACAGCTGGGACCAAAAACTTAGTGGATTATTCACAAGAGAGCTTTAATATCTGCATTCTCTGTTTTAATCATGTCATAATATACTTGAAAAAAAATACTGTGATAAAATAAAACCTGCTCATTTATAACTCAAACTGAAGAGATCACAATTGCCTTTATTTCGTTTTAACTTTCACAGTAAGAATTTGGTGATCTTTTTTTCTATCTTATCTTTGAAGATCCCATTTCTTTGCTACTTCAAATTCCTTCCTTCCTTCCTTCCTTCCTTCCTTCCTTCCTTCCTTCCTTCTTTTCTTTTCTACCAGCAAATCCTTCATGTTGACTACAATTGAGGTGTTCATTTTGTATGAAATTAAGTTTAAATTCAATTAAATTGAATCAACATTTAACAGGTGTTTTTTACTTGGACAAACTTATCCAACTCCTTTTTGGAAGGGGTACTAAAATATAAATTTGTATTTATGATGCAGAGAAACTTATTACGATTTAAGTTAACAAAGTGAAATTTTCCTTGAATTGGCCTTGAGTCCTGATGATTTCATGAATCCACTCATATAGTTCTCATGGAAGCAATGCAGAAATGTTTTGCCATTGCCTTCTTTTCTTTCAGAATCATTTTTAGACTTCAAAATCTAGCTTCCAACACTGATATATCTTTACAATTCCCCATCCAAATACTAAACAGGACTAGCCCATCTACCAGGGCTTTATAAAATAGCACCAATCTGTTTATCAAAGGATCAACTAAAAAAACCTAGCTTGAAATGGCAACTTGTAATGTCTACTATGCAGAGACCCTGATCCAATATAACAATATCACTAGACTGCAGTTTATCAATGATGAGTTCAGAGTAAATAAATAATATCTATCACCAGTGTAAATCAAAACCATTCCTACAAGGATCTGAATTATTTCAATTTTTACTGAAAGCCTAATCCTTTATTAAATCTCTTTGTTATCTTCATAAATGATTGAGATGAGGGGAGAGAATGGGAGAGAATGGGAGGTCATCAAAGTTGCAGACAACACCAAGCTGAGGGGAATAGTCAACACTTTAGAAGATAGCCTCAAGAACCAGGAGGATCTTGACAGACCGGAACAATGAGCTCTGTCTAACAAAAGTCAATCCAGTGGTGAGAAAAGTAAGGTTTTATACTTCGGCAAGAAACACCAAATGCACAATACATAATAGGTGGTATCTGGCTCAACAATAGTAACTATAAGAGGGATCTAGGATTTTGAGGGGACAACCATTTAAATATGAGCCAGGAGTATGATTTTGTGTCAAAAGGCTAACGAAGATCTAAGCTGCAACAACAGAGGGATAGCATCAAGATCAGGTGAAATGTTAGTACTACTTTATACTGCTTTGGTATGACCACACTTGGAGTACTGCATCCAGACATGACACAAAAAAAGATACTGAGATTCTAGAAACAGCGCAGAGAGGGGTAACAAAGATGATTAGAAGGCTGGAGGCTAAAATATATGATGAATGGTTGCACAAACTGGGTATGTCTAGTTTAATGAAAAGGACTAATGGTGATATGATGGCAGCATTCCAATATTTGAGCGGTTGTTACAGAGAAGGGGAGGGCTCAACCTGTTCTCCAAAGCAAGACAAGAAATAACAAATGGAAATTTAACAAGGAAAGATCCAACTGAGAAGAAATTTTCTGATAGTTAGAACTATTAATTAGGGGAACTTGTTTCCAAAGGTTGTGGATGCTCCAACCCTGGAGGTTTTTAAGAACAGCTATTTTTCCAGGATGGTTTAGGTAGGGTCAGCAACCCTAATATCATGTGAAGTGTTAATGCCATTTTATAATGCCTTGGTAAGGCCACACTTGGAATACTGCATTCCAGTTTTGGATGCCACAATGTAAAAAGAATGTTGAGACTCCAGAAAGAGTGCAGAGAAGACCAACAAAGATGATTAGGGGACGGGAGGCTAAAACATATGAAGAACAGTTACTGGAACTGGGTATGTCTAGTCTGATGAAAAGAAGGACTAGGGGTGACATGACAGCAGTCTTCCAATATTTCAGGGGCTGCCACAAATAAAAGGGAGTCAAGCTATTCTCCAAAATACCTGAAAGTGGGACAAGAAGCAATGGGTGGACAATGAATCAGTGGAACAACTTGTCTCCAGAAGCTGTGGATGCTCCAACCCTGGAAGTTTTTAAGAAGAGATTGGATAACCATTTGTCTAAAGTGGTGTAGGGTTACCTGCCTAATCAGTGGGTTGGATTAGAAGACCTTCCAACTCTTGTTATTCTGTGTTCTATTCTCAGTGATCATTCAAAACTATCACTCACCAGTTAACACAAATGCACCTGTGAATCACATTAAACATAATTTGCTCAGGGAGGCATAATATTCCCTCCCATCTTCAAAATCACCCTGTATATTATCTGGCCCAGGGCTTGTCTCACTATTTTTACGAGTGTTTACATAGTTGAATAAGAGTTTCCTTAATTCCACTGCAATACTATTATTCTGATTTTCGTGTGTATGTGTGTGTGTGTGTGTGTGTGTGTGTGTGTGTGTGTGTGTGTGTGTATAGATAGATAGATAGATATAACATGTGCAATGAAATGTAGTTTATTCATTTATTCCACCAATACATGTAGGTAACACAGTTTCAATAACACCTCAACAGAAATTAGCAACCATTTTTCAAACAGTGCAGGCTCTATTCAATATGGATTGGAAGAGTGTTACTTGCCCTCTGAACTTCCAAGACCAAACTATTTTATATTTCTAAATGATAAACATGTACCTTGTTCTTGGATCATTGCCAATTGCTGGCAATCTCTTCTACCCATCATCACATCAAGACATTCTCACAATGCTAACCTATTTCTACACATTAAATAAACCAACTATTGCCAATTTAAAATACAACTTGAATAAATTTCTACAATAAAATGGGCAGATTTCTTTGGCATCACAAGGTATTCTTTGGCATCACAATGTATTACTTTCCTCCTCTTCTACAGCCATCACAATGTATTATATGAGTTACAGAATGTTGTTGTTTCAAAAATTTGGAGATAATATCCCCTTCTCTCGGGTGAACAGATATATGGTGCACTTTTGTATGTTTCTCCATTCTGGATACCGCACAGTGGCTTTAAAAAAGCAAGACAGGTATTTTAATCCATATTTCAAGAAAGCAAAAAGTCCCAAGGTGACTTGCATAAAATATAAATATAAAATGCCATAAAGCAGCATAATTTAAGATAATAGAAATATTTCAGTGCTTCACCAAGCAATCCATAAAATTAATCAAACCATTTACAAATTGCACGAGCAATAAAATTGCCATTAATAATACAAAACTACCTTGATTTTTTTTCAATGTAAAACAATTTGAAATAAATGGATCTTCAAAGCCTATGAAAAAGCAAAAAAAAAAAAAAAGAGTGGAGGTAATTTTATTCAATTTATTTTGGTTCTGGAGGAAATTTCATGAACGGAACTGTGCCAATCTCTAGTGCTATCAACCAATTAAACAAGAAGTGGGGCCTTTTGACACTTAACTAAAGTTGTGGGAATGCAACCAATATTCCAAGTTAGAAGAGCTTTTTAGACCAGTACTTGCACTTTGAAGTACTGGATTCAAGGTTGTGTAATTAGCAACTAGTCCAATTAATACTGAATAAGTGCTGTACAACAAGAGCACAGGTAAGGGCAGGAACTGCCATGGCGAGAAGCATTCTCACTTTAAGCATAATGATTCTTTCATGCCCCCCAAAGATATTTTTACCTTTCCCACAGAAATGTGCCTAAGAAATAACTCTGGTCAGAATCCCACATTTAATTGCACATTTTATGAAAATGCATTAGATTTCACTTAAGACACTGCCTTAAAAGCCCTCAATTTGTACCCTCTGTCAGCCACTGCTGACCTCTTAGACTGTGGGCAATGAAGAATGAGAAGGGAGCACCAGGGATCTGACAATGAGTGAATATGCACAGAACAAAGGCAACAACAAAGCAAATAAAACATAGGATATGATAAGCTTTTCAGTACTTGATACAAAAAGTCATTGTCCTACATGCCTATCTGGATGATGGATTTCATTCATGCAGAACTTTTCAACTTGCACTGATTCCAGATTTTTTTCATCTGACTTGGATATGACAAAATGTCCTAAAAGACTCTGTGCAGCACACCTAAAATCCCATTGCTTATGTAGGAATGTTTAATGAAAAGATGAAAGGCAGACAGACAGAGTATAACATTTTCTGGGTGAGTACCAGAGAGTCCCTATGAATATGTCCTTTAGGAAAGCACCTTCTTTCCAATTGATATATTTATGCTGAAAGTGAAAATTCATTCCTTAGAATTGTCAGTACCAGTTATTCTGTGTTAGGCATGACAAGTAGGAAACAATGCAAATATCTTTATGATACACACCAGGCAGACCAATAGGAATACAATAATTTGGAATTCCTAATTTTATTTGTTATTTATTTAATAATTAAAGCCGCCCAGAGTCACCTTGTAGGGGAGATGAACGGCATAGAAATTTAATAAATAAATTTGTTAACCATTGTGGAATATCGAGAGTTAAACTAATCTATTTCATTTTACCAAAACAAACATGCCTTTCCTTCATAGTTAAATAAGGGAAGTCTATTTCCAAGAAAACAGCATCTTTTTCTGTAGTTTAGATAAGATACACTGTTAAAATGATTTTATCTTCAATATTAGAATTATACTTTATCATAAATTTTTCAAGCCATGTTATTAAAACAAAGCTCAGAAATAGTTACAAGCATCAGATTTTATCTGCCTACAAGACACCAGCTGAGATAGCCTTTTGCCTTAGGTTTGTCTGATAAAAATAATTACAATTTGTAATTGTAGCTGTAATTATGATGTACTGTTTGCACAGTATAATTAAGCTATTCTTTTGTGACACACAGTATTTCCCAAAGCTAAAAATATGAAGCTTTCAATGGATTAGTTCACTCACTCATACACACACACACAAACACACACACACACCCCTCTGCCTTATGGAACACCTCCCCCCACTTTAGCCTTTCAGAATGACATCAAAACTCAACTTTTTAGGAAGGGAAGGGGAGAGGAAGAGGAGGAGGAGGAGGAAGAGGAGGAATGGAATGAGGGTACGTGCAGCTTTCTGCAGGGCATCCTAAAAGGATGGTTAAGATGCAGGGGTTGGGTTTTATTTGATCATTTTATTTTATGGTTGTTTTTACAGTTTTTGGTTTTTATTGTTGTTGTGAGCCATCAAGAGTTGTTTAAGATGAGCAGCCATATAAATATTTTAAATAAATAAATAGGCCAGCTATTGATTTCTCTGGATAGCCAGACATCACTGGATATCCTCGCTTTGGAGAAAAAAAAAAACCTCAAGTATATGAATGGAACGAAGTGTTTAATAGCAACACAGTTCTGATCAAGTAAAAGTCAAACAATGAACCAAATCTGGGCTGTGATCCTTTACACTAATCTGGTCATGGCATCCCTAACAATGGATGACAAGATATTTTGAACTGGAACAAAGAATGCATAATGGTAGAGCTCAGATGTGATGACAGAGGAGATAAGCTCATAAACATATTACATTAAAGCACCACTGAAATCGATGAAAGAAAAAAAGGACAAGTACAACAAATGGAACGAAGGACATACAACTAAGGCAGAATATCAGCAGAAAGCCAGAATCTGGAAAGACGAAGTCAGGATAGCAAAGGCTCAGAACGAACAAAGAACGACTTTTGCAACAAAAGTCAAAAATAATAAAAAAAAAGTTTCTTCCAACATATAAATAACAAGAAAAAAATCAAGGAAACAGTCAGTCCACTAAAGAGAGAATATGGCAAGGAAGTAACAGGCAACAGAGAGAAAGCAGAACTGCTTAACTCATTTTTTGCATCTGTCTTCACGCAAAAAGAAACTATAGCTCAACCCACCAAAAACAACTGTAACAGACAGACCAGAAATAAAAGTTAAAAGAAGCAAAAAAATAGTAAGAGAACACCTATCTGATCTTGATGAAAACAAATCACCCGGGCCTGATGGATTACATCCCAGAGTTTTAAAGGAGCTAGCAGAGGTCATCTCAGAACCACTGCACTATATCTTTCAAAAATCCTGGAACACCGGGGAACTACAAGAGGACTGGAAAAGAGCTGATGTGGTTCCCATCTTCAAAAAAAGGAAAAAAAAAAAAAAAAACCAGACCCAGGAAACTATAGGCCAATCAGCCTAACATCAATACCCAGGAAGATACTGGAAAAGATAATAATAATAATAATAATAAAAAAATAGATCTGCCAACATCTAGAAACAAGTAAAATAATAACTAGCAGTCAGCACGGGTTTGTTAAAAACAGATCATGCCAAACCAATCTTATTTCATTCTTCAACACAGTGACTAAATTAGTAGACCAGCAAAATACTGTGGACATAATATATTTAGATTTCAGCAAGGCATTTGACAAAGTAGACCACAACCTACTTCTTAGTAAGCTAGAAAAAATGGAATAGATAGCACCACCACTAGATGGACTTGCAACTGGCTGGCAAACCGTACTCAATGAGTAGTCCTTAATGGGTCTAAGTCTACAGGGAGGGAAGTAAGCAATGGGGTGCCACGAGGTTCCGTCTTAGGCCCAGTACTCTTCATTATCTTCCTTAACTACTTAGATGAGGGAATAGAAGGGGAACTTGCCAAATTTGCGGATGATATTAAGTTGGCAGGAATAGCTAACACCTAAGAAGATAGGCTCAAGATCCAGACGGATCTTGACAGACTAGAACACTGGGCCATATCTAACAAAATGAAATTCAGTGTAGAGAAAAGTAAAGTCCTACACTTAGGCAAGAAAAACCAAAAGTACACCTATAGACTGGGTGAAACCAGGCTCAATAGCAGTAACTGTGAGAGGGATCTTGGAGTCTTAGTGGACAACCAGCTAAATATGAGCCAGCAGTATGCAGCAGCAGCCAAAAAAGCTAATGCAATCCTAAATTGTATTAACAGAGGGATACAATCAAGATCAAGGGAAGTACTAATACCACTCTATAAAGCCTTAGTAAGACCACACCTAGAGTACTGCATCCAGTTTTGTTCACCACATTACAAAAAAGATGTTGAGATACTAGAAAAAGTACAGAGAAGAGCAACTATGATGATTAAGGGACTGGAGACTAAAACATATGAAGAACGGTTACGGGAACTGAGCATGGTTAGTCTAGTGAAGAGAAGGACCAGGGGAGACATGACAGCAGTCTTCCAATATTTGAGGGGCTGCCACAGAGAGGAAGGGGTCAAGATATTTTCTAAAGCTCCTATAAGCCAGACAAGGAATAATGGATGGAAACTGAACAAGGAGAGATTTAACCTGGAAATAAGGAGAAACTTTGTGACAATGAGAACAATCAATCAATGGAACAGCTTGCCCTCAGAAGTTGTGGGAGTGCCATCACTTGATACTTTCAAGAAGACATTGGACTACCATTTGTCAGAAATGGTATAGGGTCTCCTGCTTGGGCAGGGAGTTGGACTAGATGACCTACAAGGTCCCTTCCAACTCGGATTATCTGTTAAATCTGTAAGCAAGCCATGTTCAAACCAAGGTTCTAATCCTATACTACCTGGTACTTCATGGTGGAATAAAGTTGAGTATTAATTATTATAAATTAGTCAAGAAGCACAAGTTAATTTTTAAAACTGGAATACCAGACTGTTAGAATTGCTTACTGTTTGCAAGAAAACAATCAAGGACCTCACAAAAGGTTTACTACCTAGATGTCACCAATGAGTAACTCCATTGTGATAACTCAAGAGAAATTGTGTTCCATTTATAACCAAGTATTATTTTTCTCCTTTATTTACAATAACTTTGGGGATACAGCTCTACTCAGACTTGGTGTTCATTTAGTTTACTAATAAGGACTTCAAAAAAAAAAACCTTATGTAGAGATATTTGCTCGATAAGATGTAAAATGCCAGAAAAATGTGAGCCTATTAACATCCTGCCTCTGAAGCAAAGTAATTCAGATGATATCACAAATATTAAGAAGTGATAGAGATTACCCAGAAGAAGTTAACTTTTCAAGGGCTTGTTAATCCTCTTTTAAATCCATCAATTTTCATAGAATTTCATTACACTTGATTAGCTTACACCACCATTACAAAAGCAAATGATGTGACATACATGAATCAGGAATTGTTGTTTCACAATATGTTTTCCTCCCAAAATGAAACAATACAAACACTCAAAAAAATGACTCAAGTCCTGGCATATTCATGCTAGCTTTTGTAAGTATTTAAGAAGAGGTGTTCAAGTTTTCCATTGCACCTGATCACCTGATTTTTTAACACTATGAAAACATTACTTAAGGCTGGTGTGAAACAAATGCCTGTGCAAATGTGCCAGCCATTATGTAAAAGGAAGTTGGGAATGTTGCTACTAATTTATGTGTTATTATGGCATTACATGGAAGAAGGATCTGGGCCAAGGAACAACGTAACATACTCCATACCCCTTTTCCCACTATCACAATTATCTGAAGTACTCAAAGATCAGTAACTAGATGGGAGTCTGATCATTTCATTTCCTTTTTTTCAGTTTCCTCGGCAATACATTCATTTTACAATGTTATCCTATAGCTTTCTAGTCTCCTCAATTGATTTCCCAGGGTTCAGAGCACACAAGTCAGCATCCCAGCCTCATCTTCCCAATTTTCTTTATTCTATTCTTATTATCATTTAGTCTCAAAGTGATGCAAAATTACTACTTTTTATTATTTGAAATAAAAAAAAACACTATCTAGCATTCAAATAGCTAAAAATCATAAATTAGCTTGTAAGCTAAATTAATTTTGACAAGTTTCGATGACAATACAAGCATCTCTCTCTCTCTCTCTCTCTCTCTCTCTCTCTCTCTCTCTCTCTCTCACACGCACACACACACACACACACAGTTTATTTATCCTTCAAAACAATTTATCTGTAGCATAACTAAGCATTTAAAGGAAGCAATAAGCCATGCTAAATAGAAAGAGAATGCCAAATAATAATATTGCAATTACTTTGATCCTGTAAATAGGACACATTTCACAAATCTCCTGGGTTCAAGTGATTTGGCTACAGTTACTTGTGTATCCAAAATTTCCACAACAGTTTGTCAAAACTGAAACCTGAAACAAGGCACAAAGAGTTTAAATAACAACTGGCAATGGTGTATTTGATACACTTTATGGAATGAAAATTGCATTGTCCAAGATAAAAGTCTTCTTGAAATGAAAGCTATCATTGCAACCAGATTATTCAGACATATTGTTAGGCTCTCTTAAAATGTATTCTTGCTATAGATATTAATCCCACACAAGAAATGAAACAGTAGGAAATCTAGACTGCTGTACTCTATTCATCTGTTAACTGCAACAGGGCTTCATCTGCTCCTTCTCCTTGTTTGTTAATCAATCTGTACACCTACTGAGATAAAGAACATAAAGTCTTCCCCTATTATTGAATCAGATCCACACAGAGAGAAGCAAAAAGCAGTTAGTGGTAGCATCATTTGTTTTGTTTCTTCAAAGAGAAGGAACAACAAAAATATCACTTTGGCTTCAATTTATTTCACCATTTAAACACGTGAGTGATGGTTTCCTCATTCTTAATCGAGACCATTATTCTCAAATCCTCCTGCTAAATTTATCTCCACCCCCCATCCCTGGATTTTGAAATAAATGATTTGATTAACTTGTGAGTATTGAAGACCCTAAGAATCCTATTTAGATGCTTGACTACTTCACCGATTCCCGAATTGTGCCCCAAACTGCATAGAAAATACAAGTTTTATAGCCATTTTTTTTTAAAAAGGGGAGGGTAAAAGAATAGGGTAGACTTCACAAGCTATGGTCAATTCAGAATCTTCTGTTAGGGAAAAAAAGTGTTTTATTAATTTCCTTAGAAGTAAAATTTAGTAACACAAGATATGTAAAAAGGAAAGGATGCTGATTTGGAGCTAAATTGGCTGGAATCGAGCACCCAAACATTGAAAGCCATTTGGCAAAAGAAGAGGAACAGACTGAAATTCACTATATTCTTTTTTTCCCCTAGAACAGTATCAACTAATGTTTTCACATCTTGGAAAAGATAACACATTCCTAGAGAGATATTCTAAAATATTCCTGTGCTGTTGGCTCCTGAAAACAACAAGAACCCATCAGTTTTCAGCTTCTCTTTTTTTGCAGCTCTTCACATATGGGATCTGCTCATTCCCACCAGGCTAGACAGTATTCTTTAAAGAGCCAGGCTAGCCAGCTGAACCTTGGCTTGAAAAATCACCAGCATGGCATAAACTCTAATGCCAACCCTCCAGGTAGAGCTCATGGGTACATGTGACCTACAAACTACAAGCAGCGCTCAGCAGGCATCCCAGAATTCCCATCTGCAGTGGACAGTGTTAAGATTGGGGTGGAGCTGCTACGTAAATGGGGCTCTGCAAAAACCTGAGATTTCAAGTTTACTCAGTCCAGGGAGTGGGAGATGACATTTCAACTGGCAAAAGGCAAATAAATTCAAGCCAGAAGCTGAAAAACTGGTAGGCAAGCCTAGCACACCTTGAGGTGGCTTGGAGAAACAGTTTTATTGCTTCCTGCAGCTCAGTTCCTACCCTAGCAGATAGCAGTGGAGTTCCAGGGAATGCTAACTGCAGTATCAGTATCACTACCACTGACAGTAACAGCAATGGAATATGTATTCCTCACCTTGTGTCTAGGTTTTCTGGATTACCACAGAAGAAACAGACAAGGAAAAGATGAGGCTGTGAGAAAGATGCAAAGGAGAGAGCCTTCTGTATCTTTTTAAATATGGGATCCTCTCTTGTGACTTCTGACATTGCTTAGAGTCATCCAACCATTCCTGTGCCACAACTACACTAACAAGGACAAGCATTAAACACTAGGAAATGCCATAAGTCAGCAGTGGAGAATTGGGTTAAATGAAGATAAGTAAGAGGAACAGGGAAACAGGGGAGGGATGCTATTTGAGATCTGCCACGGGCATCAGAGACCTGTCTTCTGTCTCTCTCACCTATTGCAGAAACCTGTGTTGGGCACAGGTTGGGCACAAATGAAATTGCTCTTGAGGAATATGGGAGCCCAGAAGGCAGTTTCCAGAGGGGGCTTATGGTGATGAGATGTCCTTCCAATGCAAGAGTTAAAAAGGGACACTGAGGCTCTGACACAAGAACCCTAGACCAATAAACAGGCAACCCTGCAGGAGTGGCGCTCCATGAGGCAAGGGAGATGTGTTAAAAGAGATTGCCTCAGATGACATCACTCAAAGGAGCACTGGAGCCCATGGGGCAGAACAAGACAAGCACTTCTGTTCAGATAAGGAAAGAGCCAAAGTGATGGGAGCTGAAAGGCTGTCAGAGCACAGAGGATGCCTTGCTCCAAAATGGATGGCAGGGCTGCAATTAAATGTTAATGCTGCCAGTGCAGTGAGAAAAGGACTGTCAGCTTCAGTCAAGAACCTCAGGGTGGGGGGCTTGGTGGGGGGGCAGGAAGAGGTCCTAGGTTTTGGGTTGGTTAGCACAGATATCATCCCTATTCCCCCCCCCCCCATTTTTCCCTTTTGATCCCTATGGCCAGGGTTGTTTGCATCTCTCACCTGTCGGTCATCTGTTTTAAAATGCCTGCCAACAAGGAAAGGAAGTAGCAACCAGGGTTTTAGTCTTTTTTAGGGAGTGGGAGAAAGAGAAGTGCCTCAAACTCCAAAGGTATCAGTTGCATCTCTCTCTTGCTCTCTGACTGCAACGTAATTATTCCAGCAAGAGCGATGTGACAAATTAACAAAGCGGCCAAGGCTTTTGAACTAGAAGAGTGAGCTCCCCTCCCGCCTGAAAATAAATTGCTGTAATCCTTAATGCCTGATGCCAAGCTAGACCTGCTCTGTTAATTGGACAGGATCCCTTTTGACAAGTGGAATCACCTGCCCTCAGCCAAATGAGGAGAGGGAAATACCAGAAAGCAAGGAGCACCAGATCAGAACATCCAAGGAAGGCAGCAGGAGGGGAGATCTCTGGAGTAAAACATTCATGGGTGGGGGGTTAGAGGTACAATGCCTCCAGTTTCTAAAGCACAGCTTTGGAACTCTGAAATCTTTTTTTTTTTTTACAAAATGAAATGAACTTGAAGTTGGACAACTTTAAGGAAACACAGCACTCCTTTGTTGTCCCTAGGACAACCTCCCAATAAAATAGAAGCCCGTAGTTTGAAGAGGGGTAAGTGGGAAACATTTCATTGATCTCAAACAGTGTGGGACAGACAGCTGCATCACACAGTTTTCCAAACTACCTGGGAATGGGGGGGGGGAAAAGGAAACCTAAATGGCTTGAAGCCATTCACACACTCTTTGGGAAATAAACCGCCACCTTACCTTTTTTTCAACACATCCACTTTTTGCCCTTCACAGCTAAATAGAAAAAAGGAAGAGAGGCAAACTAGAGAAGGTAAGCAAGGCAAGCATTTCTCCTCCTCCAGTTTGCTCTATTGTTTTTTTTTTTGTTTGTTTGTTTTTTGCTGGCATACCTGAAATGGAGACAATGAAATTGGCTTGCAGAAGAAAAAGCACCTCCCAAACAATTTCCATCCTCCGATTCTCATGCCAAGTGCATCCCTCGGTGAAAAAACACAGCAAAGATCAATATTGCAGTTTGAACAATCCCAGAAAATCTCCTTTTGGACTGGTAGCCTCTATTCCCCAGATGTGCTGACACATGTCCAGGCTCTCTCGTCGCTGTGCAGCTCAAGCCAGATCCCTTTTCTTCCTTTGCCGTCCGCCAAAGACTAAGGAGGCAACCGCCAATACCAGCTGCTTCTTCCTTCAGGAAAGCAAGAAATATCCACCAGGTCTCCCAACAAGACATAGACAAAAAACCAAGGGACCGGCAGTTCCCAGCTCCGGAAAGTCTCGATTCTCGGGGACCCGATGGCCAAGTTTTTCCCCAAACTCTGCACACCTCAGCGAGGCATCGCCCCCACCAGCCGCGCCGTCCTGACGTTCCTTTTTTTTTTTTTTTTCCCTCCAAGCTCGCTATAAAACAATCAGAAAGAGATTAAGACATCGGGCGTCAGGTTTCTTGCACCGTGTTTCACCTACACCTAGAGAGGAGAGGACGAAGTACCCAAACCTGGGTCTCCTGTCAAAATAATAATAATCATAATAAAAAAACAACCCCAACCAGTTTAGGCTCCCCGCTAATTCCCAGCAACGGAAAGGAGATTTTTCCGCAATGCAACTGCAGGGGTCGTTCTTCCCTCGCCTACCGCGCGAGTCGCTCGCTCTTCCCTCCCTCTTTCCGCTGCTTTCCAAGCGAACGGGGAGAACTCACGGTGGAAGCAAATAAATTAAAATAAATAAATAAAGAGCGTGCCAAGCATCTCCTCTCTCTCTCTCTCTCTCTCTCTCTCTCTCTCTCTTTTCACCACGCTCCCCCCCTCCTTCCTTTCTTCCCAATCTTTTCAAAATTAAATCGGGTGGCTGTGGAAGAGATGGGAACGAATATATTTAAACCATGGGGGAAACACACGCGCAGAGCTCGCACGTCTCATCCACTAGCTAAAGTACACTACTTACACCGGGGCTCCTGCCTCAAGACCGTTTTTCACCCCTAGGGTTATTTCTGCCTCCAGGAAAACATGCCAAGCTTTCCTTCCGAATATTCGCATGCAAAATAATAATAACTCCAAACACTTTGCGCTATGCCGAGCTAACTAACGAAGTGGTTATTTATGTCTTCCATCTAGGGCCAGAAAGAAAGAAGCAAAGCGCGAGCTTCTAAACAGGTCCATTTTAAACAAGACCCGTTCTTTAAGCGGGGTAGGGGGGAATCTGCTCCCAGGTAAACCTCCTTCCGGCTGGACTGCAACGGCGAGAAAAGGGGCCAAATGTTGGAGGAGCCTCGCGCGGGCTCTCCCGGCTTAGATGCTACTTGAGCTGCCCGCAAGGAAACGGTTGGCATACTCACGTTTTCCTCCCCGACGCTCCTGTCAACCCGTTCCTCTTCCGCCTCCGCCGGCAGGGAGATGGGCTCTCCCCGAGGGTGGATCTGGCCGCAGTCCCGCGAGGTCAGGCTACAAGGCTCGGACTCAGCCCTGGGGAAAAAGCGGGCTTTGAAGCCAGATCTTCCTTAGGATCGAGCCGCCTGTCTCTTCGCCAAGCGCTTCTCACCCACCCACCCACACACACCCACACCCACACCCACACACACACAACCCCGTTTAAGGGCTCCGGCCCACCTGAGCCACCCCGCCACGCTCAGTCCGGCTGGGCAAAAGGCGGCGAGGCAGCAAAGCGCGCAGGCCAGCGAGCGAGCGAGCGTTCCGCGACGGGAGGCGGCGCGTTCGGCGGCCAGTAGGCAGCCGGAGCTGCAGCCCAAGTTGGAATCTGGGCTCTGCCACCGAGGAGCCGTACAGTCTGGGCATGCCTACTGGCTCGCCCCCTGCAAGGCAATCTTTAGCTGTAAATGATGCTGGGAGGCCGGACGCTTCCTGCCCCGCTGCGAACTTTCTTTTCTCTGTACCGGTGTATTTATTGGCCCTTGTTTCTTTCTTTCTTAAAAAGAAAAAGATCATTTGCATTCCCCCAAAGTTGCGCCAGAACGAGGAAAAGCGTACCGTTACTTGGCAGGGGGAATGGGGGCGGGAGGAAATGGGCGGGTGTGAGTCCGAGAGAAGGAGACTAGTGGCGCAAACCAAAAAACAGATTCCCACGTGCGCAGGGCTTGCCCTCCTCGGCATGCTCGGCAGGAGTCAGTTCGGGACAGAGAGGTCCGCGTTTGTCCTGCACGGAGATTTCAGGCTTCCTTGCCGAGGGCCTGGCGGGCTTTGGTGGCTTGGGCGTTCCAGCGTCGAGAAGAACGCCAACTACAAGTGGAGTGGCAGCGTCGAGGATGAGGGCTGCTCGCCTGGGGCTGAAATGGTCCAAAGTATCGGGGACGGGGAGGGGGGAGAGACGTATTAAAGCGGAATTTGGCCCTCCTAGTACTCCACACTTTTGCGCATTTTGAGCACCGCCGTTGATGTATGCTTACTCAGAACTAAGACCCACTTTGTTCGGAAGGATTTACTCCCAAGCAAATATGCGGAGGGTGGCAAGACGTCTCTGAAGAGAGCCGCATGTCTTGAATGAAGGGTGGGATAGATACATTTGCTTGAGTCACATTGAGTTGGAAGAGCTACATTTTGACGTCGCCCCCATCCCCCGACCAGCTTAAAAAGAGCGAAAGGGCAGATTTCCCAGGCGAGGTATCTTCCTTCCTAGCAAACAGAATTGGCAGGTGGTTTCACTGAAAGGGAGGGTGGAATTTACGAAAATGTCCGAAATATTTTGAATTGGACAGATACATCCAAACCTTTGGCGGTTTTCTGCATTCCAAACAAGGGGTTAAAGCAGTATGCTGGTTCTTTCCCTTTCGAAAATTGTTTCCCGGTGAGGTAAGCCCATGTCACACTGGCCAACGGATGCAAAAAGGACATAGCGGACGAGCAAAATGTTCCATCCGTTGTTATCCGCTCTCAAAAGGGGCAAAAATTTGCATAACCGGAGCGGATAACACGGACGGGGGGGAGGACGCAGGGCAGGGCGGATGCAAAGCGGATGCAGAACGGAAGCCCAGCAGATGGAAGCGGATGAGAGCGGATGGCGCATCCGCTAGGCTTCCAGGGAGCCTCAGCAAAGCGGACGCGGAACGGATGCACAGCGGATGCACAGCGGATGCACAGCAGATGCACAGCGGAAGTGGAATGGATGCTGAGTGTTAATTGCGCATGCGGGGGGGGGGATGCATTGCGTAAGCCCCCCGGATATAAAGGGAAGCAGCTCCCACGTGGCCAGCATTCTGAGGAAAGACCTGCTGCTGGACACTTCGAGTTCCTTGCCTGCCCTGCCTGCATGTCTGCCTGCCAGCCTTGCTGCCAGCCTGCCTTCCAGCCAGCCTTGGTGCCTGCCTGCCTGCCAGGCTTCCTGCCAGGCTTCCTGCCAGCCTTGGTGCCTGCCAGCCTCCCTGCCAGCCAGCAACCCCACAACGATGGGGAGGAAGCAAAAGCCTCAGCAGCCTGCCGCCATCCCTGACAAGAAGGACAGGGCCAACCTCCCGCCCCCTGCCCCTGACTCTGCTTCTGCTGGGGCTTCTGCTGAAGCTGCTCCTGGCGGTGGTGCTTCTGCTGGTGCTTACTCTGTTGAAGCTGCTCCTGGTCCTGCTCGTACTGCTCGTCCTACTCATGTTCCTGGTCCTGCTCGTGCTCCTGGACTTGCTGGCCCTGCTGGTGCTTACTCTACTGCTGCTGATCCTGGTCCTGCTGGTCCTGCTGCTGCTGAGCCTGCTGGTGCTGCCACTGCTGCTGCTGCTCCTGATGATGATTCTGCTGCTGCTGCTGCTGCTGATGATGATGATGCTGATCATGATCCTGCTGGTGAGGATGATGATGATGATGATGATGATGATGATCCTGCTGCTGCTGCTGCTGGTGGTGTGGAGGAGCAGCCTCTACTACCTGGGAGCCCCTCTGATGAGGGCACATCTGATCCTGCCAAAGGGAGGAAGAGGCGTATGCGGCAACGGGAGAGGAGGCAATACTATATTGAGGAGGTGCACGAGGATGAGGTGCTGGAGTGGCTGAGAGAGAACGACTATCTGTGGTGGAAGGGACACCGGCTGTACAGGGACACCAAGCAGAAGCAGGCTGCTTGGAGAGAGAGGGCAGAGAGTATGGGTTACACTTTGGAGGTGCTCCTCAGCTGATGGAAGCACATGCACACCTGGTATGGGAAGCTGCACCTGAAGAAATCTGGCCAGGCCACGGTTAAGCTGACAGACAGAGAGACCTACGTCATGGCCAGGTACAGCTTCCTGGAGGGTGAGGTCCGCCACTGAGGTGCACCAGCAGCCCCTCTCATGACCCTCTCTCTCCGGCAGCCTGCTGAGAGCCAGTCCTCTTCTGGCCGAGAGTCAGTCCCTGTCTCCAGGCAGGTTTCTGTGGAGCGTGCCACGGCAGAGAACCCACGGACAGGTGTGGTAAGCATGGTGCAGTGCATGGAGGACTCCCTGGTGCGGTGGGAGAAAGGAGACATCGAGTCCACCACAGTCCTAGCCGCATCCACCACCCCCAGCTCCGCCTCTGCAGAAAGGCAGAGAGCCGGACAGCAGGAGGGGCAGAGCCACACTGTCCTGCTGGAGATCAGGGACACCATCCGCACCAGCATAGATCTCCTCTCTCAGCTGGTCCACACCGACTCCTCCTCCTCCAACTGCAAGCCCTTCCTCACCTATGTCAACCAGACCCTCAAGGAAATGGCGGATCCACAGTACCAGCTGGTGAAGGACTGGATCACCGAGCTGCTTCACAACCCTCCAGACCCAGAGGAACCTGCTCCCACCCAGTCCAGGTCTGCTCCTCCACCCCAGGTGATGTCCCTCCCATTCCAAGGCTTCCCACAGGCCCTCACATACCAGGGCTACGGCTACCAGGAGGTTCAGCAGCACAGGCAGCAGCCCTTCCCAGTCCAGGCACAGAGTCATCGGGTGACACCGTTGCCACCGGTTCCACTGATGCCACCGATGCCACCCACGACAATGATGGCACTGACGACAGCGATGCCACCCATGCCAATGATGCCACCCACGACACTCCTCACCCAGCTGCAGAGCAGACAGCCCCACTACACTGCTCCTTCCTCCACCCCACAGCCAAGCCCGGCCTCAGTACATCTGTCATCAGTACTGGGGCTGACACCCCATGGCATGGAGGAAGAACCTCTCAGCATCACGGGGCTGAGCCAGCTGTCCGACACCTTCCTCAACACACCGTACCCTGTTGTCCTCTCGGGGCCAGGCACTCCAGCACCACCCACCACCACAGCACCTGGACCCTTCACCCCTGAGACTGGGCACACCTCTGAGTGACCGATAAGAGTGCCAGAGACCGGGTAGCTGGCTACCTGTGGACTTTATTTGGACACTTGATTTGGGTCATTCTTCTGTTTCAGCTTATTGTTCAATAAAGTTTATCTTTGATTCACACACTTGCTTCATTTCTTTTTTTCAATAAAGTCTTGGTGGAAACTTTTAGAAATGGTTTAAGCCTTTGCATGCTTGTGGGATGGGTTAAGATAGCAGTGGGTTGGGCAGGGATACCTGTGGAATGAGCAGGGATACCTTTGGGATGGCTAATAGCTGTGGGATAGATAAACCTCCAGTGCAAGCATAGTGGGACTGTATGGTCTACCCTCCCAGGTGCCACACCTATGGCCCTTTTTTATCAATAACAATGTAAGCATTGATCCACACATGTCAACACAAACAAAACTCTTTATTAAATGCCCTGTTCATTGTAGGCCCACCCAACATACATGGCCCAATCTCATCAGTGTGATGAGACAGGCTGAAGGAAGCATTCATTATTCATCTATCATCCTGTCTTGCCACTCCACTGCTCCACCTGGGGAGTTGCACCAGTGTTTCAGGAGGTTGCACTGCTTCTTCCCTTCCCGTGAGCCTTGCACATCCTAAGTGTTGATCAGGTTTCGCCCTTGCCTCCATTCACTAGGCTCCATGTCCCCATTGCTTTGTTGACGGTCCACAAGTCTGTTCTGCAAGACTGGGTAGCGGGTGTGCATGAGATTGTGCAGGATGCAGCAAGCTTCCATGATCCTCCTCACAGTCTCTGGGCGATGCTGCAAGGTGGTGAGAAGTACCTGGAACCTGTTGGTCAGGATGCCAAAGGCGTTCTCCACCACCCGCCTTGCCCTGGACAGCCTGTAGTTGAAGATCCTCTCTTCACGGGTGAGGAGTCTGGAAGTGTAGGGCTTCATGAGGTTGGTTCTGAGGGAGAAGGCGTCATCCCCCATGATGAAGTAGGGCACATCTTGCGTGTCGTTGGGCAGGGGGTCTGGATCTGGGAAGCCCACAATGAGGTTGCCTTCCAGCCCTTCCTTGAGGTGACTGGCGTTGTATACCTGGGCATCTGAAGATGAGCCGTTGCCTGAAGCATCGATGTACATGAACTTGTAGTCAGCATCGACCATGGCGAAAAGGACGATGCTGAAGAAGCCCTTGTAGTTGAAATAAGTGGATCCCGACTTGGCTGGAGCTTTGCAGGCCATGTGCTTCCCATCTATGGCTCCAACAGTGTGGGGGAAGTTCCACTTCTGATACCACTGCTCTGCAACTTTCTTCCATCCTTCTTCAGTGGAGGGGCACTGGAGGAGCTTCTCCATGTATTCTTCGATGATGACCTGCACCACTTCTCTGACCACAATGCTGATGGTGTTGTGTGGCACCCTCCAGCCGTACTGCATGCTTTTGTAGGTGGTCCCTGAGGCCAGGTGGCACAGAGTGAGTGCCACCTTGAGCCCAGGTTCCAGGCTGGGCCAGAAGTTGGTGTTTGCCTTGGTCAACCTGGGTGTCAGCCGCTGCACAACTTCGTCAAACATGGCTGGAGGCATCCTCATGAAGTTCTGGAACGCACGAGTGTCTTCGTTCCTGAGCTCCACCATCAGCTTGTTGTACAGTCTGTACTCTGCTCTTCTCCCGATCCATTTTCAGACCCAGACACTTCTTGTCCGCCTCTTTTTCTTCCTGTAGTAGAGTTCACAGAGCCTGTAGATGGCTTCGCACTGTTGCAGAAGGATGGCGGCTGCCAAAAGGACTGTGTTACGATCCACGGTGGACATGACTGGATGCTGTAGAAGAGGAAGAGTCAGATGAAAGCTGCAGAGGTCTGCACAGGTGGGCTGCTGGTCTGAAAGTGAGATGCAGACGAGTTGCTCCCCCTTTTTATAGGCAATATAGGTGTCCCTTTGTATCCTCTAGGCATCCTCTAGGCATCCTCTAGACATCCTTAATAGCCGAGATAGGTCCCCTCTGTGAACGTTTTTTCCATTTTAAACGCTTTGTTTCCATGCTGCATCCGTTCCACATCCGTTCCGCTTCCTCCCTGCGTCCAAGCGGATGCGAGTTGCGCGGATGCACAGCGGATGCCTAGCGGATATAGCCGATACATAATGGATGCGTAACGGATGCGTAGCGGATGCGTAGCGGATGCAGAATGGACGAACTGGATACATTTTCCACACAAAAGTTTTGGGCAACCCAAAACTTTTGGAGCGGATGAAACATCAATAAACGGATGCTGGACGGATAGAGAGGAAGCAAAACGGAGGCAGTGAGTACATCGCGTTTTTGAATGGATGGCAAGCTTTTTTGTCCGTTTTACATCCTCTTTGCATCCGTTGGTTCAGTGTGAACATGGGCTTAAAACCTCTTTTCTTGCCCTGCCGTTTACCAAACTGGAGAAGCGATGTGCGTGGGTGGACGCAGATTTCGTTATTTTTTTTTTCCAATGATTTCACGGCATTTTCATTGGACTCCATTATAAATTAATCTTCATTTCTGCCATTTCTATAGTTGCAGCAACAAATCAATTGCCCATTTGCGGTGTGGCGAAAATATCCGTTAATTAAAAGATATACATATGCAAAATCAAATTTCATCTTTATATACACACACACACACACACACACATATTGTAAAACTCTCAGATTTTGATTTAGTACAAGGAGCAGGAGTCCAAGGCACACATTTCATGAAAGTGTCAGGTTTTTCTCAAATTTGTCAATCGTATTACACCCCTGCACCTTAAAAGTCATGGGGAATAATGGTAACTGGGATCTGGATTAGGGATCTGCATCCATTTTCAATATCTGAGCACACAGACCTTTCAAATTCATGATTATATTACACATCTCTTTTGCTGTTTCACTAAATGTGTACACAGGCCTTCTCTATTCTGATTAACTGGAGCAGCAGATTGAAGATTTCTGAGGCCACAAAGGGGTTATACAACCAACCTGTAGTGGTGGGGCAATAGATAGGGCTGTAGACTAGCCATAACCAATCAAAAGCAACACTGAAGCAGCATGCATTTCCCTACTGAATTATTAAATCCCACCATCTGCTGTAGAGGAAGGTGAGGATCCCACTGCTGAGTTGTTACTTCAGCAGCATGGACAGCAGCATGGCTGATGACATGCAGCTTGTACTCAGCATGCAATATTATCAATCATATTAGCAATCACTCAGCATTTGGTGTCTGCTTGCATCAGGCTGAGTTACTATCATTAGTCCTTCAGAATATCCTTTGCTCCAGTCACACAGACTTTCTTCACTTATATCTAAAGCCCATGTCACACTGCACCAACGGATGGAAAGAGGATGTAAAACAGACAGAAACACTTGCCATCCGTTGGTTAACGAGATTCATCCGTTCTATACTCACTGCCTCAGTTTTTCATCCTCTATCCATCCAGCATCCGTCCACTGAGGTTCCATCCACTCAAAAAGTTTTGAGCTGCTCAAAACCTTTTGAGTGGAAAATGTATCCAACGCGTCTGTTCTGCATCCGCAACGCATACGGGGAACATCCGTTCTACATCTGTCGTCATCCGTTATGCATCCGCTATATCCGCTAGGCATCCGCTGCACATCCGCGCAACTCAAATCCGCTCCAGCAGAAAACGGACACAGGGAGGAAGTGAAACGGACACGGAACGGACACGCAGCGTGAGTAGCATGGACGGACAAAGGTTGAAAGCGGATGCAGCTCGCAAAGAAAGCATTTAAAATGGAAAAAACGTTCGCAGAGGGAACGTGGATCACCTGGATCTCACTTTCAGTCCAGCAGCCCTGCTGTGCAGACCTCTGCAGCCTTCATCTGCCTCTTGCTCTTCCACAGCATCGATTGATGTCCACCATGGATCGTAACACAGTCCTTTTGGTAGCCACCATCGTTCTGCAACAGTGCGAAGCCATCTACAGGCTCTTTCAACTGTTCTACGGGAAGAAAAGGAGGCGTCCAAGAAGTATCTGGGTCCGAAGATGGACTGGGAGAAGAGCAGAGTACGGACTGTACAACAAGCTGATGGTGGAGCTCAGGAACGAAGACACTCATGCATTCCAGAACTTCATGAGGATGCCTCCAGATATGTTTGATGAAGTTGTGCAGCGGCTGACACCCAGGTTGACCAAGGCAAACACCAACTTCCGGCCCAGCCTGGAACCTGGGCTCAAGGTGGCACTCACTCTGCGCCACCTGGCCTCAGGGACCACCTACAGGAGCACGCAGTACGGCTGGAGGGTGCCACACAACACCATCAGCATTGTGGTCAGAGAAGTGGTGCAGGCCATCATCAAAGAATACATGGAGGAGCTCCTCCAGTGCCCCACCACTGAAGAAGGATGGAAGAAAGTTGCAGAGCAGTGGTATCAGAGGTGGAACTTCCCCCACACTGTTGGAGCCATAGATGGCAAGCATGTGGCCTGCAAAGCTCCAGCCAAGTCGGGGTCCACTTATTTCAACTACAAGGGCTTCTTCAGCATCATCCTCTTCGCCACGGTCAATGCTAACTACAAGTTCATGTACATCAATGCTTCAGGCAATGGGTCATCTTCAGATGCCCAGGTATACAACACCAGTCACCTCAAGGAGGGGCTGGAACGCAACCTCATCATGGGCTTCCCAGATCCAGACCCCCTGCCCAACAACATGCAAGATGTGCCCCACTTCATCATGGGGGATTACGCCTTCTCCCTCAGAACCTACCTCATGAAGCCCTACACTTCCAGATGCCTCACCCGTGAAGAGAAGATCTTCAATGACAAGCTGTCCAGGGCGAGGCGAGTGGTGGGGAAAGCCTTTGGCATCCTGGCCAACAGGTTCCAGGTACTTTTCACCACCATGCAGCATCGCCCAGGGACCGTGAGGAACATCGTGGACCACCAATAAGGCAATGGGGACATGGAGCCTGGTGAATGGAGGCAAGGGTGAAACCTGATAGATACTCTGGATGTGCAAGGCCCCAACAGAGCTTCACGTGAAGGGAAATAGCAGCACAACCTCCTGAGACACTGGTGCAACTCCCCAGCTGGAGCAGTGGAGTGGCAAAACAGGATGGTAGATGATTAATGGATGCTTCCTTCAGCCTGTCTCATCACACTGATGAGATTGGGCCATGTATGTTGGGTGGGCCTACAATGAACAGGGCATTTAATAAAGAGTTGTGTTTATGTTGACATGTGTGGATGAATGATTACATTATTATTGAAGATAAAGGGCCATAGGTGTGGCACCTGGGAGGGTGGACCATACAGTCCCACTATGCTTGCACTGGAGGTTTATCTATCCCACAGCTATTACCCATCCCAAAGGTATCCCTGCCCTTCCCACAGGTGTCCCTGCCCATCCCACAACTATTATCCATCCCACAGCTATTACCCATTCCACAGGTATCCCTGCCCATACCACTGCTATCCTTACCCATCCCACAAGCATGCAAAGGCTTAAACCTTTCTAAAAGTTTCCACCAAGACTTTATTGACAAAAATAAATGAAGCAAGTGTGTGAAGCAAAGATAATCTTTATTAATAAAGAGCTGCAAAAGAAAAATGTCCCAAGTCAAGTGTCCAAAGCAAAAATAAAGTCAACAGGTAGCACCCAGTCTCTGGCACTCTTCTTGGTCACTCTGAGGCGTGCCCAGTCTCAGGGGTGAAGGGTCCAGGTGCTGTGGAGGTGGCTGCTGCTGGAGTGCTAGTCTGAGGCATCATTGGGGTGCCTGGCCTCGAGAGGACAACAGGGGACAGTGTGTTGAGGAAGGTCTCAGAGAGCTGGCCCCAATACCGATGAAAGATGTTCTGAGGCCGGGCTTGGCTGTGGGGTGGAGGAAGGAGCAGTGTAGTGGGGCTGTCTGGTCTGCAGCTGGGTGAGGAGTGGCGTCGGTAGCATCTGTGGTGTGGGTGACATCTGTGGCATGGCTGGCATCGGTGGCGTGGGTGGCATCGGTGGCATCAGTGGTACCTGTGGTGTCCGATGTACCTGTGCCTGGACTGGGAAGGGCTGCCTGTGCTGCTGGACCTCCTGGTAGCCATAGCCTTGGTAGGGGAGGGCCTGTGGAAAGCCTTGGAAGGGCAGTGACATCACCTGGGGTGGAGGAGCAGGCCTGGACTGGGTGGGAGCAGGTTCCTCTTGGTCTGGAGGGTTGTGAAGAAGATCGGTGATCCTGTCCTTCACTACCTGGTACTGAGGTTCCGACATGTTCATGAGGGTCTGGTTGACATAGGTGAGGAAGGGCTTGCAGTTGGAGGATGAGGAGTCGGTGTTGACCATCTGAGAGAGGAGATCTATGCTGCTCCGGATGGTGTCCCTGATCTCCAGCAGGACAGTGTGGCTCTGCCCATCCAGTCTGCCTCTCTGCCTTTCGGTGGAGGTGGAGCTGGGGGTGGATGTGTGTTGGGCTGTGGTAGAAGTGCCCTCTCCTTGCTCCCACTGCGTCAGGGGGTCCTCCACATGCTCCGCCACGGGTAGTACAGCTGTCGGGGGGGTCTCCGTCATGGCACGCTCCTCAGATACCTGCCTGGACACAGGAGCTGACTCTTGGCCAGAAGAGGACTGGCTCTCAGCAGGCTGCCTGAGAGAGAGGGTTGTGAGAGGGGCTGCTCCTTGGTGGCGGATCTCACCCTCCAAGAAGCTGCACTTGGCCATTACATAGGTCTCCCGGTTCGTCAGCTTGACCATGGCCTGGCCAGATTTCTTGAGGTGCAGCTTCCTGTACCAGGTGTGCATATGTTTCCACCAGCTGAGGAGCACCTCCGAAGTGTACCCCAGGCTCTCCGCCTTCTCTCTCCAAGCAGCCTGCTTCCTTTTGGTGTCTCAATAGAGCCTGTGTCCCTTCCGCCAAAGATATTCATTCTCCCTCAGCCACTCCAGCACCTCCTCCTCATGTTCCTCTTCGATTGTGTATTGCCTCCTCTCCTGTTCACACGTCTGCCTCTTCCTCCCTTTGGCAGGGCCATATGGGCCCTCATCAGAAGGGCTTCGAGGTTGTAGGGGCTGCTCCTCCACACCACCACCAGCAGCAGCAGCAGCAACAACAGTAGCAGCAAAAGCAGGACCAGCACCAGCACCAGCACCAGCAGCACCAGCAGGACCAGGAGCATCAGCAGGACCAGCAGCATCAGGAGCAGCACCAGCAGAGTAAGCACCATCAGAAGCACCAGCACCAGGAGCAGTGCCAGCAGAGTAAGCACCATCAGAAGCACCAGCACCAGGAGCAGTGCCAGCAGAGTAAGCACCAGCAGAAGCACCTCCACCAGAAGCAGCATAAGCAGAAGTACCACCACCAGAAGCAGCATCAACAGAAGCCCCAGCACCAGAAGAGCGAGCCTGGGCAGCAGAAGCCCCAGCAGAAGCAGAGTCAGGGCCAGGGGGTGGGAGGGTGGCTCTGTCCCTCTTGCAGATGGCAGAGGCTTCCGTTTCTTCCCCATGGTTGTTGGGTTGCTGGCTGGCTGGCTGGCTGGCTGGCTGGAGAGCTGTTTCTGGAAGCAGGTCTTTCCTCTAAATGGTGACCTGCTTGCAAGCTGCTTCCCTTTATATCCGCGTGGCTGACGCAATGCATCCTCCCCACATGCGCAGTGAACGCTAGGCATCCGCTAGGCGTCCGCTCTGCATCCGCTTCATCCGGTCTGCATCCGCTTCATCCGCTCGGCATCCGCTCTGCATCCGCTCTTTCCATTCCGTGTCCACTTTGCTGTGCTCCCCCGGAAGCCTTGCTGATGTGCCATCCGCTCCCATCCACTTCCATCCGCTAGGCTTCCATGGAGCATCCGCTTTCCATCCTGGCTACGTCCTCCCCCCGTCTGTTCCTTTCCATGTTGTCCGCTCTGGTTATGCAAATTCGGGACACTTTTGAGAGTGGATAACAACACATTTTGCTCTTCTGCTGTGTCCTTTTTAAAAATGTTTTGCATCTGTCGGCCAGTGTGACAGGGCCTTAACCATAGCACAAAATAACCAGGCATTTTTCTGTCCTGTTCCCATGACCTTGAGTTCATCTCATCCCCAAGTCATGAGTGAGATTGCATTAAGTTTTCTTTTGCTACATTACTCAATAAGTATTTCCCCCATATTCCAATGCCACCCAGGTACAGCATTAAAATGTGGGGAATCTGTTTTTTTGCCTCTTCTTGTATTGGAGAGAAATTTAGATGATTAGCAATGACTGGGGAAAGAGACAGAAGAGATATGATTGGCCTGGTGGAAATAAATATCATGCAGGTATTTTTTTTCCCCATGGACTCAAAGACAGATAAAGAGCATCAACTCAGTAGCATAGAAAGGCACATGGTCACCATCCTCCAAAAAGTCCACTAAGAGCCACAGTGGTGCAGTGGTTAGAATGCAGTACTGCATGTTGCTTCTGCTGACTGCCTGCAATTTAGCAGTTCAAATCCCACCAGGCTCAAGATTGACTCAGCCTTCCATCCTTCCGAGGTGGGTAAAATGAGGACCCAGATTGTTAGGGGCAGTAGGCTGACTCTGTAAACTGCTTAGAAGGGGCTGTAAAAGCACTGTGAAGTGGTATATAAGTCTAAGTGCTATTGCTACTGCACATCTGAATTTGAAGTTGAAAGACCTTAACCACTGATACTTTTCCAAGAATGGAGAAATGCTCCATCCAACCAAATAATGCCTAGCCAGCAGACATCACAAAGCATTTAATTCCAGTTCATGTGGAAAAGCTTTTCTGTCCCCACCCCTACTCCATATCGTCTCAAAGCCATAGGATACTTCGCAAATGTACCAGAGAAATTATGCTACAAAATAAATAGATTATTGACTACCATTCCCAGCCTACATTTTATTGAAATAGACCTTGATGAATAAATGGAATATTTTATAGTTTGGTTTATTTGTTTATAATGTTGGTTAGAGTAATTTGATTTACAGATGTTTTTTGTTCTAACAGTATAATGGCTATTCAGAAAGAAATGAATGGAGTTTTTAGTAGCTTATTCAGTAATAAGCAGCTATTAATTTCCAACAAATTGTTGTTTCACTTTAATTATTGTATGGATCCTAGATGAACCTAGATCAACTTGTATTTTAATCATATCTGCTTGGATTGAGAATAAATGTATGGATGAGATAAGATGTGCCCTCTGGCACTAACATCAGGAAACTTGATCTGTCTTTAGGAGCCCTCTTGCATGTGTGTTCATACACAAAGATTTGTTGTACTCATATAAACACAAATTTGTTGCAATGCAAACCCAGTAAGCAGAGATCTTTTTGCTAGAAATAAAAAAACACACAAGAGGATTGAGCTATGTGAAAGCAAATCTCAGATTGTCAGTACGGTTGAGTAAGCACTGTTATTAAAAAATAATACAAGTTATCTTGCCTGTGTTCCAAGAATTGAGTTGAGACCACTTGAAACAAGTCCTGAACTTGGTGTTCTTAAGAAATAATGGATCTGGTTATCTTTTTAAAAAATCTCTTTTTTGTTATTCTAAGCTGTGCTCCCCTCCCCCTCTTCTATAACCTGGTTAAATTTTCTTTCATTTATATCAGGGATTTTCAATGGGGGATAAAAGCCTAGGAAGTGGGGGTGGGGGAGAGAAAGGCAGTCACAAGAACTTAGTGGAAAATAATTTAAAAAAAAAATCTTTGCCTAAGCAAAATGAAAGTACTGTCAAAACCTATCTGGGATTTTGTTTTACATTTTGCTTGTGTAAGCCATCTGCAGGTTTATGCAAACAAAGCAGGAATACATTTTGACAGTGTTCTTTGTCCATGCAAACCCATGACGATTGCAACGCCACCAAATGTGAGAACCCCTTTGAGATATGTTGATTATTAAATTATGGAAAGCAAGTTCCATGTTCATTTCTTGCCCAGTAGAATCCCAGTGGAATCATTAGTTTGATCTGATGAGGGTGCATGCAATTCTTTTTTTTTTTTTTTTTTATTCAAGTTTTTATTAATTTTCTACAAACAAACAAACATACAAAACATTAAAAACATCTACTCTCATATATACTTCCGGTGTATCGGTTGGTTCATCAGTTTTGTGCATTCATTTTATAGTGTCAATTACAATTATATTGCATAACCACTCATATTGTCAATCCATATTCTAATATTACTAAAGAAAAAAATAAAAATAAAAAAATCTTTTTTCTGACTATACTTTTAATCATTCATGCTTTGCGAGATAACAATACTTCAAACAATTTATTCTATAATTTGTCGTATAATCATAACAAATCAATCCTAAAAAACTCTTCATATATATAATATTAATGCTCTATTATTGTATTTTATCATCTAACCATTGATAAAAAAAACCCCAAATTGCATAAAATTGATTATCTTCTTGTTCTCTAATTTCAAATGTCAATCTACTCATCTCAGCACATTCCAATATTTTCTTAATAATTTCTTCCTGCAATGGTATTTTCTCATTCTTCCAGTTTTTAGCAAATACAATCCTAGCCGCCGTTAATACATTTACAATCAAATATTTCAAGTCTTTATTATATATATCAGGTAAAATTCCCAATAAAAAGATCTCTGGCTTCAAGTCTATGTGTTTCTTTGTCATTTTTTCCAACCACATGTGAATTTTAGTCCAATATTTTCTAGCATTCTCACAAGTCCACCACATATGATAGTATGAGCCAGGTATCTGATGACATTTCCAACATTTTTCAGATTTATTCTTGAACATTCTTGCTATTCTTGTCGGGGGAAGGTGCCACCTGTAAAACATCTTATACAAGTTTTCTTTATATGCTATTGACATTGTCATTTTATAATTTTGAGACCACAATTTTTGCCATTGTTCTAAATCAATTCCATATCCAAAATTCTTCCCCCATGCAATCATAGTTTCTTTAACTTGTTCTTCCTCTAGCTTAATTCCCAATAAATAACCATATAACTTTTTAATCACTTTCTCATCAGTACCCATCAATATCTTATCTAAATCAGTCTGTTTATCATAGAATCCTTCCGTTTTAAAATCTTCAAGATATCTTGAGTGTATTTGCGCATATGAAAACCAATTCATCCTTATACCTTGTTCCTCTAAATTTTGGATCGTTTTAAGTCCACCCTTTTCATCCAACAGTTCCCCATATCTAACTGTTTGTTCCTTTTTATAGATCATAGGATAGGAAAATGCTTCAATAGTCGATAACCAAATTGGAATTTTCAAATAACATTGTTTTTTTATCTTCTCCCAATTTAACCACAAAGACTCCCGTATATAATGTCTTCTGAAATACCCCTGTGTTTTAGTTCCCTTGTACCATAAAAAAGCATGCCAGCCCAACAGTAAGTCATGTCCTTCTAATGTCAACAATCTATGTTTTCTTAATGTTATCCATTCTTTGACCCACATCAAACTTGCAGCTTGATAATACAATTCCCAATTAGGCAGGCCAAAACCTCCTCTATTTCTAGCATCTTGCAAAAGTTTTAACTTTATTCTCGCTTTTTTACCTTGCCATATAAACTTCAACATAGTTTTATTTAAATCTTCAAAATAGTCTTTTCCAAGTCTAATTGGTATTGTTTGAAAGAGAAATAAAATTCTAGGTAAAATATTCATCTTAATTGTTGAAATTCTCCCTATTAATGACAATTGTAAATTTTCCCATTTCTTCAAATCTGTAATTATCTGTTGTTTAAGTTTAATATAATTATTCTCTTTTAATGTGCTACATCTTGCTGTCAAATATATCCCCAGATACTTAACCTTGTTTGTAATTTGAATTTTCAAAAGATCTGTCAGTTCTTCTCTTTGTCTCAACAACATATTTTTTGTCAAAATCTTTGTTTTATCTTTATTTATTTTCAAGCCAGCCATCTCACCATATGTCTCTACCTTTTCCAATAACTTTGGAGCGGTTTCTAACGGGTCTTCCAGAATAAAAGCTAAATCGTCAGCAAAAGCTTGTAGTTTAAATTCTTCCTTTTTAATTTTCATTCCTTTTATATTTTTGTCATCTCTAATATTTCTATTCAACACTTCCAAAGTTAATACGAATAACAAAGGAGATAGGGGACATCCTTGTCTTGTACCTCTTCTTATATTAATAAGATCTGTAAATTCTCCCTCCATCATTACCTTTGCTGTCTGTTTGTTATATATGGCTTCTATTGCTTGAATAAATTTTCTGGCAAAGCCCATCTGTTCCAATAATAATAACATAAATCTCCAGTTCACGTTGTCAAATGCTTTTTGAGCATCTAGGAATATCAAAGCCATTTGTTTTTCAGGATGAGCCTCATAATATTCCAAGGTATCCAAAATTACTCTCATGTTGTCTCTAATTTGTCTCTTTGGTAGAAATCCATTTTGATCTGGATGGTTAAAATTATTTAAATATTTTTTCAGTCTTTCTGCTAAGATTGAAGCAAAGATTTTATAATCTGCATTCAATAAGGAAATAGGTCTATAGTTCTTAATTTGCAACGGGTCAGCCTCTTCCTTTAAAATAATTCTTTTTATCATTTGAGGAAACGTGATAAGCAAATAAAATAATCTCAGATTTATACAATAGAAATAAATGCTTCAGTCTATTCCAACAGGTACAAGTATATGATTATTTATAAAAATAGGAAAGGGTAACCTACACATATTGCAGGCCCCATTGGCTAGTAAATAAATAAACAATTGACTACTAGTCCAAGCCAACACATTATTGAAATAGACCTTGCATCAAATGAATTTATCTAATGTACATTATTTCATGCAGAGGTTCTTGTAGTCTGGAAATGATGGAGAGCATCTTTTCTGGCAGGGACTAAGCAGGAAAAGAAGGAAGGAGCCAGCTTCATCCATGATCCAGGTCTCTGGGAGTTGAAAGAAGTCAGAAATGGGGTGAGGGTGATGGAGACAAAGTCTCTTTTCCTCCCTTTCATGGTCCCTGACAGATCTCTTGTCCTTCTGCTCTATTTCTGTGACTTGTTTTCACTGTAAACCTATCTATTTGTAGATATTCTCAGTCATCCAGGTCATGGTTGTCCCAAAGGTGCTTTTTTTCAGGAGGCAACTGGATTTTCTTGTTTTCTCTTTGAGGACATTTTGCTTCTCATACAAGCCTTCAGCTCTGACAGGATCATGGGGAAAGGAAGGATTTATGTTCCTTGCAGACAGCTGGTTATTTGTATCCTTTTAGAGAGTCATTGAAGCACTTGGAGATGTATCTATGTCCTCAGGGTCACCTGAGTAGGACTCCTGGTTCCTGTAGTCTGGAATCAGGAGCATTATACTGTACACCATTTGGGATGAACACCCTTTGAATGGTGTGGGAGTAGGAATGGATTTCCAGAGAAAAAAATTGCAGACAACAGAAACCAGGTGCACTACTTAGGTGACCCTGAGGACACAGATAAACCTCTAAGTGTTTCAAGACCCATGTTGAAAAGGATATAAATGACCAGCTGTCTGCAAGGAACATAAAACCTTCCATTCTCCATGATCCTGTCAGAGCTGAAGAAGCTTCTTGGATGAGAAGAAAACATACTCAAAGAGAAAACAAGAAAGTCCAGTTGCCTTCTGAAAAAGAGCACTTTTGAGTGTAAGCCCTTCTGTATTTTCTTGATCCATATACATTCTCAAATCTTTGTAGATTTATTCAGACATGTGAACCAACACTTACATCTCTGGTGCTTGGATCTGATTCATTATTTGGATAATATGATTATTATCATATTATTATCATATCATTCTGACATGTCCCATATGTTTAAAAGTCTTCAACCATGTCTAAGTCCCTCAAATGACTGGATTCTTCAGTGGAGAATTTGCTGTGATTTTTCCACTAGAGTTAAAAAAAAGTATAACATGCCTATACAATTTAAAACTGCTCCAAAATGTGGATGAAACTAAGATGAAATCTATAAACAATACATTTGGCATACTTATTCTATTCCCTGACTTTACAGAGGGTTAGCAAAAGATATTCAATAAATGGAAAAACAGGTAAGTAATTCAAAAAATTGTAATTGTTACATAATTTCCAATAGACAATGTTATTCATTACTAATTTAGCCAAACACAGAGGTTTAATGACCATAAGGTAATTTTAATTACCAGATTAATTAACTTATTTCATCTCAGAATCAATTCAGACGTATCTGATAGTAAACTATAATAATTTTGCATCAATAATGGCATACACTGTTTGTTTGTTATATGCAGGTAGGAAAAAGGTTTCTAAACAATCTATATCCACCCATGGCCATATCATTCTGTGACACAAGCATTATATAATTTAGTTTGTGATATTTCTGAATAAAATGAGGAACAGTAAAATGTGAGGAGTCCCCACATTCTTTTATATTAGTTGATATTTTCTTGCTCTCCAACTCAGGCAAAACCTCTAGGAAGTAATGATGGGTGTATCAAGAGACTTGTGAGTTCTAATCCTGTCTTTCACACATTTTCCCAGGTGTCTTTGGGCCAGTTTCTCTCTCAGCCCAATACATTTCATAGAGTTGTTGTGGGGGGAGAAGGAGGAGGAAGAACTATTAGGTCTGTCTACCACCTTGAGTTGTTTAGAAAACCAGATTGGTTAGGGTACTACTGACCTAGAAAACAGGAGACTGTGAGTTCTAGTCTTGCCTTAGGCATGAAGAACTGGCTGGGTGACTTTGGGCCAATCATTTTTTCTGAGCCTAATCTTCCATACAGGGTTGTTATTATGGGGAAAATAGTAGAAGGAAGGAGCATTAGGTATGTTCACTGCCTAGAGTTACTCATAAAGCAATAAAGGTAGGATAAAAATCTAACAATAAATTTAAAAAATGCAGATACATGGAGATACTGGTGAGGCTTTGTCTCATTTATGTTTTACACTGGCCTGTGCTTGCCAAAAACTCTTCTTAGACAATTCTAAAGTTTGGAACAGTTCAGTAGGATTCCATCACACAACTAAATTATCTGGAGCGCTGCTTAGATATTAATGTTTTTGTTCTCGGGTGCTGCATTTAATTGTGCTCATTGTAAAGAAGTTGTTATTTTAGTGGCTGTATTGCAAATGGTGAATACAAATGTTTGTATTGTGGTGCTTGTAGAACCATTTAGGGTTTGTGTGTGTGTGAGTGTGAGAGAGAGAATGCATGTTGTCAGCCATCTTGAAAGCTTTTAAGGGAAAATTGGTGTGCATATTTTTAAGAATAACTAATACATAATAAATGAATGCATCAATATATATCCAGAACCAGTCATTTGTACTGGAATTATACATGATTGTACAATAATTGAATGCAAGGGTGAAGATATCAGAACATCAATATTCTGACTGGGTTCACACATGCTAAACCATATTTGTTTAATCATCTTTGGTTGAATAAGCCACAACTGGGTTTCAGTCCCACTCCAAGCCATGAATCAGAGGTTATAAATCACTGTGTCTGCTCACACTATACGCTAAGGCTGCATCCAGCAAACCCATTATGGTTCAGTAAGATGAATGCTTCCTGTCTGTAGCTGAAGAAATCAATACCTACCATTCAGAAGTATGTCCAGTTCAGTTTTTTTTATTCATTTCCCAACAGTCAATAGCAAGAATCTTAGGCCTGAATGTACATTTTAAACTGCTATCCTGTTGACAAAACAAAGCAATTTTCATTGTGCCAAGCAATGGCATTTGCCTTCTCAAAGCAGTCACTTTGTAATGGGAACATAGTACTTCCTTGAAGCATGATTGCATGTCCTGCTCTCACCTTCCATTATAGAAGAAAAGTTTTCTTCCTTCAGATGTTCCATGCTTTGGGTCTGCTGCTCGCAAGTCTTGATTTAACTGATCATAGTTCTCAGTTGCTTGCTGCCAGAATGGCACAACTCACTGTGGCCAACTTACTGCGGCCAAGTCACCCAGCCAAATCGCTGAAGCCAGCTCACCACAACCAACTTGTCTCAAGAAATTTGCCACAGACAATTTTCCACCAGACAACCACAGGACAATTTAATAATTCAATTTAATTATTTGAAATAAATTAAAAATAATTTTCATTTTTGTCATTCACATTTCATTTTGCCTCTCCTTTTGCATTCTTTCTATATTGATTCTGTTCCACCATTTCTTTGATATCATCCTGCGGCAAGTTGGCCACGGTGAGTTGGCTATGGTGAATTGTCATTTTCATTTTATTTTCATTTTCATTTCAGTAGTCATGTACCCTGACCTATCTGTTGCTACTATTATTTGCAAGAAGGAAAGATATTCCCTCAAATTGTATTTACTTACTAAATGTATTTATCTATTAAATGTATTTATCTATTAAATGTATTTATTTATTTATTGAATTTGTTTATTTATTAAATTTGTATGCCATTGCTCTCCCTCACTGGGTGATTCTGGTCAGCTTTCAGGACATAAAAAGATAAATAGAAAAGTAATTAAAAATTTTAAATGTATGTGCATTAAAAATTTTAAACTATGCAGAAAGCCAGAACCAAGGAGTTAGATGGGATGGGGATGAAGTCTTCTTACCCCATCAACCATCTCCAGCAGTGAGCACTTCCTTGGGGGGCTCCAAGTCACCTGGCAAAATAAGTTTTAATACTTTCTGAAAGGCCAAACAGTGGAAGCAGTTCTCATCTCTGGTGGTAGAGTGTTCCACAGGATTGGGGCCACAGTGAAAAGGTTTTTCTCCTTGAACCCACCTACTGAAATTCTTTACCAGATGGGATCCATAGCAGCCCTACTGCACTGGTATGAGTGGGACAGGCTATTTCATTAGAACGAGATGGCTCCTCAGATACTCTGAACCTATGCCATATAGGGCTTTAAAGATGACACTCAACAGCTTGAATTGGACCCAGAATCAATTCGATAATCACTGCACCCCATGAAACAATGGTGGTGTCAAACTAAATTCATATGATTCCACCACCAAACTTGATACTGTAATGCCTCTGAGTATGTTTTATGATGACTGCATCACTTGGAACCTGACAGGTGTTATATGTGCCTCCCTAGAGTCCCCACAGAATTGTGTGCACCACTGTATTCTGCACCAGCTGTAGCTTCCGAATACTCTTCAAGGGTAGCCCCAGGTAAAGCACATTTCAGTAATCCAACTGTGAGCAGAACCGAAGTCATGTTGGATGGCCCATTGAATTGAATAAGGAAGTGTGTCTCAAACTCAGTAGCTCTGCTAAATAAGAAAGTGTTCCAGTTTGTGCACAAGAGAAAAAACAAGATAAGGCTAGAACAATGGGGAATTGTAATAAAGTGCTGCAATGTCAGAAACCGTGTAACTACTTTTGCTAGATAGGGAGCTAGTATGAAAATATATGTGTCAATTTGAAAACAGAAAGAATGTGAGCCAAGCCCTCGTACGAGGGGGTAGACAGTTAGGGTATAAAAATGCTGCCTGAATTTTGCTCTGTGTTTCTTCAATGCCTGAGGGAACCCGTCTCTGCAGACATGTGAATAAAACCTTGTTTTCTTTGGATCAATGAATCTTTTGGTGGTTTTTTTATCTGCTTCCACCTCACACACCGAGGGATGACTAGGGCATGAGTGACTGTACAGGGCCTCATGACCCAGATAAAGCCACAATTGACACACAACACAAAATTGCATAAAGGCCTTCCTAGCCACGACTGCCAGTTGCTCTTAGAGCAAATCCAGGAGAACCCCCAGTTTTATACAAGGTCTGCATCCCCAAAGGACCTGCTCCATGCTTGGTCTCAGACTGAGATCTAATCAATTTTATCCATCAGGGGTTTGACTAATTCCTCTGCACGATCCTGTAAGTGATCATCCAAGCCCTCCTTCCCAAAGTAGCAGTAGGTGACCATGAACAGGTCCCTTGGTTGACACTGCAGATGCATTAAAGCCAGAGAAATAGTGATGCTTCTCTGCTCTTAATTGCCATGGTGTAGGCCTTAATAGCAGCTTTGACTTGTGTCTGGTTTGTTCTTTTCCTTTAGTGGCCCTCTAGCCAGGGCCCTTTTCAGCAGCTTCAGCTCCTTGATAAACCACTGGGAGCTTCAAGAGCGATGAACCAGAAGAGTGTGCGCATGTATGATCCTGTCCAGGGCCTTAGTCACTTTCTGATTCCAGGTTGTGTCCAAAACCTCCAGACAGCCATGCAGCAGAATCTTTGGGACACCCCACAGCTCCTTCTGGAACCAAAACAGATCCATTAGTCAACAAGAGTAGACCATTCGAACTCGCAGAAGGGGGGCAGCATCAGAGAATCTCATAGCCACCACATTGATAGAGAAGGAAATATTCTTATCCCTCTTTACACTAAAACAATCCCATTAGCCCAGCAAAAAGAAACAAAACAACATGTAATTCATATATGTAATTTGTACACTTTAATCTTTAGATAATATCATGGGACTAGAAAAAAAGGTTTGCTTCTGAGAAAATTACATAGAATTGTACCTCCTCATGTTGCTTAATCAAACTTTGGAAATTAAAGTCTATCCCTTCTTAAATTAGTAGAATCTACTGGCTTCAACAAGTATTCAGGATCATACTCAAGCTAATCTGAGTAAGCTTCAGTATATTTCATATTGACTTTGCCGAAACAAAGATTTACATGGTAAGTCACATGGTTTGTTTGGGACTCATCCTTTTTAGTACTCATCACACCTCCCAGAACCAATTAATGCTGAGTACTAAGATACCAGTGTAGATTCCTTCTGTATTAGTAAGGCTGATGATTGGACAGTATCTTTAAATGGAAATCTCTACTATATTAATCATTTCCTCCAAAGTATAAAATCTTGACTACCTACATACATGGTGCTCAGGAGTGGGATTCAATTTTCCAAACAACCGGGTCTGTGGACATGGCTTAGTTGGTGGGTGTGGCTTGGTGGTCATGTGACTGGGTGGGCATGGCCAACTCGACATCACTCATGTCAAGGGGCGTTTCTCCTCGCCTGGCCTTTCATGACAGTGGGGATGCTGCAATGGTCATAAGTGTGAAAAATGGTCATAAGTCACTTTTTCAGTGCTATTGTAACTTTGAATGGTCACTAAATGAACTGTTGTAAGTCAAGGATTACCTGTACAAAAATACAAAAAGATTCTTTGCTTGAAAAACGCTGCCCTAAATACCAATCATCAGATTAAAAATACCTGCAAGCCAGAGTTACAAATCAGGCAGGGTGCCAGAGCACCTTGAGGAATTAAAATAGTTAAAATGCAGTGCTAACTATCAACAGCCAAATTTTGCTCATAAAGTGAAACCTTTTAGCAGAGAGGTCATTTAAGATCTCCAGAAAAAGCACATCCAGGAAAAGCAATCCTTAGATCAATTTGCACTACTTAAAGATACCAGCTACTGGTATCTTTACTGGTATACCACTACTTAAAGATCACTCACCTCACAAGATATCCCAAGAAAATCATCCAGATTTAAGAAAAAATCACATGCCCCCCCAGAAAGGCAATAACAAAAAATCAGTGTCAATCTTGCATCCTGCCTCTTGGAAGTACATCCCAAAAGGACAGTGCCAGACCACTAAAGCAGTGAAGGAAGACCCCCCCTCCCCAGATAGAAAAAGAAACCATGAGGCAGGAAAAAAATTCAAACACAGTACAAATAATTAAATCACAACAGTAGCTGTTGCTTATTGAAGCTGAATAGGGGAAAGTATCCCATCAATAAACAAAGGATTAAATGTCACCAAGCACAGAATTAACCTTCACCAAAAACCAGTTTTAGACCAAAACTCAGAAAGGGTTTGTAAACTCACAATTGAATATCAATCTTTCTAGCTAGCCAACAAGCTTTGCTGAATGTCACTCATCTTGGTTTCCTGTCCTTAAAAGCTTCTTTCTGACAGCTCTGTTTCATTATTCAAAGTGCTTTGAAGCATTTCTTCAAAGTGCTGATTGTCCAGGGAAATATTTCCTCCCAACAGCAGTGTAAAAATCTTAAAACAACCCTTCCCCTTGAAGAAAGTCAAGCCCCAGAAGCTCTGGAGACAGGAAGTCTAGACATACTGGTAAGAATATAATAAGGGTGGAAAAAAACAAAAGGAGATTTCTTCTAACTACCAGTTCTCCAAATGCTTAGAAAGTTAGCAAGAGGTTCTATAGAACCAGTCAGAACTGGTAGAATCCCACCCCCTGATGGTCTTAAAATACTTTTTTACCCAATCTGGTTTTAACTTAACATGCCTTATGTCCCCAAGAATTATATATGCTTTGCAAACCACGGTTGATGATAAGAGTCAACAACCGTGCATTCAAAATGTAAACTTTTTAAATGTGCAAATTATTATGAGATTTCTTGTAAGATCATTGAAATGTTGAGAGTGGTATTGATTTCATGATGGAGTTAGCTGTTTTCAAATGTTGGGGAAAAATGTCTTTAACTTTGTGGTTCTATAGATGCTACGCAGAACATCTTGTGTGCATTGGCACCATGAGTGCTGCATTATCAAGAACTGATTCCTGGTGTAACAAAATATATTCGACCTCTCAATTGTGGCCTAATCTATTAGAAATGCCACTTTTTATGGTGGTGGTATGTAATCCAGGTTGCTTTTAAACCAAATGCATCTCCTCCCTTTACCAAGGATTCTTTTTCTTATCCATCACTAGAAAACTCCAATATCAGTTACAGTGATTTCTACTCTGAGCTGTCCCTTTGCATGCATTTCCTTTTAATCTTCATATAGCTTCCAGTGACTGATTCTTCGCGGAAGTAGCAAAATTCTTGCAACTAAGGCTACACCTGGATACATAAGGTAAGGGCCCCAGATTGTGCTAGACAGTAGATGGCAAAATAGAATTCAAATCAGAACTGTTAAGAAGCATTTTGTAACATATTATTGTGACATTATATAGTATACTTTGAGTATCATTGTCTGAAGACAAAAAACACTTCATAAGTACTAATAATTACAATCACCACTGTTTCATCTCTGGCACAGTAATTTTTTCTGGTGTTACAGAATGTGTTATGCTTTCTGAGAACATTCTCGCTGCTTGTATAAATAGTCCAATCCTCCCATGAAAGGGAATTGATAAAAAATTTAACATAATCACCACAGAGAGCTTCTAAAGATCCATCAATACAATGGAAGCTAAGACAATCCTTTTTATTTATTGATGTTGGCATCAAAATCGAGTCCTTCTATTTTTCTTCCTTGTAGTATACATCCATGTAGATGCTTGAAAATGTTTTTTTTAAACTTAAAAAAAATGAAGATACTGATTAATTGCCTTAGTAATTGGGTGTCAGTATCTGTTCCGGGAGATATTAATACAGAAATGCACTATGACCCCAGTTTACTTTTGTTAGTTGAAATAAAGAGGCTAAAGATATTACATGTATTTCTGTGTACATGTGTGTGTTTGGAAGAAAGCATTTAATGCTTTTACAGAAAAGGAGCCTTAAACTTTCTGAAAGTGACAAGTGAAATGGATATAAATATTTTAACTGCTATTACTTCTTGTATTTCATGAGCAGCTCTTAGTAAATTTGGAGGCATTTAGGTTCTGTCAGGTGCAAGAAAGCCACGGATAGGTCTAAACTGAATGCAAGTTTGCAGGATTCAATCTGGATCGGTCACCAGGCCCAGAGGTTTTGTTTTCCGAGCTTTTGGACTCAACTTCAGAAGATGGGCTCCAGCATGAGTCCAAAAGCTCGGAAGACAAAACCTCTGACCCCGGTTATCAAACCAGATTGGAACATGCAACATTTTCCTGGGACAGATTTATTCGCCTTCATTCATGGATATAAGTTTATTTCATACTACCTCTAAACAAGAATCTGAACTACTAATGGTCAAGGTAAATTGTCAAGAGAATTTGAGGATGGCTGGACTTAGATCTCTTATGGGTGTGAAAGGATTCAAAACCTGATGATTCGCTTCACCCTCCCTTGGGCTCAGCCTGGTTATTCCCTACAAGTTCTGGCATTAATTCATTGTAAAATGAACTCTGATATCAATCTAATTGTCCTGTGGTTAGGGGCTGCATTGGATTTTCTCCCCTGGGAATAGAGCAAATGGGGAAAAATCAAGATTCGAACCACTATTACAGCCCTGCTAATTCTTGCACCTTCTGATATACAATGGATTTATTCCCAGTTAGAACCCATGTTTGGTGCAGCTCCATATGAAATGTATGGGGAGAAGTCTTGCTTGGTTATCTGAGAACATTTCGACCCTACTGAACCTGATGAAGTTTGTTTTATGTTTACTGCAGACTCAGTGAAAGTGGCTTGAGTGAGAATAAGTGAATCGCCAAAGTCCAGGGCAGAGCAATCCTATTAATCTTGGAAGCTTCTCACATTGGCATTTCTGATAGGATCAGAACCAGCAGTGGGATCCTATTTGTTCCACTACTGGTTCGGTGATTGCATGTATGTGCATGTGCACCTAACATGCGAATACCTAACATATGTATGCAGATTTCCCCACACCAGCTGAGGCCTGCAGCACTAATCATCTGAGAGGATTAAGAGAAAAGCGCAGGGGCGAGTGGGGAGGGCCGATCCTGTGCTTTTCTTTTCTTTTTTTCCCCAAAAAGTTTTTTATTTTTTTATTTTTACACATCCTTTCATGTGAGCAACATGATTCCGGATTATAACACTTGTACATAGTCATACTTTCATTTCCATCAATCTTATATAATATCTCATATCATTATCCATTTCACTCATCTTTAAATAAGTTTCCATTTCATATTTCAATTCACTAATTCAATATTAATATCATTCCATCCACACATAAATTTTCAATCCCCTATTATTTCCATTTTCAGCCTACCACCTATTTTGTTTTACATTACACATCATTATTATCCTGAATTTTCTCTAAGCCTATATATAATAAACAATCCAAAAAGAGTAAAATAAAGCCAATATATTTAGGATCCACATGGTATATCCCCTCAATCTATCTAACTTAATGATTTTCCATTCCCCTATTTTAATCATAATAAAATATTCTGATTATACACTTCTAGTGTCCATTAAATAATCACTTGTATATTTTAAAATGTATATATTTTAAAGCATTCCCCTCCAAAAAATCACTAAAATAACTTAATATGTCTCATTTTATCTTCACTTTTCTTTTAATAATTAATAATCATGTCTTTCTTCCTTTTCCATTTTACCAAAATTTATCTATATATTTTAATACATTCCTAAAATAATTCCCAGCCTGCGCTACCAAATGAGTAGTATACCACTACTGATCAGAGCCCTATTAAGTTCCTGCCTGCAAAGCTAACAAGAGCAAGGAAAAAGCTGGCATCCATCCTGCTTTCACTGCTTTCAATGAAAATCTTTTTTTTAAAAAGAGACATACAGAGAAAGAGAAGCATAAATGCCAACTCTCCCCTTGTTCTTGCTTGCTGTGCAGGAGCCTAAAAAAATAAATAAATAAGTTTCCATGGGATTCCAAACAAAGTTATGTATGTCACTGCTGAACATCAACTGTTTGATGAGATGTTGATATTTCAATGTAAAAGTCCAGGCAATTGATGGACTTCTTTACTTATCAAGTTTTTTCCCCTATTCAGTATTCACAGGTATCTATCAACTTTACTTGGCAGAGGACCTTCGAGCTTTTGGATAATCATATTTGCTTGGAATAGACAACATTTTTGTGCACACAAGGTTGAGTTCAGTTGTCCTCCAGGATTTACCTTGTCCATGGAATATCCTACTAACCAATACAAAAGACCAAAGGACACCAATGTTCAGCTATTTGAAAGATAATGCAAAAGCAGTAGCAATAGCACTTAGACTTATATACTGCTTCATAGTGCTTTTACAGCCCTCTCTAAGTGGTTCACAGAGTGAGCATATTGCCCGAACAATCTGGGTCCTCATTATCTCGGGAAAGAGATAAGGAGGAATCCTGCTGACTGAGAATGTAGCTTTGCCTTGCTTTTTATTTTTTGTCCTATAGTCACTCAGTTTATATAGCTTTCAGATGCCTTGAAAGCCATAAAACTTTGCTTGTCTCATCATTGCATCACTTAGAAGATAGAAAGGTACAAATGGCCATAACCCTGAAACACTCTTAATAGTACAGGGAGGGGGACCAAAAGGGGCTTGAAAGATGAAAGGTTTGTTAACCAAAACATAAAGTTGTGACTGTCAACTTTCTCAAAATATACACATTTGTAGTAAATGTCATATAAACTTGCAGCTAAGTGATGGATCACAGCTACTGTGTTTCCCAAGTACCCCCCAGATAGAAGTCGTAATGCCTTTGTAAATGTTGTTTTTCATCCTCTGACTATGAAATCATTAGCATTGTGATTCCATTCTAGTCTGTTAAGAGTCTTTCTAGTCTGTTAAGAGTCTTTCTAGTTTTATGCTGGTCCAGTCCACCAGCTGCTCTGTAATGAGATGCACATACCATGGTGCTGACATGGTAAAGACCCAAGTGGGAAGATACAAAGATGTAGTTCAGTGGAGAGAGGAAGGGATAATCTGTGCTTGTGTGCCATCTTACATCTTCCTACATTCTTATAGTTCTACACAGACATGTCAATAATCTGTCAAAAGTGAGAATGCTGATTCAGGGCAGTGCCAACACTGTTCAGAATTTTTAAAAAGGATGCCATTTGGCCTACATTATGGAGACTTGAACTGAAAGGAGGCCCAGTGTTTGTCTCACTCAATGTTTTTCAACCTTCAGCAATGTTAAGATGCACATGCTAACTGGGAAATTCTGGCATCAACATCTTAAAGTTGCTGAACTTGAGAAACCTTGGTTTACTATACCTTTTTTTTCCCAAATAAAGCATCAGAATGAAATTTATGTGTCTTGGGGGTATTGATACAGTTTATTAACTATGGCACAGTTCAGCAGAGTTTACATTTAAAGCATTTTCAGTATACAACTGGAATTTATATGCCACCCAGAATCTCTAGGAATTGGGCTGGCTGCTTAATAATAATAATACAGAAAACAATGTTAGTATCAATATCTATTAGTGTAATCTCAAAACATCTGCAGCTCCATTTGAATGCTGTCACATTGAAAAAATCACTATCAATTACAAAAGGCAGCTTTACTTGGAACAGCTTAGCTTCTGCAATGATACTTTTTACACCATCAATCAACAACATCTGCCAGATTATCCCAGATTCTTGGAAGGACTCGATTGGTGGCTAAATAATCCAGTCTAAACATCTGGCTAACTGTGCAATGAATCATAATAATTTCTATTAATAAAAATGCCAAATCCAATGTAAACATTTGACTGATTGTGGGACCAACCATAATAATAATGGTCTGGGACTTTAGAAACAAAAGAACACCTTCTCTATAACTCCCCAAGATTTAATAATTGTGGATAAGCAAAAAAAAAAAAAAAAGTGTATCTGGGACATTGCAGAAGAGAAAGAATGAAGAAAATCACAAATGCAAAGACCTGCAAATAGAAGTAAAATGACTGTGGCAAAAGAAATCAAAGACAGTACCAATACATCCAGCTGATTGTGCCACTCCCATAATTTTGCAAATGTATTACATATGTTTTGGCCCAACCATTCCTTTTGGAGAAAGTCTGGAAGATACTTTGTGAAGTCCATGTTATTTATAACCTATGGAAACTTTAACTTTCAAGGTGATACCTTAGTTGTGGGAATACCCCAGAAGTCCACAGCTTTAAAAGCATTCATCTTTTGCTTGAGTGTAACTTAAGTATAATACAATTGTTACTGTTATAATTTTAATCCAGCTATTTTGCAGCGATCAAGTAAACTATGGCTTAGCTTGATGTGTGAATTGAAGCTATATCTGATTCAGTGCATTTATTCACACAACATTGGTTCCATTGTCAAGGACTCATCCTACTTTGACCAGGTGCAAATTTCTTACAAAAGCCTTATAGAAGCTAGTGTTCAAGATAGGAGAATAGAAAAGTGATGTGCCTGACATAATCCCTTAAAATTAATCAGATTTATGGCAGTGTTTGACAGCTACTCCTGCTTTCTTTCCTCTTCCTTAAACTATGTGACCACGAGGTATTTCATACTTCTTTCCATGTCACATACAAATGTATTGTTGAGGTAATTCTCCATTAGGAGAATGAATGCATACAGGGAGATGTATTTGAGATTAGTGTTTGAATAATACACATACAGCTCACAGATACACTTTACAGTAAATGTAGGGTTTTACTTTCAACAAAGGTTTAAGCAAAGTTCGAAATAGGCAGTCCAAAGTCATTCACAGGTTAAATCAGTCAGTTTTCAATCCAGGGATAATTCAGTAACAAAGTCCAGTGTCAAAAAACAGTTCAGTAACAAACTTACATTAAATCCAGTAATATCAGTCAATTAGAAGAAATGGAGGAACAGCAATACTTTCCAACAGAATGAAAAACAGAGACTCACTCAGATACACTCTCTTCTGAGACTAAGGCTAAGACTAAAACAATCCAGGTTTCTGGCTCCATCTCATGGCCATTTGAGAAACCACACCCAATTGCATGCTCTTGCATTCCCTTAAAGATACAGTATTAAAATGTCTTTCCTGGTTTATATATTTCTAACCCAAATACCTGTTATATTCCTAACATGTATCTTTAGAAAGTGAGGATTTCATTCAGGGTTATTTTTTATTTTTTATTTATTTTTTATTTTTATTTTACAAAAGTTGCAAATTTATCCCACACATATAGGTAATATGGAAGCATTCTTAACTGAAACCACTGGAAAGCTAGATGAAATTATTTAACCCAATTTGGATAAGGTTTTGTTACTGAAGGAGGAGGTACCCTGTAGATCCAATTGGTACCCTTCCATGAATGCTGAGATTTCAGTAGTTACAACAGACATATTTTTTAAAATTACAGTCTTACCTGTCAGGGGCAAAAGATCAGATGCACATGTGAAGGCCCACTTAAATTTAAAGTTAAATTTCTGATTTATTGCTACTTATGCCTATGCATAGGAATATCCTCAACTGACAGCACCTACTAGGAGTAGGTAAGGGTCAGCAGAATTCAGGAGGGTTGAACATAGTTCACTTGTGGTTATGTAAAGATTCTAGGCTAAACCCTCTTTTAACTCTGCCATCAGGTTCTGCCACTTATTTCCCTATATTACCTGGAGAAAGCAGAATTTGGTTCAGTCATCCATGCTTCAGTAACTTCCAAAAATGCAATCCGCATGCAGCTACCATTGAAGACAGCTTAGAAGCTTATTTGGTCAAAAATGAAACAACAGTACTTTTTCTTGCAACTACAGAGCAAAGCAGACAGCCTCCATTGTATATATGTTCTGTTGGCTTCTTATTCTAGCTAAATTCGAGTTGTTGCTTTGAGAGTTTAATTAAATGTTGGCATCCAACAACCCCATACTTTTATGAGGTGAGTTCTCAAGAATCCTATGAATCAATTTCAGATCAGCCTTGGGCAGAATTCAAAGCATTCTGGCTATAAAATCCTTAAATCTATTGCTGGAACAAGTTCTGAAGCAAGTTACCAGCTCCTGGTTCTCTTCTGGATTCCTTGAAGCAGAATCCCCAACCTTTCAAGCTCCCTGAACCAACAGTAATGGTGGCAGTGGTGGCAGAGGGAAGGGAGTGGTTTCACACACACCCGCCACTTGCACAAATTAAGCTTCATGCTCTTGCATGCACACCTACTACTTGCACAAACTGGTTCCCAATGGACTGAGGATCAGTAGCAGTCCACCGACTGAGGGTGGGTGGGGGATCCCTGCCTTAAATGATTCCAGAATTCCTTGTTTCTGAGCAATGGTTTGTGTTCTGTTAAATTGCTATCTGAATATAAAGACAGTCAGGCAAACTCTACAAAGGCTTCCATACAAAGTTTCTTTATTGGATCACAAGGCATTCTCAAGGTATAACTAACAGTTACATTGAGATTCATCTAATGTCCAAATCTTTGCATAGCTGACTTCATAGTGTGAAAGTATAGTGATCTTCATCCCATAACAATGGAACAAAGGGTGAGACCCCAGCACAATGCTGGGGTCCAAGCAAGAGTAAAGGAAACTCCCCCAACCCAACCAAGGGTCAATTCAGTGATCAATCAGGATTACAGATGTGACCACATGACATGAACTACATTTCCCATGAGGCATTAACTACATTTACTGCGAAACATTCCCTTAAGGGGACAGCTCCCAATTCCCACTTAACTATCTCAATTCCCAATTAACTATATACCGCCTGGACAGCACAGTTTGGGTTTTTTAAAATTACATTTATATCCCATCTTTTCTCTAGAATTCAGTGCTAAGATGACTGCTTTTTTGGCTTAATTTTAACTCTACTCTGGAAGCCTTTTGAATAAATGGGTCTTATTTCTAAGTACAGACATATATCCTTGCAGTAAAGAGCATTAGAGGGATTTTGCTGGCAAAATTCCTACTAAGGCACTACTACAGAATGGGCAAGCAATGGGATTGGAAATCCTTGGTATTGTTTACAGTACCCTTCCCAAAATCATACATACAGAGGACATCTTTTACAAAAGAGCAAATTGTTTTATGAAAATGAAGCTCCCCTGTCTGGTTCAACTCAACACTATCATCATTAATACAATGCCAAAGCTTTCAATAAGCTGACAGGGTGTGTGATCTCTATTTATATGCCAACCTAATTCCATAAACTACTGCAAGCTGCTCCATTGGCAAATGATCACAATAAGTATCTGTTTGAAAGTCTCTGTCTCAGAGTGAGTCTTTCAAGAACACTATAATCCTTGGTATATGATAAACACATAATCTTCTTGCTCTCTGATGTTCTAGGGCCTAGATGCCATTAAGAGTAGGGTAAGCTCTGTATCGGGCCAAAATGTACCATTCTGAGCTAAGATAAACCAGGTTCCACCCCAAGAGATGCGTGTTTCTTCAGTAGAGGTATTTGAATAGCCATTATTCAAATGGGAAGCACTTTGCTTGCTGGGGAATCACATTTTGTATTCTGTAAAGGGCAGAAACGTAGAGCCATCTACAGTGATTATGGAGTTTGGAGTTAATGGACCCCTACAAGAACTCATGCCAGTGAGCTGAATGGCCTGGTCATATATGATAATGCACATATGCTTAGGCTGTGCAGTTTACAACTAACTTATGATCAGGGAGGAACTTTAAAAAGGAAATGGAAAAAAACTTCTGGGCTTTTAAAGTTGAACTAGATTGCACCATTATTTCATTCTATCATTTTTGCACACCAGTCATTTGTACTTAAACAACTTTCCATCCATCTTAAAATGCATTCAAAGGCGACCTGGGCTGCTTTGATTATTTGCAAATCTGCATGAATATCCTGGCTCTTTCCTCACTTGCTCTTAACCATGGCACATATATGCCCTTGCAACTTCCAATTGTGAAGTTATCTTTTCCTCAGTTATTTCCTCAGAAATAGCTTCAACTCACCTCAGGCTATTCTGGCAGTACTGTTTTCCCAGTGTTGGGATTAATTTTTTTTTACTACCAGTTCTGTAGTTGTGGCTTGGTGGGCATGGCAGGGGAAGGATACTGCGAAATCTCCAATTCCATCCCATTCCTGGGGAAGGTTAGTACAAAATCCCATTCCCTCCCCACCCCACTAACCTGCTTTCCAGCTCCATTCTCCTGTGCAGGGCAACTAAAGAAGACCCAGCCAATCAACTGGGATTCGGGAGGCAGAGAATAGATGGGATCAGGGCCAGTCAGAGGTGGTATTTGCCGGTTCTCCGAACTACTCAAAATTTCTGCTACTAGTTCTCCAGAACTGGTCAGAACCTGCTGAATACCACCTCTGTGTTTTCCGTTCTGAGCAGCCAACCAACCATTAGTTTTGCTTTGGATACCATCTAATCATGTTGCACTGTCCATTTTATTGTTGTCACAGCCAAGTGTCTCCTGGGAAGTTGACCAATTTGTTCAATAAATTGAGTTCTTAGCTCAACTGCCTTAATTATAAATTTAGCAGTTTGGCTTACCATATGTACATCAGAGCCCAGGAGAAAATAAAACAATCTGTGATTCAGAGCTCAGTGGACTGTTCTTTCCAATAGGGGTGATAAATAAGTAACTCTAAGCCTATGGAGGGGGGGGCATATAATTGGCAGTCAACCATGAGCAATATTTTTGACACCATATATACATGATATATGATATATATCATGATCTGATATAAATATATGTATCAGACCATGATCATGGTCCTCTCATGATCTGGCAAGTGGTGGAAGAGCCCATATTTGGCCATGGAATCCAACAACTCAAATCTTGCCGTAGAATAAATCCTTCTTATAAATTGTGTCAAACTCATAGACAGTTTTTTTTTTTTCAAATTGGAAATTAGCTCTACTCTTAGCCAATGGAAGACAGTTAAACCTCTGCATTTTTAAATGATGCAGATTTAGTGTTTTCTGGAAGTGCACGAAACCTTTGCTCAAGAACAAAAGCTAAAATAAATGCAATAAAGGGCCTGAAATAGAAATGACTTCTTATGTTGTCCATATCTATAATCTCTCCTTCAGGCTGTTGGTTAGTTCTTCAGGTTGATTCAGGTGTCCAGCCTAGAGACTGATTCAGAGGTCTGGCAGATGAAGAGATTTCTCTCTTCTTTAGTTTGCTGTCTTCAGAATGGGACAGCTCACCCTAGACAACTTGCTAACTCATTGCTGCCATGACCAACTTGCCATGTCCAACTCACCATGGGACAATACACTGTGGCCAATTTGCCACAGGACAACTCATCATGAGACAATTCAACAATTTTAATAATTATTATTTGAAATAATATTTCATGTTTTCCCTTCTTTTGCATCCTTTCCTTAATGATTCTATTTCACATTTTTCCCCCAATATTATGTAACTTTTGTCCCGCACCATGTTGTCCCATGTCAGGTTGGCCATAGCAAGTTGGCCATGGCAAGTTGACTGCATTGGGTTGATTGTGGCGAGGTGTCCTAGAGCTGCTATCTTTCCCTATCTTGGCACTTAGGCTGTGCCAAATGATAGGAAAAGAGCAAGTGGGTTCTGACAGATACCTGAACCTGCAGGTCTATCCCTCTATCAAAGCCATGGATTGCTGGTTGATAAATAAGGAGAGCAGGCTGAAGATATTGCTCTTTGATTACAAGCCAGAACAGAATCCACGGCAACTGTATTGCTAAAGTCTTTGTTAGTTCATTTTTCCATTACTTCCACAGGCTAGAATACCTTATACAATCATAGGGAGAAGAGAACATTTTAATTAAGGTGTTGAGAAGAACCCCAAGATCTATGAATATGTTTGTATTGATGTTTGCAAGCCCAGAGGTTGTGGGGAAGCGGACGCCAATTAGTGTTTACACTTGCTAGCCAATAGTTAAGTGTCAAGAACTGGCAGCCAATCAATGCCTGCTAACTGTTCTTTCAAGCTAGCCACTAATTGAGTGCTGGGTTTTATTTCCCCATATTTTACCTGCTCTGTGATTTTAAAATTATCTCCCTTTTACACAAACTTCAAAAGAAAATAGATTGCTAATATTTCCTCTCTCTTATGCTCCATGTGTGTCTGTGCTGTTATTTGTAATACTTGTCTGTTGCTTTGCAGTAAAACCCCAGTCAGAGGAAAAGCTGTGTAAGAAGAGGTGGATATTTTTTTCAAAAAAAAAAAAAATGCATTAAAAGTTCTGAAAACCTTCCCCCCTCATAGTGGCAGGGAATGTTTCTTGCTTACCAAATTCCTCACACTCAGACTAGCATATTGGCATTTCTGGATTTGGGTTTCGTTTCCTACCATGCCAGCATATTGCTGGAATTGGATCCCAGGAAGTGAAAGGAGAAGTAAGCCAAAAAAAGTATCCTCCAATAACATAAACTGCTCTTTCAAAGACAACATAACAGTATTCTGCAGTTTCTGAAGAACTCTTTGGTGCTGTGAAATACTGTCCAACAATAAAGGGCCATTAAAGCAAAATGCATACAACTGCAAGCCCAGCGATCAGAGGGAGGCCCACTTCACCTATTCACCAGGAGTCTACCTTTAAATGTCCCTCAAGGTCTGCTCCCATATGTTTGTTTGTTTGAATTTATTAAATTTCTATGCTGCCTATCTCCCCTCCAAGGTGACCCTGATTATGTTGGCTCATATCCTGATTTATTTTTTTTCTCCCATTCAATCAAATCTGATTCTTGGAGACTTCCTTGGTGAGTTTTCTTGGCAGGTTTTTTCAGAAGTGATTTGCCATTGCCTCCTTCCTAAGGCTGAAAGAAAGTGACTGGTCCAAGGACACCCAGCTGGCTTTGTGCCTATTGCAGAACTAGAACTTGAACTAGAATCTTCTAGTTTCTAGTCTAATTCCTTAACCTTTACACTAAGCAGGCTTTCTAGTCCAATTTTTCATTGAGCTTCCTATTTTTCAGAAAAATTTTCATGTGGCTCCAAATATATTATTACAACTGAGACTCATTGAAAGCAAGGACAGTTTCCCCAGCTGTCTTCTCCACTGTCCCATTGACAACCTGGAACTTCTGCCTACCCAGAACTCCCCAAAATCAATGTGTTTTCCCCACTGAATTTCTGAATCCTAAGCTCAGCAGCCTCGTCCCCATTCTTCAGTCTTGGCCTGATGCACTGAGCAGATGCAGTTGCTGCAAAACCTAATAAATTATCCTCCCAGCTTATCCTCACTGGTGCTGAGAAGAGCTAGCCAAAGGAACACTTGCACTGATAAATTGTTTTGGTTTTTTTTGAAGCACTGACTTAACAAAAGTACTCCTACCTTGTTATACACTGTGAAAGTGATATCTTTCTCTCTTTTCCTTCCCCCTCCCCTTTAATGTTCAGAAAATATAAACCAGAATTCACTGATGGAGGAACGAGAAATAGTCTGACACAGTTTGAACTGTCCCATCTATAATTTGGGACTGAAGAAGCTCTTTGCAAGTAGAAGTGAAGTGGGATTCATCAAACAGAGTTTCTGGTGGGAAATCCCTCATTTGGGAACAATCACTCCCATATGCCTCCTCTGTTACCTTTCTCAGAAGTGAACTTCCTTTTCCAACAGGCTTTAGAGGCATATTGGCTCCTAATTTAATGGGAAGCGATTAATCCAGAAATGAAAAAAAATTCTTTCACTCCCAGGCCATGTGATAATATTTTCCGGCAGACGATTCTGTTCTATCACGGACTTCCTAAAATCCGAAAAGGAGGTGGCATGTAAAACCATATAGATAAAGAAATAGAGGAATACACACTTCAAGAAGGAAGAATACTGATATTATAGTCTCATGTAGTCAATCAGACTTGCCAGGAATGATGAGATCAAAGTTTTCATATTCCTCTAACCTGAACAAAGATATTCACTAAGCTGCTTCCCCAGATGGATACTGAGACTGTATAGGTAGTCCTCGACTTACAACCATTCATTTAGTGGCCATTCAAAGTTACAACAGCATCAAAGAAAGAGATTTACAGCTGGTGTTGACACTTACAGCCATCATAGCATTCCTATGCTCACATGATCAAAATTCAGGTGCTTGGCGATTAGTGTGTATTTACGGCAGTTCAGAGATGGTATTCAGCAGGTTCTGACCAGTTCTGAAGAAACCGGTAGCAGAAATTTTGAGTAGTTCAGAGAACTGGCAAATACCTTCACTGACTGGCCCCACCCACATCTATTCTCTGCCCCCCAGTCCCAGCTGATCGGTTGGGTATTCTTTGGTTGCCCTGCACAGGAGAACGGAGCTGGAAAGCAGGTTAGTGGGGTGAGGAGGGAATGGAGATTTTACAGTAACCTTCCCCCAGGAGTGGGGAGGGAATAGAGATTTTGCAATATCCTTCCTCTGCCACGTCCACCAAATCATGCCCACCAAGCCATGCCACATCCACCAAGCTATGTCCATAGAACCGATAATAAAAAAAATTAAATCCCACCTCTGCGGCAGTTACAACATCCCAGGGTCATGTGATCGCCATTTGCATCCTTCACAGCTAGCATCTGACAAGCAAAAGTAAAATGGGAAAGTTAGATTTGCTAAATGACCATGTGATTCATTTTATTGCAGGGATTCACAGCGTAACAACTGTGGCAATAAATGTCATAAAATTGGACACGCCTCCCTTCACTACTGTCTTGCTTAACAACAGAAATTCAGGTCCCAATTTTGGTTGTAAGACGAGAACTGCCTATAACCCCAAGATTTCACCCACATCATGGCTGATGAAAATTTTAAATGTTGTCATTAGGATACTTTTGGTGGATGCAAGCCTGGGAAAAGCTGCACTACAATTTGCAGTTGGCTAGGATGACATATACTAGCGACTGCAAAAGTCAAAACGAAATGGAGGAAATACCTGCAACTTTAGTAAGTGAAACTATATAAAAGTACTGTTCACAGGAGGAGCTGTTTGTTATCTCTTTGTTTGAAGCAAAATAAATATTGCTGTCTTTTCACAAATCCATCCCCCCAGTTAAGAATATACACTTTTCAAATGATCAACAATTTCTTAAAAGACTTATATGAAGCCTTATATGAGCTATTTGCTGAAAAAAGATACCACAGAACTGATGATTTATGGATTTGGGATTAGAAAGGGTTAAAGAGGGAGGGAAAAGAATAAGAAGGAGATGGATAGTTTAGAAGTAAGAGATATAAAAAAATTAAAAAGATGGCAGTTAGTCAATAGAAACAAGGGCAGAAGTCAAAATTCTGTGTTTGCTCTCATTTATTTTCTTTCTTCTTATTTCCTATCATTTTTCTTATTCTTCTTTTCAGTTTTATACTTTTATTGTCTTGTAAAATTCTGTTTTAAAAAAAAACCCTTAAGATAATTAAGATAAAGACCCTAACTATACTTTCCTACTACGTATAATAGAATTTATTTCTCTCTGTCTCTGCCTATCTCTATGCCTCTCCCTCAGTGTCTATAAACTGGGTTGCAAAGGTTCCCACTACACTGCAGGAAAAGATTCAGTTTCTTAAGGCAAGATCCCACTGGCCGATGGACACAAAACATATGCAGAAAGGACACAGCGGACGAGCAAAATTTCGGGGTGGCTCCATCCGTTTTCATCCACTCCGAAAAGTGGCAAAAATTTGCATAAACAGAATGGAAAAGAACGGAAAAGAACGGACGTGGGTAGTATGTAGCGGGGATGTTAAATGGATGTTCATAGGAAGCCTAGCAGATGAAAGCAGATGGAAGCGGATGACACCTCTGAAGGGGTTCCGGGGGAGAATTTCGAAGCGGACGCATTGCGGAAGGGGCGGATGCATAGCGGATGAAGTGGATGCATCACGTACGCCTATAGGAAAGAAAGGGGATGCCACGCGGATGTATATCGGATGCAAAGCGTTCACTGAGCATGTGGGGAGTATAAATTGTGTTCGCTCTGAGGATATAAAAGGATGCAGCACGCACGCAGTCAGCATACAGGGGAAAGACGTGCTGGCGGCTACATCTTGCAGAAACACCATGATTCGTCAGTCAGGCAAGAAGAGGAAGTCCGTGCCTACTTGTTCAAACCCTGGCAAGGTGAAGAATGCCAGAATCAGCATCCCACCCCCTGGCACTGACTCTGAAGCTGCTGCTGTTGCTGTGGTGGACCAGCCCCAAGGCCCTCAAGCCCCTCAAAGCCCTGCTGCTGAAGGCCCTGCTGCTCAAGCCCCTGAAGGCCCTGCTGCTCAAGCCCCTGAAGGCCCTGAACAATCTCCAGAAGGCCCTGATGCTGAAGCCCCTGAAGGCCCTGCTGAAGCCCCTGCCAGAGGGAGGAAGAGGCAAGGGAAGGAGAAAAGAGAGAGGAAACAGTACACCGTTTCTGAGGAGCATGAGGATGAGGTGCTGGAATGGCTGAGGGAGAACAAATCCCTCTGGAGAAAGGGCCACAGACTGCATCAGGACAGCAAGAAGAAGCAGGCAGCTTGCAGAGACAAGGCAGAGAGCCTGGGGTACACTGCAGAAGTACTCCTTGGATGGTGGAAGCACATGCACACCTGGTATGGAAAGCTACACCTCAAGAAATCCGGGCAGGCTGCGGTCAAGCTCACTGACTGAGAGATGTACATCATGACCAAGTGCAGTTTCCTGGAGGGTGAGATCCACCACTGAGGAGCAGCCCCTCTGAGACCCCTCTCCTTCAGACAGCCCACAGACAGCCAGTCCTCTTCCAGTCATGAGCCAGCTACCCTATCCAGGCAGGTGTCTTCAGAGGGCCCCACAGCAGAGGCCCCCTCGACAGCTGCACTCCCCATGCTGGCAGACTTGGAGGATCCCATAGAGGATGATGCCCTGCTGTCACAAATGGAGGAAGAAGCAGCAGCCACTAGAGGCCAATCCACACCCACACCCACCCCAGCTCCACAGGACACAGGCAGAGAGGCAGACTGGAGAGCCAGGACCACAGTGTGCTGTTGGAGATCAGGGACACAATGAAGACCAGCACAGAACTTCTCTCTCAGCTGGTCAACTTAGACAGAGCATCCTCAGGCCAGAAGTCCTTCCTCACCAACATGAGCCACACTCTGAGGGACCTGCCCATGGCCGAGTACCAGGTGATGAAGCAGAAGATTGCAGCACTTCTGCACAACCCTCAAGGCCCAGCTGAAGCTGCTCCTACCCAGTCCAGGTCTGCTCCTCCACCCCAGGCGATGTCACAGCCCTTCCATGGCTTTCAACAGCCCCTCACCTACCAAGGCCACGACTACCAGTACTTCCCACAGCACAAGCAGAACTTCCCAGTCCAGGCCCAGGTTCATCGGATGCCACAGATGCCACTGCTCACCCAGCTGCAGACCAGACAGCCCCACTACACTCCTCCCAACCCTTCCTCCACCCCACAGCCAAGCCCGTCAATGGACAACTGTCATCAGTATTGGGCCTGACATCTCAAGTCTTTGATGAAGGGCCTCTCAACCTCACAGGACTGGGTCAGCTCTTGGATAGCTTCCTGAACACAACACCACCTGTTGTATCCTCAGGGCCAAGCACCCCAATGGCGCCTCAGACCAGCACTCAAGCCACAGCCACAGCCACAGTTACTGCCCACTTCACAGCTGAAACCATGGACATGACTCAAAGTGACTCAGAATAGTCTCTGAGACTGAGTTGTTTACTTGTTTAATAAAGTTTATCTGTGCTTAAGACACTTAATACAGTTTACTTGGTTCATTTTGCTTATTTAATAAAGTCATAAAGTTTACCTAAGAAAGTTAATAAAGGTTATCTTTGCTTAAGACACTTAGTTTACTTGGTTCATTTTGTTTACTAAATAAAGTGTTGGTGAAAACTTTGAAAAAATGGTTAAGCTTTTGCTTGCTTGTGGGATAGATAAGGGTAGTTGTGGGATAGATAAACCTCCAGTGCAACCAAGGTCCACCATCCCCACGATCCAAATGATTTTCTCCCCCTTTTTATAGAAAATATCAGTTGTCCACTATGGGGCCTTCTACATACTCTAGAGATACTGCAGACATTCTAAATATACGAGATACATCCCAGATACAAACGTTTTGTCCATCTATTTCTGTGCTACTAACACAGTGTAGACGTTCCGTGTACCTTTTGTTTCCTCTCTCTTTCTGTTTTCAGCTGCAGCGGATGTGAGTTGAGGGGATGGCCAGAGGATGCAGAGAGGATACAGCAGATGTTTAATGGATGATGACAGACATAGAACATTTGCTGCCCGTATATGTTGTGGATGTACATCATATGCGGCGGAAAGTTCATCCGTTTACAAAGTTTTGTGCAGCTCAAAACTTCTTGCATGGATGAAATCACAGTGGATGGATGATCGACAGATAGAGCGTATGAAACACATATGCAATGAGTATACAACAGATGCATAGCGTTTTCCAACGCATGGCAAACTTTTTTTAACGTTTTCCATCCTCTTTGCATCTGTAAGTGCAGTGGGACCGGGCCTTAGGAAATACTTTTTCTCCTCTGAATGAATGTTGTTAATGTTATCACACATATTTTAGCCAATATCTATAGCAACTACAGCAACAAAATAACAAATATCTAATGACATTTATTGTTTTTGTTTACAAATGTTAGAAGTGATTTTCAGGGAACAAAAAGTAAACAATGATTGTATATCATTTCTGATCTAGTAGAATGATTAGTCTTATATTGAGAAATTATCTTGTTCAAAAGCCAAATAGCAAAATTATATGCTGCAATGATGAAAAATGAATCCTAATATTTTAAAAACTTGGTAACTTTTAAATGTACATATCCTGCATTTATCTGAAATACTGTACATTACCTCGGGAGAGATTCAGCCAAACTTTTCCTTCCTTGTAAAACTGAGTAATTATTACTTACATCTCCAATAGTTTAACCAAAGGGTGGTAAAGGGTTAAACAACATTTAAATAGATAAAATATTATATTTATTTTATCACATTTTTCTAAAAGGGCTGGAACTGCACAAACAGATTCTGGGAGCACTAGAAAATATTTTTGTCTTTACTGAGCAAAAACAACTTAGCACACTCCTATTACTCATCTTCTGGGTCCCCCTCAAAAGATGACTCTATAGCACAACTCTTTCCCCTGAGAGGAGAAAAATTAAAGCCCCTGTTACACAGCACCAATGGATGGAAAGAGGATGTAAAATGGAGCGAAACATTTGCCATCCATTGGTTAACGCGATCCATCCATTCTGTATTCACTGCATCTGTTTTTCATCCTCTCTTTCCGTCCAGCATCCATCTAGTGTGATTTCATCCGCTCAAAAAGTTTTGAGCTGCTCAAAACTTTTTGAGCAGAAAATGTATCCAACAAGTCCGTTCTGCATTCGCAACGCATATGGGGAACATCCGTTCTACATCCGTCGTCATCCGTTACACATCCGCTATATCCGCTAGGCATCCGCTGTGCATCTGCGCAACTCACATCCGCTCAAGCGGAAAACGGACACAGGGAGGAAGCAAAATGGACGTGGAATGGACACGCAGTGTTAGTAGCACGGACGGAGAAAGGATGAAAGCAGATACAGCTTGCATAGAAAGCATTAGAATGGAAAAAACATTCACAGAGGGGACCTATCTCGGATATTTAGGATGTTTGCAGGATGCCTAGAGGATGCAAAAGGACACCGAGTGGAAAAACTATATTTCCTATAAAAAGGGGGAGGAACTCACCTAGATCTCACTTTCAGTCCAGGGGCCCTGTGGTGCAGACCTCTTCAGCCTTCATCTGGCTCTTGCTCTTCCACAGCATCCAGTCATCTCCACCATGGATCATTGCACACTCCTTTTGGTAGCCATCATCATTCGACAACAGTGCGAAGCCATCTACAGGCTCTTCAACCTGTTCTACGCAAAGAAAAGGAGGCGGCCAAGAAATGTCTGGGTCCAAAGATGGATCGCCAGAAGAGCAGAGTACAGACTGTATAACAAGCTGATGGTGGAGCTGAGGAGCAAAGACCTTCATGCATTCCAGAACTTCATGAAGATGCCTCCAGCCATGTTTGATGAAGTTTTGCAGCGGCTGAGACCCAGGTTGACCAAGCAGAGCACCAACTTCCAGCCCAGCCTGGACCATGGGCTCAAGGTGGCACTGACTCTGCGCCACCTGGCCTCCGGGACCACGTACAGGAGCATGCAGTACAGCTGGAGGGTGCCACTCAACACCATCAGCATTGTGGTCAGAGAAGTGGTGCAGGCCATCATCGAAGAATACTTGGAGGAGCTCCTCCATTGCCCCTCCACTGAAGAAGGCTGGAAGAAAGTTGCAGAGCAGTGGTATTAGAAGTGGAACTTCCCCCACACCGTTGGAGCCATAGATGGCAAGCACGTGGCCTGCAAAGCTCCAGCCAAGTCAGGGTCCACTTATTTCAACTACAAGGGCTTCTTCAGCATCATCCTCTTCGCCATGGTCGATGCTGACTACAAGTTCATGTACATCGATGCTTCAGGCAACGGGTTAGCTTCAGATGCCCAGGTATACAACACCAGTCACCTCAAGGAAAGGCTGGAATGCAACCTCATCATGGGTTTCCCAGATCCAGACCCCCCTGCCCAACGACACACAAGATGTGCCCTACTTCATCGTGGGGGATGACGCCTTCTCCCTCAGAACCTACCTCATGAAGCCCTACACTTCCAGATTCCAAACCCGTGAAGAGAGGATCTTCAACTACAGGCTGTCCAGGGCAAGGCGGGTGGTGGAGAACGCCTTTGGCATCCTGGCCAACAGATTCCAGGTACTTCTCACCACCATGCAAAATTGCCCAGAGACCGTGAGGAGGATCGTGGAAGCTTGCTGCATCCTGCACAATCTCATGCGCACCCACTACCAAGTCTTGCAGAACAGAATCGTGGACCTCCAACAAGGCAATGGGGACATGGAGCCTGGGGAATGGAGGCAAGGGCGAAACCTAATAGACACTGTGGATGTGCAAGGCCCCAACAGAACTTCATGTGAAGGGAAGAAGCAGCGCAACCTCCTGAAACACTGGTGCAACTCCGCAGATGGAGCAGTGGAGTGGCAAGACAGGATGATAGATGCTTAATGAATGCTTCCTTCAGCCTGTCTCATCACACGGATGAGATTGGGCCATGTATGTTGAGTGGGCCTACAATGAACAGGGCATTTAATGAAGAGTTGTGTTTATGTTGAAATGTGTTGATGAATGATTACATTATTATTGAAGATAAAGGGCCATAGGTGTGGCACCTGGGAGGGTGGACCATACAGTCCCACTATGCTTGCACTGGAGGTTTATCTATCCCACAGCTATTAGCCATCCCACAGGTATCCCTGCCCATCCCAAAGCTATTAACCATCCCACTGCTATCCTAACCCATCCCACAAGCATGCAAAGGCTTAAACCATTTCTAAAAGTTTCCACCAAGACTTTATTGACTAAAATAAATGAAGCAAGTGTGTGAAGCAAAGATAAACTTTATTAATAACAAGCTGTAAAAGAAAAATGACCCAAGTGTCTTAAGCAAAGATAAAGTCAACAGGTAGCTACCCAGTCTCTGGCACTCTTCTTGGTCACTCTGAGGCATGCCCAGTCTCAGGGGTGAAGGGTCCAGGTGCAGTGGAGGTGGCTGCTGCTGGAGTGCTGGTCTGAAGCACCACTGGGGTGCCTGGCCCCGAGAGGACAACAGGGGACGGTGTGTGGAGGAAGCTCTCAGAGTGCTGGCTCAGTCCCGTGATGTTGAGAGCCCCTTCCTCCAGGACATGGGGTATCATCCCCAATACCGATGACAGATGTTCTGAGGCCGGGCTTGGTTGTGGGGTGGAGGAAGGAGCAGTGTAGTGGGGATGTCTGGTCTGCAGTTGAGCGAGGTGAGGCGTGGATGGCATCTGTGGCATCGGTTGCATCGGTGGCGTGGGTGGCATCTGTGGCGTGGGTGGCATCGGTGGCATCAGTGGCATTGGTGGCACCGGTGGCGTCCGATGTACCTGTGCCTGGACTGGGAAGGGCTGCCTGTGCTGCTGGAGCTCCTGGTAGGTGAGGTCCTGTGGAAAGCCTTGGAAGGACAGTGACATCACCTGGGGTGGAGGAGCAGGCCTGGACTGGGTGGGAGCAGGTTCAGCTGGGTTTGGAGGGTTGTGAAGAAGACCGGTGATCCTGTCCTTTATCACCTGGTACTGTGATTTCGACATGTTCATGAGGGTCTGGTTGACGTAGGTGAGGAAGGGCTTGCGGTTGGAGGATGGGACATCGGTGTGTACCAGCTGAGAGAGGAGATCTACACTGCTTCTGATGGTGTCCCTGATCTCCAGCAGGACAGTGTGGCTCTGCCCCTCCGATCTGCCTCTCTGCCTACTTCTGTGGAGGTGGAGCTGGGGGTGGATGTGGGTTATTCTTTGGTGGAAGTCCCCTCTCCTTGCTCCCACTGTGTGAGGGGGTCTTCCACATGCTCCGCCACGGGTAGTGCAGCTGTTGGGGGGGTCTCCATCGTGGCATGCTCCACAGATACCTGCCTGGACACAGGAGCTGACACTTGGCCAGAAGAGGACTGGCTCTCTGCGGGCTGCCTGAGAGAGAGGGTTGTGAGAGGGGCTCCTCCTTGGTAGCGGATCTCACCCTCCAAGAAGCTGCTCTTGGCCATCACGTAGGTCTCTCAGTCCGTCAGCTTGACCGTGGCCTGGCCAGATTTCTTGAGGTGCAGCTTCCTGTACCAGGTGTGCATGTGCTTCCACCAGCCGAGGAGCACCTCTGTGGTGTAGCCCAGGCTCTCCGCCTTCTCTCTCCAAGCAGCCTGCTTCCTTTTGGTGTCTTGATAGAGCCTGTGTCCCTTCTGCCATAGATACTCATTCTCCCTCAGCCATTCCAGCACCTCATCCTCATGTTCCTCTTCAATGGAGTATTGCCTCCTCTCCCGTTCATGCGTATGCCTCTTCCTCCCTCTGGCAGGGCCATCTGGGCCCTCATCAGAGGGGCTTCAAGGTTGTAGGGGCTGCTCCTCCACACCACCACCACCACCACCACCACCACCAGCAACAACAACAACAGTAGCAGCAAAAGCAGGACCAGCAGCACCACCAGCAGCAGCAGCTGCAGCACCAGCAGTGGCAGCAGCACCAGCAGTGGCAGCAGCACCAACAGTGCCATCAGCACCAGCAGGACCAGGATCATCAGCAGCAGAGTAAGCACCAGCAGTGCCAGCAGGACCAGGAGCACCAGCAGGACCAGCAGGACCAGGAGCACTAGGAGCACCAGCAGGACCAGCAGGATCAGGAGCAGTGCCAGCAGAGTAAGCACCAGCAGAAGCACCAGTACCAGGAGCAGTGCCAGCAGAGTAAGCACCAGCAGAAGCACCAGCACCAGGAGCAGCACCAGCAGAGTAAGCACCAGCAGAAGCACCAGTACAGAGTAAGCACCAGCAGAAGCACCAGCACCAGGAGCGGTGCCAGCAGAAGCTCCAGCACCAGAAGAGTCAGCCCGAGCAGCAGAAGCCCCAGCAGAAGCAGAGTCAGGGCCAGGGGGTGGGATGGTGGCCCTGTCCCTTTTGCCAGGGATGGCAGCAGATGGCAGAGGCTTTCTCTTCTTCCCCATGGTTGTTGGCTTGCTGGCTTGCTGGCTGGCTGGCTGGCTGGCTAGCTGGAGCTGTGTCTGGCAGGAAGGTCTTTCCTCTGAATGGTGACCTGCTTGCAAGCTGCTTCCCTTTATATCCGCGGGGCTGACGCAATGCATCCTCCCCGCATGCGCAGTGAACGCTTTGCATCCACTAGGCATCCACTAGGCATCTGCTAGGCTTCCGCTCTGCATCCGCTTCATCCGCTCTGCATCCATTCCTTCCGCTGTGTGTCCGCTTCGCTGTGCTCCCCCGGAAGCCCTGCGGATGTGTCATCCGCTCCCATCCACTTCCATCCTCTAGGCTTCCGTGGAGCATCCACTTTCCATCCTGGCTACGTCCTCCCCTCGTCCGTTTCTTTCCGTTGTTGTCCGCTCTGTTTATGCAAATTCGGGGCACTTTTGGGAGCGGATAACAACGGATGGAAAATTTTCTCGTCCGCTGTGTCCTTTTTACAAACGTTTTGCATCCATTGACCAATGTGACAGGCCCTTATAATGTTTCAATTTCCCCTTCATATTCTGATGTCCTGCCTCATCATGGGGAGGGAGAATGAGTGAAGAATGTGGGGAGGTTATGCCAAAAGTATACTTAGTCCTCAAATTATGACCATAATGGGGACCAGAATTCAACTGCTAAAGGAAGCAGTTCTTAAGAGCATCACACACAATTTCATGATCTTTTTGCCATGGTTGTGAAACAAATCACTGCAGAAAAACATGTGGTCATTAAGCACGTCTAGCTTCAGTGGTGGGATTCATTTTTTTTTACTACAGTTATGTGGGTGTGGCTTGGTGGGCATGGTGTGTCTTGGTGGGTGTGTCTTGGTGGTGTGGCTTGGTGGGTGTGACAGGGGAAGGATACTGTAAAATCTCCATTCCCACCCTATTCCAGGGGAAGGATACTCCAAAATTTCCATTCCCTCCCCAACCCACTAATCTGCTTTCCAGCTCTGTTCTCCTGTGCAGGGCAGCCAATCAGCTGGGACTTGAGAGACAGAGAATAGATGGGGCAGGGCTAGTCAGAAGTGATATTTGCCAGTTCTCTGAATTACTCAAAATTTCTGCTACCAGTTCTCCAGAACTGGTCAGAACCTGCTGAGTACCATCTCTGTCTAGCTTCCCCAATTAACTTTACTTGTTGGAAGCCACCTGGGAAGGTCAACCCATAACTTCTGGATTCTACAACTGTTCTAAATGCATGCTGGTTACCAAATGCCCAAATCTTGATCACATGAGGATATGGGGTATGCTATTTGATATGTTTAGTACAAGGACTGGTCATCAATGCAAGGGTTAGTCATAAATCACTTTGTTTCAGTATAATTTCAATTATAATTTTGAATTGTCACAAAATGAATGGTTGAAGGTTGAAGGTTGAAAGTTGAGGACTATCTCTATAATCAGTAAGGTCACTCAGGGTATGAAGGTCATCCCAGATAACCAACTAAAGCAAGCAGGCACTTATATTGGGTAGGAACCATGTAAGATGTTGAGAGTGAATGATAGAATAGAATAACTGAGTTGGAAGGGACCTTGTAGGTCATCTTGTCCAACCCCCTGCCCAAACACGAAACCCGGCACAATTTCTGACAAAGGGCAGTCCAATCTCTTCTTGAAAGCTTCCACTAATGAAGCTCCCACAAACTCTGAAAGCAAGGCTGTTTCATTGGTTGATTGCTCTTAGTGTCAGAAAATTTCTTCTTATTTCCAGGTTGAATCTCTCCTTCATCAGTTTCCATCCTTTGTTCCTTGTCTGGCCTTCAGGTGCTTTCAAAAATAGCTTGACCCCCTCCTCTCTGTGACACTGCTATCATGTTACATCTGGTCCTTCTATTCGCTAGACTAGCCATGCCCATGGTCATGTTCGTGACAACGGAAAAAGCATCATTTCACATTATATAGACAATAGTAAACATTATATAGACAATAGTAAACTTGTATACTTTTTTTTTTTTAATGGATACACAATGTAAAGTGACTGGCAATACAGGGCCAGATGATGGTTCCCCCCCACCCCACCCTCTGCTGGATAACACTCCACATAGTTCAAAAGATTTCTAATGAAATCAATATCAGTTGTCAAGATGAATTTGAATAGAATAACTATTGTACTTATTGTTTTTATATACTTTTTCTTTTCTTAGAATTAATAAAAGTTTTATTGTTTTTAAGACAAACATAGACAAACACAACATAAAAACATCAAGCCATCTTCCATATATATACATATGGTGTGTCGATTGGTTTACAAATTGTTTTGTGCTTCCACTTCATAGTCTTCACTTACAATTACATTGTATGTGTTCTTGTATTGTCAATCAAATATTCCAAAATACATTAATATCATTGTTAATCAATCATTTGACTATACTATTATTCATTCATGTTTTACAAGGTAATCCATATTTTACTTAATTTGTTTTATAGCAGTTCATATAATCATCTCAAATCTATCCTATAATCATTTTGTAGATATAATAAAAATAATACATCTTTATATGTTCATTATAAGATTTTGACAGGTACTGATGAAAAAGTGATAAAAAAATTGTATGGATATTTATTAGAAATTAAACTAGAAGAACAAGTTAAAGTAACTATGATTACTTGGGGGAAGAATTTTGGATATGGGATTGATCTAGAGAAATGGCAAAAATTGTGGTCTCAAAATTATAAAATGACAATGTCAACAGCATATAAAGAAAATTTGTATATTTTAGAGGTGGCATTTTCCCCCAACAAGAATAGCAAGAATGGTGGAAATGTCATGGGATACCTGACTCGTAATACCATATGTGGTGGACATGCACAGATGCTAAAAAAATATTGGACTAAAATCCACACATAGTTGGAAAAAATGACAAAAAAGCATATAGACTTGAAACCAGAGGTATTTTTCTTGGTAATTTTACCTGAAATATACAGTAAGGAATTGAAATATTTGATTGTAAATATATTAACAGCAGCTAGGATTGTATTTGGCAAAAACTGGAAAAATGAGAAAATACCAACATAGGAGGAAGTTATTAAGAAAATATTGGAATGTGCTGAAAAGATTAGATTGATATTTCAAATCAGAGAACAAGAAGATAGACAATTTTATAAGATTTGGGATCTATTCTATCAATGGTTAGATAATAAAACATGGTAATGAAATATGTAGATTTTTAGAATATAATGAATATATAAATATGTATTATTTTTATTATATCTACAAAATGATCACAGGATAGAATTTAGTGTATATTTTTAAGGGAAAGTACCAAGTGGAATTCGGTTGATAAGATTTATATAATATAAAATAGATATTAAAAGCTGAATGTCATAATTGTATAATGTATAAATTAAATGCTTAATGAGATTTGAAAGGATAACAATTACAAGATATAAAGGTGACACACTCTATTTGATAATCACAAGGGAAATCTTGCTTTTTAATGCCTGGAAGGGAAGGGAATGTTTTTTTTTTCTTTTCCCTTTCCATGATGATGGAAAAAGAATGTATGAAATTGTAAACAGGACAGACAAAAGTACAAGTACAATGAAGAGAAATATGTAGAAATTTAGAAAAAGATATGTAATTGAATTAGAAGGGAATGAGATAATTATAAAATAAGGTTGAGGAAAATAAAGGAAGGGAAAATTATTGATAAATTGATAAAATTGTGATAAGATATGAAATTGAATACAAAGATGAATATGTAACTAAGATTATATCTGTATGGAGATGTGATAACCTGGATTTATGCTGTTCTCTAAAAAAAGATGCTCTATTATTATTATGTTTTGTGAAAACCCAAATACAACTTTTACAAAAAAATAAACAAACCACTCACCGTAGTACAGAGAGGATCTTTCAGAGAACTAATGGTGTTTATGAAATGGCCAGATTAAAGCCTTCAGGACATAACTTGTTGATGTTGCCATGTAGGAAAAAGATATTCAAAGCTACAGAAGCAGAATGAAAATGAGAACATGGAAAATAAGAAGCAAGAATATGGGAAAGCTCAGCAGAGTGAAAAGCCAAAGTTGGAAACAGAGATTGGACTGCCAAGAGATTGGACTGTCAGAAATGGTGTAGGGTCTCCCGCTTGGGTTGGGGGTTGGAGTAGATCACCTACAAAGTCCCTTCCAACTCTGTTTATCTGTTATCTGTAAGGAGGAAAATAGACTTGGACTGTATGGGCTAAAACCAAAATGAAGCAGAATGACTTCTCTGTTTTTCTCCATCCAGTGATTTCCTCATGGCTACCCTTTTTCCAAAAACCAAAACATCACCATATGGAGTACACAGAAATCAGACTGACTATATTATTGATCCAAAGTGGTAGAACAGTTAGTTATAACAGCAAATGATTCATCAGCCCCTTAGTAAAGAGTCCCTTGGTAGAGAGACGGATCATGGCGTACAATTTTAATTTAAAAAAAAAAAATCAGTCAACCTTGAACTTATGAACATAGAAAGATTAGAGGTATTAGAACAGCGGTGTCAAACTTGATTTCATTGAAGGCCACATCAGGGTTGTGTTTGACCTCAGAAGGACCGGGGGGGCATGGCCAGCTTGACATCACTCATATCGGGGGTGCCTGTGGTCGCCTAAGCACTCTGCCAGTGGAAATGGGTTCCTGAGCCCTGTTTTCGCCTGCGATGGCCTCCTGCAACTCTCTGTCAGCACAAACAGAGCTCAGGAGTGCTGCCTGTGATCCTCCAGAACTCCATTTTGCTGGCAGAGACACCGTAGACGGGTCCTTCGCTGTTTCCAGGGCAGTCCCACAGACCAGATAGAAGCACCCCATGGGCTGGATCTAACCCATGGGCCTTGAGTTTCACACCCCTGTACTAGAAGGAAAAAAATGAAAGTATACAAACAATTAAGATGCATAATAGGTGAAAGGCAGAGCTGGGTACAATTAAAACAGAAATAGGCATATTTCAATTCAATAGAGCAATTAAACTAAAGCCCATGTCACACTGCCCAACGGATGCAAAACAGACACAACGGATGAGAAAAATGTTCCATCCGTTGTTATCCGCTCTCAAAAGGGGCAAAAATTTGCATAACCGGAGCGGATAATACGGACGCGGGGAGGACGCAGGGCGGATGCAAAGCGGATGCGGAATGGAAGCCCAGCAGATGGAAGCAGATGGGAGTGGGTGGCACATCCGCAGGGCTTCCGGGGGGCCTCAGCGAAGCGGACACGGAATGGAAAGAGCGGATGCAGAGCGGACGCCGAGCGGATGAAACGGATGCACAGCGGATGCACAGCAGATGCACAGTGGATGTACAGCGGATGCACAGCGGAAGCCTAACGGATGCCTGGCGTTCACTGCGCATGCGGGAAGGATGCATTGCGTCAGCCCCATGGATATAACGGAAGCAGCTCAGAAGCAGGTCACCATTCAGAGGAAAGACCTGCTGCCGGACACATTGACTGCCTTGCCTGCCCTGCCTGCATGTCTGCCTACCAGCCTTCCTGCCTGCCTTCCTGCCAGCCTTGGTTCATGTCTGCCTGCCAGCCTTCCTGCCAGCCTTGGTTCATGTCTGCCTGCCAGCCTTGGTGCCTGCAAGCCTGCCTGCCAGCCTTCCTGCCTGACTCCCTGCCAGCCTTGGTTCCTGCCAGCCTCCCTGCCAGCCAGCAACCCCACAACCATGAGGAAGCACAGCAAGCCTCAGCCATCAGCTGCCAGCCCTGGCAAGAGGGACAGGGCTACCATCCCGCCCCCTGGCCCTCACTCTGGTTCTGCTGGGGCTTCTGCAGCACGGGCTCGCTCTTCTGGGGCTGGGGCTTCTGCTGCTTCTGCTTCTGGAGGAGCTGATGACAAGCACTCCAGCACCAGCCACCTCCACAGCACCTGGACCCTTCACCCTTGAGAATGAGCGACCAAGAGGAGTGCCAGAGACTCTTTTTTGTCTTATAGCTTGTTGTTAATAAAGTCTATTTTTGATTCACACACTTGCTTCATTTCTTTTTTTGTATAAAGTCTTGCTGGAAACTTTTAGAAATGGTTTAAGCCTTTGCATGCTTGTGGGATGGGTTAAGATAGCTGTGGGATGGGCAGGGATACCTTTGGGATGGGTAATAGCTGTGGGATAGATAAACCTCCAGTGCAAGCATAGTGGGACTGTATGGTCCACCCTCCCAGGTGCCACATCTATGGCCCTTTATTATCAATAATAATGTAATAATTATCCACACATGTCAACATAAACACAACTCTTTATTAAACGCCCTGTTCATTGTAGGCCAACCAAACATACATGGCCCAATCTCATCCGTGTGATGAGACAGGCTGAAGGAAGCATCCATTAAGCATCTACCATCCTGTCTTGCCACTCCACCGCTCCAGCTGGGGAGTTGCACCATTGTCTCAGGAGGTTGCGCTGCTTCTTCGCTTCATTTGAGGCTCTGTTGGGGCCTAGCACATCCTCAGTGTCGATCAGATTTCGCCCTTGCCTCCATTCCCCAGGCTCCGTGACCCCATTGGCTTGTTGGAGGTCCACGAGCCTGTTCTGCAAGACTGGGTAGCGGGTGCGCATGAGATTTTGCAGGATGCAGCAAGCTTCCATGATCCTCCTCACGGTCTCTGGGCAATGCTGCATGGTGGTGAGAAGTACCTGGAACCTGTTGGCCAGGATGCCAAAGGCATTCTCCACCACCTGCCTTGCCCTGGACAGCCTGTAGTTGAAGATCCTCTCTTCACGGGTGAGGAGTCTGGAGGTGTAGGGCTTCATGAGGTAGGTTGTGAGGGAGAAGGCGTCATCCTCCACGATGAAGTAGGGCACATCTTGTGTGTCGTTGGGCAGGGGTTCTGGATCTGGGAAGCCCACGATGAGGTTGCGTTCCAGCCCCTCCTTGAGGTGACTGGCGTTGTATACCTGGGCATCTGAAGATGAGCCGCTGCCTGAAGCATCGATGTACATGAACTTGTAGTCAGCATCGACCATGGTGAAGAGGATGATGCTGAAGAAGCCCTTGTAGTTGTGATAAGTGGACCCCGACTTGGCTGGAGCTTTGCAGGCCACGTGCTTGCCATCTATGGCTCCAATGGTGTGGGGGAAGTTCCACTTCTGATACCACTGCTCTGCAACTTTCTTCCATCCTTCTTCAGTGGAGGGGTACTGGAGGAGCTCCTCCTTGTATTCTTCGATGATGGCCTGCACCACTTCTCTGACCACAATGCTGATGGTGTTGGATGGCACCCTCCAGCCGTTCTGCATGCTCCTGTAGGAGGTCCCTGAGGCCAGGTGGCACAGAGTGAGTGCCACCTTGAGCCCAGGTTCCAGGCTGGGCCGGAAGCTGGTGTTTGCCTTGGTCAACCTGGGTGTCCAGTGCTGCACAACTTTGTCAAACATGGCTGGAGGCATCCTCATGAAGTTCTGGAATGCCTGAGTGTCTTTGCTCCTGAGCTCCACCATCAGCTTGTTGTACAGTCCATCCTCCACTTTACTGGTGAACCATCTTCGGACCCAGACTCTTTTTGGGTGGCTCCTTTTCTTCTCGCAGTAGTGTTCACAGAGCCTGCAGATGGCTTCGCACTGTTGCAGAACGATGGTGGCTGCCGAAAGGACTTTGTTACAATCCACGGTGGACATGACTGGATGCTGTTTAAGAGGAAGAGGAAGAGGAAGGCTGCAGAGGTCTGCACCGCTGGGCTGCTGGTCTGAAAGTGCAATGCAGGTGAGTTGCTCCCCCTTTTTATAGGCAGTATAGGTTTTCCGCTAGGCATCCTCTAGCCATCCTCTAGGCAACCTCTAGACATCCTTAATATCTGAGATAGGTCCCCTCTGCGAACGTTTTTTCCACTTTAAACGCTTTGTTTCCGCTAGGCATCCGTTCTGCATCCATTCTGCATCTGTTTCGCGTCCATTCCGCTTCCTCCCTGCATCCGGGTGAATGCGCGTTGCACGGATGCATCGCGGATGCCAAGCGGATATAGTGAATGCATAACAAATGCATAATGGATGCGTAACGGATGCGTAGCCGATGCGTAGCGGATGCATAACAGACGAACTGGATACATTTTCCACGCAAAAGTTTTAGGCAGCCCAAAACTTTTGGAGCGGATGAAACATCCATAAACAGATGCTGGACAGATAGAGAGGAAGCCAAATGGAGGCAGTGAGTACAGAACGGATACATCGCGTTAACCAACGGATGGCAAGGTTTTTTGTCCGTTTTACATCCTCTTTGCATCCGTTGTTTCAGTGTGACATGGGCTTAATCGACAAATCCTTTTTTTTTTTTGCCCTCCCTCCCTCCTCCGTTCTTTTCCTCATGTTTTTTGTCTGTCCAACTGTAAGCCTTGCTACATTTTATAATCACATCACATCAGCCTGTCCAACTGATCAGGCAGAGAAGGTGTGTTGAAGATCTCCTCAGTTTAAGAATTTTCACCGGCAGGGTCCAGGAAGAGAGCCTTCTTTGCTGTTGCCACCCACTTTTTGGAACCCCCCCCCTCCCAGAAGACAGGTCCCATCCTAGCTTTCCTGAAAGGTATAAAACCATGGCTCCCTGGCCTTGCTTGGGGAACACAGAGGAACATGCAGCCATGACGTTGACGAGCGCCTTTTAATTAACTTTCACAGTGATTTTGAATTCACCCTCCCTCTGTAAGGGAGATGGGTGGTTTCTAAATGTGATAAATAAAATAAAAGTAACAAAAAAAAAGTGTGTTCAGTGTTCTCAAATCTCAATATCCAGAAGAAAAGATTAAAAGGTCTGTAGTCCTTTTGAAACCAGCTGTAATTTATACCATACATGAGGTTAAATGAAACAAGCCTCTGGAGGTTAATTTGGCCTCCGATTTGATGTTACTGCTACCTCAAGCTTCTCTTTCCAACACTGTAGGAAAATCTGATTCTCAAGACTCACACGGTTGAACTGCAAAGCACATCAAAAAACTGATAAGGATGAGACACTTTGCTAACATCTGAGAAATTGAGATAGATGCCTAATCTTATGTATTCTAAAACCTGGGTGTTATTTTTCTCCTGAGCATGAAATAACATAAATATATCACTGCTGGGATCTTTCTGTCTTATTTGCTTCTGCCAGTCTTAAGGTAAAGTATGTTGCCTTTTAAAAAAAATTGAAAGTGATTTAGGGGCTGATATCACAATTAAAATCAAATTCTAAGAGCAAAGATTTTTTACAACCATCTGTGCTGGTTAACATTAAGGAGGAAAAGAGATCAAGCTAGCCCCCTCGCAAAAAGAAAAAGGAAAGAATGAAAAAAAAAGCTCAAGAAAAAATATATTTGATTCTCTCTGTTATCTGTCAAGGGCCACAACAAACAATTCTGAGAGAGAAAAAGACCATAGAAGGAAGGATGGGATTGCAAAAACAACTTAGTGAAGATCTGGAAACAATAACAAAAAAAGGCAGATGTTAGAAAGGGAAAGGAGGGCAAGAATTGTTGAGGAAGTGTCAGAAAGCATTAAGCTCAAAATAAGTTGAGGTTGGTGAAATATGCTTGGAACAACCAAAAGGTTCACATATTTTCAGAATAAAAAGGAAAGAAAGAATATTCTGACTGCTCGAGGAAACTCGCAAAATGCTAAGAGGTGATCAAAGAAAAGGCACAGTCATTAAACTCCTATTTTGGTTCATTTCACAACAAAGCATACGTACCACCAGAGATTTGTGAATAGCAGGATGAAGGGCAAACTTAGGTACAAATCAAACATGCCTCTTAGTGTGAATGAGTTTAATCTTTTCAAGAAGAAAGGGCTCTTAAGATGGTGAAGGAACAGCTGATGGTCTGACTTAACCATGATGTATTTATTATCTTTGATGAATTCAGGAAAATAAGGTGAAAGATGACTTGAATAGGACAGATATTGATACTATCTTTTACAAAAGGAAGGGAGATTTCTGAAAACCATAAGCCAGTCAGATTGACATCAGTACCTGTGAAGATTCTAGAACAGTTCATAAAGTGAAAGATTTTTAAGTAACTTGAAAATAAAGTAATGCTTACTTGAAGCTGGTATGGATTCCCAAAAACATAACTTGTCAAGCTGAGTACTAGCTTCCTTAATAGATTGTGGGAACCCTGTAGATTTAAAATATCTTAATTCTAATAAAGCCTTCATAGAGTACAGTATTCCATGTCAGAGCTCTCCAATCTTGGACTTGTGGACTTCAACAACCAGAATTCCTCAGCCAACCATGCATAAGCCTTAAAAAAATTGCCCAGATTGGAGACCTCTGTTCCACATCATTCCAATTAGCAAGCTAGTTAACTGTGAGCTCAATAGCATGACAATTACATGTAGGGGTGGGATTCAAAATTTTTAACAACTGGTTCTGTGGGTGTGGCTTGGTGGGTGTGGCTTGGTGATCATGAGACTGGGTGGGCATGGCCAACTTGACATCACTCACGTCAAGGGGAGCTTCTCCTCGCCTGGCCTCTCATGACAGTGGGGATGCTGCAATGGTTGTAAGTGTGAAAAATGGTTATAAATCACTTTTTCAGTGCTATTGTAACTTTGAATGGTCACTAAATGAACTGTTGTAAGTCAAGGATTACCTGTACAAAAATACAAAAAGATTCTTTGCTTGAAAAACGCTGCCCTAAATACCACTCATTAGATTAAAAATACCTGCAAGCCGGAGTTACAAATCAGGCAGGGTGCCAGAGCACCTTGAGGAATTAAAATAGTTAAAATGCAATGATAACTATCAAGCAGCAATCTCTTGCTCATAAAGTGAAACCCTTTAGCAGAGAGGTCATTTAAGCTCTCCAGAAAAAGCACACCCAGGAAAAGCAATCCTTAGATCCATTTACATCACTTAAAGATACCAACTGGTCTCACTCACTTCACAAAATAGCCTAAGGAAATCATCCAGATTTAAGGAAAGGTCACATGCCCCCCAGAAAGGCAGTAAAAAAATCAGTGCCAAGCTTGCATCCCGCCTCTTGGAAGTACACCCCAAAAGGACAGTGCCAGATACCACTAAAGCAGTGAAGGAAGACCCCTCCCCAGATAGAAAAAGAAACCATGAGGCAGGAAAAAATTCAAACCCAATACAAATAATTACATCACAATAATAGTTGTTGCTTGTTAAACCAATTACCAGAACAAATAGACACAGGAACTAGCCAGATTTCCCAACCCAGTTTCTTTTCAGGAACAGAGATTAACCTTTTTCCTTTCAAACAAAGCTGAATAGGGAAAATTATCCCATCAATAAACACAGGATTAAATGTCACCAAAGACAGAATTAAACTTCACCCAAAACTAGTTTTAGACCAAAACTCTAGCTAGCCAAGAAGCCTTGCTGAATGTTACTCATCTTGGTTCCTTGTCATTAAAAAACTTCTTTTCGCAGCTTCTTCTTCATTATTTAATTATTTCATCAAAGTGCTGATCATTGCATGCCAGCTGGAAGTATTTCTAGGGGAGTATTTCCTCCCAACAGCAGTGTAAAAAGCTTAAAACAACTCTTCCTCTTTAAGAAAGAACCAGGAAAGGACAAAAAATCCTCCTTCGGAGACAGTAAGTCTGGACATACTGCCAAGAATATAATAAGGGTGGAAAAAAACAAAAGGAGATTTCTTCTAACAAATGGTTTTCCAAACTGCTGAGAAAGCTAACAAGGAGTTTTATAGAACTGGTCAGAACCAGTAGAATCCCACCCCAGATTACATGGATATATAGTATTTAAATAGCTCAGAAGTGATATACTTTCAACAATTGGCAAATCATTGTTCTTCCTCAAATATTCCTCATTGACTGTTCAACAACTGTTCTTCAGCAGACTAGAATGAGGGGGTTAAAAGTTCCATTACTGGTTCCTATATTCTTAAACATTACATAATAAGAAAAGTTGTACAGAATGTTTATCAAACCTCTTTTGAATGAAAATGGCCAAATGAGGGGTCCTTGGTAATCTCTGAGCTTGCTTGTTTTCTTGCAGACATTTCACTATCCTAACTAGGTAATGTCATCAGTGCTAGTAAGGAGTGCTGCTTGCTGTCAGTTTATATTCTGGTGACTTGCCTGTCTGTGTGGATGGGGACAATCTTAGAGATTCTTTGGTTGGGCTGTTTACTGATGGCTCTTTGGCACCTTCTTGATTGGAGCATTGCTTACTTGATTGTTGGTCTGAAGTTTACCTTTGCATAAGATTAGATCAGTAATGTTCTACTGACTACTGTGCTGATTAGTGGTGGAGAGGTGCTGGAGTTTTTTCATTCTCTTTTGGGCTGGTTAATTATCTCTTTTGCATAATCTACAGATGTTGTTAATGTCTATTGATGGCTGACTTGTCAGTGCCAGGCTTCTAGAAATCCCTGGTATTTTAAGACTTGGCTTGGTTTAGGATTGTCACATTTTCCCAATTGAAGCTAGGGTTAAATCTGTCTATGTGTTGTGACCAAGTGACCAAATTGGCTGGAAAGAGATAATATCTTAAAGGATGGAAATAGAATTCAAAATCATCTTGATAGATTAGAGAAGTAATCTGGAAAAAAAACACAACAAACTGAAATTAACAGAAATACGTGCAATATCACATACTTGGGCAGCAGAAATCAACTAGAAGTCAAATGTAAATGACAAAAGGTTGAAAACCTGAAAACATTTAGGCTTGATAAGAGAAGAATGAGATAATATCTTACTTCATGTACTCAAAGGATTTGAGACAGAAATTGATCAAGATTTCTCTTGACTTACTGTATTCACCCAGTTCCTGGCCATCAGCATCATTTCCCTATTTATTTATTAAAAATGTATGTGCCATCCTTCAAGCTGAGTTTCCTCAAGGAACCTTGATAGGATGCTACCTAGCCCAGTTATTAGAGGACCAAAAACTCTGGGGATTATCTTAAGTAACAGGTAGGAACATATAATAAAAGGTTCTACTATGAGTACTGCTAGCTGTTAAGAGCTTTAAAGGTTAATAACAGTCTTTGATTTTGACTGACATAAATCAGATTTTTCTTTTCTACTGTCTATTTTTTCTGCCACATAGTGAACCTTTCTTTTTCTGATTAATTCAAACATGCCACTGGATCAATTAATAATATTTTATCCAGATTCAAAAGTGAATAAAATAAGCTTGTTTCAAGCTACCCATCTCATTATGCCCTGGATCTTAATTTCCAAGTTCCTGGAACAGACTCCTTTAAATTTCCTTTTTTAATTTTTAGGATGCTGTATAATCTGGCTCGTATCCTTTCCCTTGTCAGATTTCAGTCCTGTTTATTAAGAATTAACAGAAAATGCCCATTTTGACTGCGGATTAAGCTGAAATACAGTACAATTGCAGGCATCCTAGCCCATTTCACTTCCATCAAGGAAAAAAAAAAAGAGAAAGATCTTCCTTGTCTGATGGAATAATACCAGTTATGACAATACATGTAAGCACATTTATAATCTGGTTTATTAATTTCAAGCTTAAGAATTTCTTTTCATAGGTTGAAGGCCACAACTATTGCCTCATTGCAAACTCAACGTCAATGGCTTCATTTTTATTTTTAATACCGCTCCAACAGAATCTCCTTCGTAAGTCATTAATTTTTTTAAAAGCCAGGTTTACATTTGGATGTGAATGGAGTAACTTTAGCTTAGTGATCAAATATTTCCCTAACTGCAAAGCATGTTGGTCTGACAGCTTAGCTATTTCTGTTGCTGTCAGCTGCTCTTCTCAATTATTATTGAGTCAACCTCCCATCTAGCAATATTTTTGCAAGAATTCTGTAGACAGCTTGATAACCCTTTTAAAATGCAAAATGCAATGTGTTGCTGTTAGTTTAATGGATATTCATCAATATCATATTTTGAGAGAAGATAAAGCCTTTTGACTCTACTATAAATAACTTCATACCTATCATGATTTCATTGTTCTAATGGGATGAAATATGTCGTTGGTACCAGTCACATCTTAACATGGACACATTTCTATCATTCCATTATTTGAATAATGGCATCACAATGCAGATTATGTCATCGTGGCTTGTACTGGAATTCTCTCTTTCTTCCCTCCACCTCAAATGTTTTGTAACAGTTGCAAACTTCTACACTTTCTCTAACTACAACCAATTACAGTCAATTGTTTAAATTCATAACCAGTTCATAACCAGAATTCAGAATAGGAATTTATTTGCCTATGTGCGCGCACACACACATACACACACAAAACTGAACAAAAGTGTAACTACTCCTGAAAAGACGATAGATACAAGCTTTAAATTAGAACAAAAATGCTTACTGCCTGCAATTTTTGTACAGACCTCTTTAAAAATAAACTCAAATATTTTCAACGAGAAACAGAAATAATAATATATTCACAAAAAGGAAAAGCTGAGAAAAAATGAGATTTGACAGATTCACTCATACCTATTCTGAAGATAGACAAAGCTCAATTAACCTTAACTATTGCTTATGGGGTTCAGGCAACTTTGTCTTATAGTTGCTTTTTTTAATCAGTTTGTTTCAGCAAATGCTAAAATGCACAGCAGAGCTGAGCAGGGGCGACAGCTCACATGCCCACAGAGAGGGCTCTACATGACACCTCTGGCATGCATGCTATAGGTTCATCATCACAGACCTATTCTAAAGGCAGGGCAATTTTCTGGGAGCAAAAAGCCCCCCTCCCCACTTCTAAAGAATCTCAGTGTTTACTATACCAGCAAGCCGCGAGGAATGATTCTTGCTTTTTCACCTATTAGATGTTTCCAATCTCAAATTTCATGTTCACTGAGCCAGGCTGCCAAAAATATGTCAGCTGTAATTAGGAAGGGATGATGTTAGAGGATGTTATTGTTGCTCCTACTCCTTGTTTTATTTTGTCCCCCTCTTTCTTTTTTTTAAGTAAGTACCATAATTAGGTCTCCCCTCTCTCTCTGACAGCTCAAAGCAAGATAAATGAGAATCCCTTCTACATTCCACCCATTCTTTTATCACCTTTACAAAAAACTAACAGAAGAATAAGTGCACGCATTGAAGAACACAAGAACTCAATCAAAAAAGAAGAGCCGACTACTTCCCTGGTCCAACACCTCAAAGCCACAGGACATGAAATTGACTTTAAAAATACCAGAACTATCGCCAAAACTGAACACTTCAACTACAGAATAATCAGAGAAGCCATAGAGATAGAAAAACACCCACAAAGCATTAATAAATTAGATGATACCTCCCGCCTACCAGCCATTTGGAAACCCGCTCTCATTAACAGACTAATACCTAACATGAAGAATGACACTAGACCCACACCCACGAGAGCCACACAAGATGCTACCACCACACTTCCACATAGAAAGCAGACTCACACCCACACAGAAGATGAGACACAACCACGGACCAGAAGCCGTACCGGAGCTACATAACTACGCGCTTCAAACCCCACTGACCCATACATGAAGCAAACTGATGCCCACCGTGAAGACGTGGCATGACCACGAACATGAAGCCAAACAACAGGATCACAGCTCACAAGCTCAAATCCCCCAGCAACTAAGACTAACCTGAGCACAACCAAG
>BLBF01000021.1:2240190-2251699 GCA_015471245.1 Laticauda colubrina | reverse complement strand
GGGTATTATCCCACGTCATTGTAGTTCTGTTAAAGTTGTAGCAACGTTTCAGCAGAATCTCATCTGCCATCATCAGGCTTCTGTATTGAGTTCGGATGTGGGTCAGGCTATGTGGGATAATATGTGGGATAGTACCCGAAGGAAGCTAAACAGCACACATGTAAGTACCCGCGAAAGCCTAAGAAAACAAATATATATATGTATATATATTCAATCCAACATTGATTTTTGAAAATTATAACAGACTAAGAGGTCATGAATATTTGAAATAAAATGTATGTATTCATAAAATTAACTCCAAGAGCCTCCCTGCGGTTTATAATTCTATAAAAATATATGAAAAATTGAAAATTAAGTAAAAGAAACCTTCTCATGGGAAAATTCTGTTGATTGGGGGGAAAAAACATAAGATGAGACCTTAAAGATTAGATACCAAAGAAAAACCAGAAAGAATGTTTTCAAGGCATTTCTGACAAGATATAACAGAAATTGAAAATAAATCATTTTCTTGGACATTAAATAAAGGGATTAAAGATCAAGATTGTTAAAAGCAAAGGGAAGCAATATATAATTGGCTTATTTCATATATATGTTGTTTCTCCTGACTGGTAATATACTTTGGATGATTAGGACCCAATGATTAGGCTTTAAGTATTTGTTTATAGATAAGAGATAATATATGGGGAGTGAAGATTCTTTGTTGTCGTATTAGAGAAGGTGATAATTTATTGAAATTGTACTTGTCATGATGAAAGGGGAAGTCATTTCTTTCCTTTTTTTACTATAGTTTTTACTTTTTTTCTCTGCACTTTTATTTATTTTTATATTCTATTTAGTTTATCTTAGTTTTTTATGGTTTTAATTGTAAACTTGTAAAAAATATTATAAAAAATAGAACATGCAATGTAGTTGGTCAGATTGATGGCACAATACAGGAAAAATTAATGTACAATTTGAAGATTAAACTATGGCTAAATCTATAGACCTCTTAGCAAATGACTATACTGAAAGTTATATGAAGTTTAAGTATACTATAGCTATAATTACAAATGTATCAGTAGAAATAAGTATTCTCTAGCCACTGCAATATAACCTAAAGCCCATGTCACACTGCACCAGTGTATGGAAGGAGGATGTAAAATGTAGAGAAACACTTGCCATCCATTGGTTAATGCGATTCATCCTTTCTGTACTCACTGCCTCCGTTTTTCATCCTCTCTATCTGTCCAGCATCCGTCGACTGAGGTTCCATCCGCTCAAAAAGTTTTGAGCTGCTAAAAACTTTTTGAGTGGAAAATGTATCCAACGCATCCATTCGCTTCCAAGAAGTGTCTGGGTCCGAAGATGGATCAGGAGAAGAACAGAGTACGGACTGTACAACAAGCTGATGGTGGAGCTGAAGAACAAAGACCCTTGTGCATTCCAGAACTTCATGAGGTTGCCTCCAGCCATGTTTGACGAAGTTGTGGAGTGGCTGAGACCCAGGTTGACCAAGGCAAACACCAACGTCCGGCCCAGCATGTGCCCTGGGCTCAAGGTGGCACTGACTCTGCGCCACCTGGCCTCAGGGACCACCTACAGGAGCATGCAGTATGGCTGGAGGGTGCCACACAACACCATCAGCATTGTGGTCAGAGAAGTCGTGCAGGACATCATCGAAGAATACCTGGAGGAGCTCCTCCAGTGCCCCTCCACTGAAGAAGGCTGGAAGAAAGTTGCAGAGCAGTGGTATCAGAAGTGGAACTTCCCCCGTACCGTTGGAACCATAGATGGCAAGCACGTGGCCTACAAAGCTCCAGCCAAGTCGGGGTCCACTTATTTCAACTACAAGGGCTTCTTCAGCATCATCCTCTTCGCCATGGTCGATGCTGACTACAAGTTCATGTACACCGATGCTTCAGGTAACGGCTCAGCTTCAGATGCCCAGGTATACAACGCCAGTGATCTCAAGGAGGGGCTGGAACGAAACCTCGTCATGGGCTTCCCAGATCCAGACCCCCTGCCCAACGACACACAAGATGTGCCCTACTTCATCACGGGAGATGACACCTTCTCCTTCATAGGCTGTCCAGGGCAAGGTGGGTGGTGGAGAACGCCTTTGGCATCCTGGCCAACAGGTTCCAGGTACTTCTCACTACCATGCAGCATTGCCCACAAACCATGAGGACGATCATGGAAGCTTGCTGCATCCTGCACAATCTCATGCGCACCCGCTACCCAGTCTTGCAGAACAGGCTCATGGACCTCCAACAAGGCTATGGGGACATGGAGCCTGGGGAATGATAGACACTAAGGATGTGAAAGGCCCCAACAGAGTTTCACATGAAGGGAAGAAGCAGCGCAACCTCCTGAGACACTGGTGCAACTCCCCAGGTGGAGCAGTGGAGTGGCAAGACAGGATGATAGATGATTAATGGATGCTTCCTTCACCCTGTCTCATCACACTGATGAGATTGGGCCATGTATGTTGGGTGGGCCTACAATGAACAGGGTATTTAATAAAGAGTTGTGTTTCTGTTGACATGTGTGGATGATCGATTACATTGTTATTGATAATAAAGGGCCATTGGTGTGGCACCTGGGAGGGTGGACCATTGAGTTCCCCTATGCTTGCACTGAAGGTTTATCTATCCCACAGCTATTACCCATCCCAAAGGTATCCCTGCCCATCCCACAGGTATCCTTGCCCATCCCACAGCTATTACCCATCCCACAGCTATTACCCATTCCACAGGTATCCCTGCCCATCCCACTGCTATCCTTACCCATCCCACAAGCATGCAAAGGCTTAAACCATTTCTAAAAGTTTCCACCAAGACTTTATTGACAAAAATAAATTAAGCAAATGTGTGAAGCAAAGATAATCTTTATTAATAACAAGCTGTAAAAGAAAAATGACCCTAGTCAAGTGTCCAAAGCAAAAATAAAGTCAACAGGTAGCCACCCAGTCTCTGGCACTCTTCTTGGTCACTCTGAGGCATGCCCAGTCTCAGGGGTGAAGGGTCCAGGTGCTATGGAGGTGGCTGCTGCTGGAGTGCTGGTCTGAGGCGCCATTGGGGTGCCTGGCTCCGAGAGGACAACAGGGGACGGTGTGTTGAGGAATCTCTCAGACAGCTGGCTCAGCCCCGTGATGTTGAGAGCCCTTTCCTCTCCCATTCACACGTCTGCCTCTTCCTTCTTTTGGCAAGGCCATATGGGCCCTCATCAGAAGGGCTTCGAGTTTCTAGGGGCTGCTCCTTCACACCACCACCACCACCAGCAGCAGCAACAACAGTAGCAGCAAAAGCAGGACCAGCAGGGCCAGCAGCACCAGCAGCACCAGCAGGACCAGGGGCAGGACCAGGAGCACCAGCAGGACCAGGAGCAGTGCCAGCAGAATAATCACCAGCAGGACCAGCAGGACCAGGAGCAGCGCCAGCAGAGTAAGCAGCAGCAGAAGCACCAGCAGCAGGAGCAGTGCGAGCAGAGTAAGCACCAGCAGAAGCACCAGCACCAGGAGCAGCATCAGCAGAAGCACCAGCCCCAGAAGCAGTATCAGCAGAAGCCCCAGCACCAGAAGAGCGAGCCCAGGCAGCAGAAGCTCCAGCAGAAGCAGAGTCAGGGCCAGGGGGTGGGAGGGTGGCCCTGTCCCTCTTGCCAGGGCTGGCAGCAGATGGCAGAGGCTTCCATTTCTTCCCCATGGTTTTTGGGTTGCTGGCTGGCTGGCTGGCAAACTGTGTCTGGAAGCAGGTCTTTCCTCTGAATGGTGACCTGCTTGCAAGCTGCTTCCCTTTATATCCACGGGGCTGATGCAATGCATCCTCCCCACATGCACAGTGAAAGCTAGGCATCCGCTAGGCTTCCGCTAGGCTTCCGCCAGGCTTCCGCTCTGCATCCGCTTCGTCCGCTGCCTGTCCGCTCTGCATCCGCTCTTTCCGTTTCACATCCACTTTGCTGTGCTCCCCCGGAAGCCTTGCAGATGTGCCATCTGCTTCCTTCCGCTTCCATCCGCTAGGCTTCCGTGGAACATCCGCTTTCCATCCGCCCTACGTCTTCCCCCCATCCGTTCCTTTCCATATCGTCCGCTCTGGTTATGCAAATTCGGGGCACTTTTGAGAGCGGATAACAATGGATGGAACATTTTGCTTGTCCGCTGTGTCCTTTTTACAAACATTTTGCATCCGTCGGCCAGTGTGACAGGGCCTTAAATTGCTTTTATAGCTGTATTATCTTTGAAGAGAAAAGATGAATGTTTTCAATGCCAAAGGCGCTAAACAGGCTTAGGTCTGGCTGTTACTTGCAAGGAAATTCCAAAACAGTAGACTTGATTAGGAAATTAAAAAAAAAAATCTTAGAGGTTGATGATACATCATTTTCACTGTTGCCAAGAAAACTACAGAGTCACCATGAACTGAGTTCGATTTCAATATACCCTTGTCTTTTCCTTAAGGCCGTGTCACACTGTCCAACGGATGCAAAAAGGACACAACGGAAGAGAAAAATGTTACACCGTTGTATCCGTGCTCAAAAGGGCTGAAAATTTGCATAATTGGAGCGGACAACACAGACGCAGGGAGGACGCAGGGCGAATGCAAAGCGGATGCGGAACGGAAGCACAGCGGATGGAAGCAGATAGCGCGTCCGCAGGGCTTCCGGGGGGCCTCAGCAAAGCGGACGCAGAATGGAAAAAGTGGATGCAGAACAGATGCACAGCGGATGAAGCGGATGCACAGCGGAAGCCTAGCGGATGCACAGTGGAAGCCTAACGGATGCCTGGCGTTAATTGCGCATGCGGGGAGGATGCATTGCGCAAGCCCCCCGGATATAAAGGGAAGCAGCTCGCACATGGCCAGCATTCCGAGGAAAGACCTGCTGCTGGATACCTCGAGTTCTTGCCTGCATGTCTGCCTGCAATCCTTGCTGCCAGCCTGCCTCCAAGCCTGCCTCCAAGCCTGCCTCCCAGCCTGCCTCTCAGCCTCCTGGGCAGCCTCCCTGCCAGCCTTGCTGCCAGCCTGCCTTCCAGCCTCCCTTCCAGCCTTGCTGGCAGCCTGCCTTCCAGCCTCCCTTCCAGTCTTGCTGGCATCCTACCTTCCAGCTTCCCTGCCAGCCTTGCTGCCAGCCTGCCTTCCAGCCTCCCTGCCAGCCAATCTGTCTGCCAGCCTTGGTGCCTGCCTTCCTAACAGACTTCCTGCCAGGCTTCCTGCCAGCCTTGGTGCCAGCCTTCCTGCCAGCCTTGGTGCCTGCCAGCCTTCCTGCCAGACTCCCTGCCAGCCAGGAACCCCACAACCATGGGGAAGAAGCGAAAGTCTCAGCAACCTGCCGCCATCCCTGGCAAGAGGGACAGGGCCACCCTCCCGCCCCATGTCCCTGACTCATCTTCTGCTGGGGCTTCTGCTGCTTGGGCTCGCTCTTCTGTTGCTGGAGCTTCTGCTGTAGCTGCTCCTGGCAGTGGTGCTTCTGCTGCATACTCTGCTGAAGCTGCTCCTGGTCCTGCTGGTCCTGCTGGTCCTGCTCGTTCTGCTTGTGCTCCTGGTCTTGCTGACCCTGCTGCTGGTGCTTACTCTGCTGCTGCTCATCCTGGTCTTCCTGCTGCTGCTGCTGCTGCTGCTGATGATGATGATCCTGCTGCTGCTGCTGCTACTGCTTATGATCCTGCTGGTGATTATGCTGCTGCTGCTGCTGCTGCTGATTATGATCCTGCTGGTGATGCTGCTGCTGCTGCTGTTGCTGTTGGTGTGGAGGAGCAGCCCCTACAACCTGGAAGCCCCTCTGATGAGGGCCCATCTGGTCCTGCCAAAGGGAGGAAGAGGCGTATGCAACAACGGGAGAGGAGGCAGTATTACATTGAGGAAGCGCACGAGGATAAGGTGCTGGAGTGGCTGAGAGAGAATGACTATCTGTGGCAGAAGGGACACCGGCTGTACAGGGACAAGCGGAAGCAGGCTGCTTGGAGATAGAGGGCAGAGAATCTGGGCTACACTTCGGAGGTGCTCCTCGGCTGGTGGAAGCACATACGCACCTGGTACGGGAAGTTGCACCTGAAGAAATCTGGCCAGGCCAGGGTTAAGCTGACGGACAGAGAGAACTATGTCATGGCCAAGTGCAGCTTCCTGGAGGGTGAGGTCCGCCACCGAGGAGCACCAGGAGTCCCAATCTCTACCCTCTCTCTCCGGCAGCCTGCTGGGAGCCAGTCCTCTGGCGGCCGAGGGTCAGTCCCTGTCTCCATGCAGGTATCTGTGGAGCGTGCCACGGCAGAGAACCCCTGGGCATGTGTTGAAAGCATGGTGGAGAGCGATGAGGACTCCCTGGTGCGGTGGGAGAAAGGAGACATCGAGTCCACTGCTGCTGAAGCCGCATCCACCCACACCTCCGCCACCACAGTAAGGCAGAGAGCCAGACAGCAGGAGGGGCAGAGCCACACTGTCCTGCTGGAGGTCAGGTACACCATCCGCACCAGTATAGATCTCCTCTCTCAGCTGGTCCCCATCAAATCCTCCTCCTCCAACCGCAAGCCCTTCCTCAATTATGTGAATCAGACCCTCAAGGAGATGGCGAATCCCCAGTACCAGGTGGTGAAGGAGAGGATCACCACGCTGCTTAACAACCCTCCAGACCCAGAGGAACCTGCTCCCACCCAGTCCAGGTCTGCTCCTCCACCCCAGGTGATGTCCCTCCCATACCAAGGCTTCCCACAGCCCCTCACCTACCAGGGCTACAGCTACCCGGAGGTCCAGCAGCACAGACAGCAGCCCTTACAAATGCAGGCACAGAGTCATCGGACGACACCGTTGCCACCGGTTCCAATGATGACACCGATGCCAACCTTGACAGTCCTCACCCCGCTGCAGAGCAGGCAGCCACACTACACTGCTCCTTCCTCCATCCCACAGCCAAGCCTGCCCTCAGTACATCTGTCCTCAGTACAGGGGCTGACACGCCATGGCATGGAGGAAGGACCTCTCAGCATCACGGGGCTGAGCCAGCAGTCCGACACCTTCCTCAACACACCGTCCCCTGTTGTCCTCTCAGGGCTAGGAACTCCAATAACACCTCAGACCAGCACTGCAGCAGCACCCACCTCCACAGCACCTGCTCCCTAACACCTTAGACTGGGCACACACCTCCGAGTGACCAAGAGGAGTGCCAGAGACTGGCTGCCTGGATATTTGTGGACTTTATTTGGACACTTGACTTGGGTCATGTTTATTTTACAGCTTGTTATTAATAAAGTTTATCTTTGTTTCACACACTTGCTTCATTAATTTTTTTCTATAAAGTCTGGGTGGAAACTTTTAGAAATGGTTTAGCCTTTGAATGGTTGTGGGATGGGTTAAGATAGCAGTGGGATGGGCAGGGATACCTTTGGGATGGGTTAAGATAGCTGTGGGATGGGAAGGGATACCTGTGGGATGGGCAGGGATACCTATGGGATGGGTAATAGTTGTGGGATAAATAAACCTCCAGTGCAAGCATAGTGGGACTGTATGGTCCACGCTCCCAGGTGCCACCCCTATGGCCCTTCATTATCAATTACAATGTAAGCATTGATCCACACATGTCAACATAAATACAACTCTTTATTAAATGCCCTGTTCATTGTAGTCCACCCAAACATACATGGCCCAATCTCATCCGTGTGATGAGACAGGCTGAAGGAAGCATCCATTAAGCATCTACCATCCTGTCTTGCCACTCCACCGCTCCAGCTGGGGAGTTGCACCAGTGTTTCAGGAGGTTGCGCTGCTTCTTCCCTTCACGTGAGGGCACATCCTCAGTGTCGATCAGGTTTTGCCCTTGCCTCCATTCCCCAGGCTCCATGTCCCCATTGCCTTGCTGGAGGTCCATGAGCCTGTTCTTCAAGACTGGGTAGCGGGTGCACATGAGATTGTGCAGGATGCAGCAAGCTTCCACGATCCTCCTCATGGTCTCTGGGTGATGCTGCATGTTGGTGAGAAGTACCTGGAACCTGTTGGCCAGGATGCCAAAGGCGTTCTCCACCACCCGCCTTGCCCTTGACAGCCTGTAGTTGAAGATCCTCTCTTCACGGGTGAGGCATCTGGAGATGTAGGGCTTCATGAGGTAGGTTGTGATGGAGAAGGCGTCATCCCCCATGATGAAGTAGGGCACATCTTGCGTGTCGTTGGGCAGCGGGTCTGGATCTGGGAAGCCCACCATGAGGTTGCTTTCCAGCCCCTCCTTGAGGTGACTGTCGTTATATACCTGGGCATCTGAAGATGAGCCATTGCCTGAAACATCGATGTACATGAACTTGTAGTCAGCATCGACCATGGCGAAGAGGATGATGCTGAAGAAGCCCTTGTAGTTGTGATAAGTGGACCCCGACTTGGCTGGAGCTTTGCAGGCCACGTGCTTGCCATCTATGGCTCCAAGGGTGTGGGGGAAGTTCCACTTCTGATACCACTGCTCTGCAACTTTCTTCCATCCTTCTTCAGTGGAGGGGCACTGGAGGAGCTCCTTCTTGTATTCTTCGATGATGACCTGCACCACTTCTCTGACAACAAAGCTGATGGTGCTGGGTGGTGCCCTCCAGCCATACTGCATGCTCCTGTAGGTGGTCCCTGAGGCCAGGTGGCGCAGAGTGAGTGCCACCTTGAGCCCAGGATCCAGGCTGGGCGGGAAGTTGGTGTTTGTCTTGGTCAACCTGGGTGTCAGGCACTGCACAACTTCGTCAAACATGGCTGGAGGCATCCTCATGAAGTTCTGGAACGCCCGAGTGTTTTCGCTCCTGAGCTCCACCATCAGCTTGTCGTAAAGTACGTACTGTGCTCTTCTGGTGAACCATCTTCAGAGCCAGACTTTTTTTGGGTGCCTCCTTTTCTTCCTGTAATACTGTTCACAGAGACTGTAGATGGTTTCGCAGTGTTGCAGAAGGATGTTGGCTGCCGAAAGGATTTTGTCGCAACCCATGGTGGACATGACTGGATGCTGTGGAAGAACAAGAGTCAGATGAAATCTGCAGAGGTCTGCACCGCTGGGCTGCTGGTCTGAAAGTGCGATGCAGACGAGTTGCTCCCCCTTTTTATAAGCAGTATAGGTTTTCCGCTAGGCATCCTCTAGCCATCCTCTAGGCATCCTCTAGACATCCTTAATATCCGAGATAGGTCCCCTCTGCGAACGTTTTTTCCATTTTAAACGCTTTGTTTCCGTGCTGCATCCATTATGCATCCGTTCTGCATCTGTTCCGTGTCCGTTCCGCTTCCTCCCTGCGTCCGGGCGGATGTGAGTTGCGCAGATGTGCAGCGGATGCCTAGCGGATATAGCGGATGCGTAATGGATGCATAGCGGATGCGTAGCGGATGCAGAACGGACGAACTGGATACATTTTCCGCGCAAAAGTTTTAAGCAGCCTAAAACTTTTTGAGCGGATGAAACGTACATAAACAGATGCTGAACAGATAGAGAGGAAGCCAAACGGAGGCAGTGAGTACATCGCATTTTCGAACGGATGGCAAGGTTTTTTGTCCGTTTTAGATCCTCTTTGCATCCGTTGGTGCAGTGTGACAGGGGCTTTACTTGTTCATCATTTTAACAGGTAAAAGTTAACAAATTTTAAGAAGACTGAATTAAAGATCCAAAAGCTGGATAATTGGATTATTTAGGGAGCTAAAGACATTTAGGCAGCTAGCCTACAACCTGGTTGTAGCTGCCTCTTACATTCCTGAATGAATGTTATAAGCAGTAGCAAAAACTGGAACATCCTAGCTTTGGAGACGGAAGAAACTTTTTATCCAATAATCTTCTTCTACCAGAATGTATGCCCAACGTGCAAGCTACAATCGCAACGTTCAACCTGGAAAGAGAGAAGTTATAATGGGAGCTGAAACTGAAATTAGGAATGTTGGTTCCCTGTTAGGAATACAAGTCACCTAACAGGTATTTGAGTTAGAAATATATAAACCAGGATAAACATTTTAATACGGTCTCTTTAAGGGAATGCAAGAGCATGCAATTGGGTGTGGTTTCTCAAATGGCCATAAGATGGAGCCAGAAACCTGGATTGTTTAGTTTTCATCTGAGTCTCAGAAGAGAGTGTGAGTGTATCTTTATTTCCTTCTGTTGGAAAGTATTGCCGTTGCTCCATTTCTTTTAATTGACTGATATTACTGGATTTAATGTAAGTCTGATACTGAACTGTTTTTGACACTGGACTTTGATATTTGGATTTTCCCTGGATTGAAAAACTGACTGATTTACCTGTGAATGACTTTGGATTGCCTTTTTTGGACTTTGCTTAAACTTTTCTGGAAGTAAAAACCTACATTTACTGTACAGTGTGTCTGTGTACTGTATGTGTATTATTCCAACACTACTCTCTATACATCTCCCTGTATGTGCTCATTCTCCTAATGGGGAATTACCTCAACATTCCCCCACTCCCTTTTTGTTTAATTGTATCAGATTCTTGGAGACTGGACAAATCTCTGCAGTTTTTTGGGGGGAGGGAAGGCAAAGTTTTTCAGAGTGGTTTGCCTTTTCCTTTGCCTCTTTTCTTGGGTTGAGAGAAAGTGGCTGGCCAAGGTCACGCAACTGACTTTGTAGCTAAGATAGGACTAAAACTAGATCTCCTGCTGCCTTAATAACTAAATTAAACTGGCTCTTTAAGGATGTGTAGAACTATCTAAATCTGTTCCACATCACTGTTGCATATGTTCCTTTCTTATTCAATCTGCTATATTACCAAAATCAATTTCTGTTCTTTTATACATTTTTTTTTAATCTTTGCATTTAGCAAGTGGCTTCTGGATGAGCTTTTTTTTCCTATTACAGTGTTGATTCATGTTCTCCTAACATGGGCTATTTCCCACAATCACTTAACATGGGCTATTTCTCACAATTACTCCAGACTATGAATTGCAGTGAGTCATATGGTTAGGAGTTATTCCGTGTTGTCACCAGACTTTGACCTAACTCTCTCTCTCTCTCTTCCCCCTAAGCCCTCTCCCATTTCACAACTGTTTCATTGTGACTGCCATCTTCCATATGATATTAATATTAAGACAGCTGAATAAAAGAACGTGAACTATAGATTGACAGAAGATTGTCCTACAGTGACAAGGGTTAACATATGAATGAAATAATGCATAACAAGCAGTCTCCATGTCGTGTTCAAATGTGCATAGACCAAACAAAAGAAAATAGGTAAATAGATAAGGTAAACGCAGCATCTCAATTCATGGATCAAATACTATTCCCATTGGCTCTTGCAACATGGGATTTCTTAAGGATGATCCATAGTGTTTGCTCACCCTACCTTTTACCATCAAAACTGCATGTTGGACCAAGCCTCAGGACAAACAGGAATAGGGAATGCAAGATATAAGATTTTGTTCGCCAGATTGTGGAGAACAAAATCTTGTCCTGAAATATGTCCCAAATAATACATTATAGTGAAAGAAGGAGGAAATACTAGGATTACAAAATTGCACTTCATATCAAAATGCAGAACAATCACACCAGGGATATTTATTTTATTTTATTTTATTTTATTTTATTTTATTTTATTTTATTT
>BLBF01000021.1:2228173-2240180 GCA_015471245.1 Laticauda colubrina | reverse complement strand
TTATTTTATTTTATTTTATTTTATTTTATTTTATTTTATTTTATTTTGTCAAACAATTATTAGATAACAGGTATAAGTATAAACATGGTTATAAATACAGAAATGGAAATGAATAAAAAAAAAAAGAAACAATAGAATAGGGATGTTATGGTGTGCTTATGCACACCCCCTACAGACCTCTTCGGAAAGGGGTGAGGTCAATAGTAGACAGTCTAATGTTGAAGATTTTGGGTTTGGGGGTAGAAACCACAGAGTCAGGTAGAATATTCCAGACGTTGATTACTGTGTTGCTGAAATCGTATTTCCTGCAATCAAGTTTGGTGTGGTTTATCTTTAGTTTTTATCTATTTTTTTCTCTTGTATTGTTTTGGTTGAAGCTGAAGTATTCCTTGATAGGTAGGAAATTGCAATATATTATTTTATGTGCCATACTTAGATGGAAATGAAGGTGGCATAGTTCTAGGTTTTTTAGGTCTAAAATTTCTTTTTTTTTTTTTGAAAATTTTATTTGGGTTTTCACAAAAAACAAAATACAAATAAAATATCTTTTTTTAAAATAGCATGGTCCCAGGTTATCACTTCTTCATATAGATACAAAACTCAATTTCATGCTCATTTTTATATTCTATTCCATATCTTATTACCATTTTATATTTTCTACATAGTTTTTCCCCTCTTTTAATATTCTCAATTTTGTTTTGATTATCTCATCTCAATTCAAACTGTTATATTTATACTTTTGTCTGTCCTGTTACAATTTGATACTGTCTTTTCTTATGAAACAAATTTTTCCCTGTAGTTACCAATTAGAGTATGACACCTTTATATCCTTTAATTTTGTCCATTCAAACTCTTATTTAAGCTTCAATGTATAGCTTTGAGATTATAGCATTCAATAACTTCCAATCGGATTCTGCTTGGTACATTCTTAAAATACACACTATATTCTTAAAAAGAAAAAAAGATATACATATGTAAATAAAACACACATTCCATTCCAATTGAATCTATCTATCATTAATATGCATTAAAATCTTGACATCGTTAACATTTCTTTTCAATTGAATATCAAACTTCTTTGCGAACACTTATAAACTTTCCATGATTAATTCTTTTTTCCCATATTTCTTACTTACTTATATTTTTATAAATCATTACTAATAATTAAAAATGTTCCCTTTTAATTCTCTCAATTATTTTAAATCATTTATTTATTAACAAACATCTCACTACATTACAATAAATATTTTATCCATCACCATATTTTCTAAAATTATTTCTATTGTAATATAACAATGCTATCTTATGTACCGTAGCAGAATCCCTTTTACAATTAAATTTTCACCCATTATCTCTAAAGCCCATGTCACACTGCACCAACGGATGGAAAGAGGATGTAAAATGGACAGAAACACTTGCCATCCATTGGTTAACGCGATTCATCCGTTCTGTACTCACTGCGTCCGTTTTTCATTCTCTCTATCCATCCAGCATCCGTCAACTGAGGTTCCATCCGCTCAAAAAGTTTTGAGCTGCTAAAAACTTTTTGAGTGGAAAATGTATCCAACGCATCCATTCTGCATCCGCAACGCATACGGGGAACATCGGTTCTACATCCGTCGTCATCCATTACGCATCCACTATATCCGCTAGGCATCCGCTGTGCATCCATGCAACTCAAATCCGCTCCAGCGGAAAACACAAAGCGTTAGTAGCACGGACGGAGAAAGCATGAAAGAGGATGCAGCTCACAAAGAAAGCATTTAAAACGGAAAAAACGTTCGCAGAGGGGACCTATCATGGATATTAAGGATGACTAGAGGATGCCTAGAGGATGCAAAAGGACACCTAGTGGAAAACCTATTTTGCCTATAAAAAGGGGGAGGATCTCACTTTCAGTCCAGCAGTCCTGCTGTGCAGACCTCTGCAGCCTTCATCTGGCTCTTGCTCTTCCACAGCATCCATTGATGTCCACCATGGATCATAACACAGTCCTTTTGGAAGCCACCATCATTCTGCAACAATGCGAAGTCATCTACAGGCTCTTTCAACTGTTCTACGGGAAGAAAAGGAGGTGGCCAAGAAGTGTCTGGGTCCGAAGATGGATCGGGAGAAGAGCACAGTACGGACTGTATAACAAGCTGATGGTGGAGCTCAGGAACGAAGACACTCGGGCATTCCAGAACTTCATGAGGATGCCTCCAGCCATGTTTGATGAAGTTGTGGAGCGGCTGAGACCAAGGTTGACCAAGCAGAGCAACAACTTCCGGCCCAGCCTGGACCCTGGGCTCAAGGTGGCACTCACTCTGCGCCACCTGGCTCAGGGACCAGCTACAGGAGCATGCAGTACGGATGGAGGGTGCCACACAACACCATCAGAATTTGTGGTCAGAGAAGTGGTGCAGGCCATCATCGAAGAATACCTGGAGGAGCTCCTCCAGTGCCCCTCCACTGAAAAAGGCTGGAAGAAAGTTGCAGAGCAGTGGTATCAGCAGTGGTATCAGTGGTATGTGGAACTTCCCCCACACCGTTGGAGCCACAGAAGGTAAGCACGTGGCCTGTAAAGCTCCACCCAACTCAGGGTCCACTTATTTCAACTACAAGGGCTTCTTCAGCATCATCCTCTTTGCCATGGTCGATGCTGACTACAAGTTCATGTACATCGATGCTTCAGGCAACGGGTCAGCTTCAGATAGCCAGGTATACAACGCCAGTGACCTCAAGGAGGGGCTGGAACGCAACCTCATCATGGGCTTCCCAGATCCACACCCCCTGCCCAATGACATGCAAGATGTGCCCTACTTCATTGTGGGGGATGATGCCTTCTCCCTCAGAACCTACCTCATGAAGCCATACACTTCCAGACTCCTCACCTGTGAAGAGAGGATCTTCAACTACAGGCTGTCCAGGGCAAGACGGATGGTGGAGAACACCTTTGGCATCCTGGCCAACAGGTTCCAGGTACTTCTCACCACCATGCAGCATCACCCAGAGACCGTGAGGAGGATCATGGAAGCTTGCTGCATCCTGCACAATCTCATGTGCACCCATTACCCAGTGTTGCAGAACAGGCTCGTGGACCACCAACAAGGCAATGGGAACATGGAGCCTGGGGAATGGAGGCAAGGGCGAAACCTGACAGACACTAAGGATGTGCAAGGGCCCAAAAGAGCTTCATGTGAAGGGAAGAAGTAGCGCAACCTCCTGAGACACTGGTGCAACTCCCCAGTGGAGTAGCAAAACAGGATGATAGATGATTAATGGATGCTTTCCTCAGCCTGTCTCATCACACTGATGAGATTGGGCCATGTATGTTGGGTGGGCCAACAATGAACAGGGCATTTAATAAAGAGTTGTGTTTATGTTGACATGTGTGGATGATTGATTACATTATTATTAATAATAAAGGGCCATTGGTGTGGCACCTGGGAGGGTGGACCATAGAGTCCCACTATGCTTGTACTGGAGGTTTATCTATCCCACAGCTATTAGCCATTCCACAGGTATCCCTGCCCATCCCACAGCTATTACCCATCCCACAGCTATTACCCATCCCACAGCTATTACCCATTCCACAGGTATCCCTGCCCATTCCACTGCTATCCTTACCCATCCCACAAGCATGCAAAGGCTTAAACCATTTCTAAAAGTATCCATCAAGACTTTATTTAATAAAATAAATGAAGGAAGGTGTGAAGCAAAGATAATCTTTATTAATAACAAGCTGTAAAAGAAAAATGACCCAAGTCAAGTGTCCAAAGGAAAAATTAAGTCAACAGGTAGCCACCCAGTCTCTGGCACTCTTTTTGGTCACTCAGAAGCGTGCCCAGTCTCAGGGGAGAAGGGTCCAGGTGCTGTGGATGTGGATGTTGCTGGAGTGCTGGTCTGAAGCGCCACTGGGGTGCCTGGCCCCAAGAGGACAACAGGGGACGGTGTGTTGAGGAAGCTCTCAGACAGCTGGCTCAGCCCCGTGATGTTGAGAGCCCCTTCCTCCATGACATGGGGTGTCAGCCCCAATACCGATGACAGATGTACTGAGGCTGGGCTTAGCTGTGGGGTGGAGGAAGGAGCAGTGTAGTGGGGCTGTCTGGTCTGCAGCGGGGTGAGGACTGGTGTTGGTGGCATCTGTGGTGTGGGTGGCATTTGTGGCGTGGGTGGCATTGGTGGCATCAGTTGCACTGGTGGCGTCTGATGTACCTGTGCCTGGACTGGGAAGGGCTGCCTGTGCTGCTGGACCTCCTGGTAGCCATAGCCTTGGTAGGGGAGGGCCTGTGGAAAGCCTTGGAAGGGCAGTGACATCACATGGGGTGGAGGAGCAGGCCTGGACTGGGTGGGAGCAGATTCATCTTGGTCTGGAGGTTTGTGAAGAAGATCGGTGATCCTGTCCTTCACCACCTGGTACTGGGGTTCCAACATGTTCATGAGGGTCTGGTTGACATAGGTGAGGAAGGGCTTGCAGTTGGAGGATGGGGCTTCGGTGTGGACCAGCTAAGAGATGAGATCCACGCTACTCCTGATGGTGTCTCTTATCTCCAGCAGGACAGTGTGGCTCTGCCCCTCCGGTTTGCCCCTCTGCCTTTCTGTGGAGGTGGAGCTGGGGGTGGATGCGGGTTGGGTTGTGGTGGAAGTGCCGTCTCCTTTCTCCCACTGCATCAGGGGGTCCTCCACACGCTCCGCCACAGGTAGTACAGCTGTCGGGGGGTTCTCCGTCGTTGTACGCTCCACAGATACCTGCCTGGACACAGGAGCTGACTCTTTGCCAGAAGAGGACTGGCTCTCACCAGGCTGCCTGAGAGAGAGGGTTGTGAGAGGGGCTGCTCCTCGGTGGCGGATCTCACCCTCCAAGAAGCTGCACTTGGCCATCACGTAGGTCTCTCTGTCCGTCAGCTTGACCACGGCCTGGCCAGATTTCTTGAGGTGCAGCTTCCCGTACCAGGTGTGCATGTGCTTCCACCAGCCGAGGAGCACCTCTGAAGTGTAGCCCAGGCTCTCTGCCTTCTCTTTCCAAGCAGCCTGCTTCCTTTTGGTGTCGCGATAGAGCCTGTGTCCCTTCCGCCATAGATACTTGTTCTCCCTCAGCCACTCCAGCACCTCCTCCTCATGTTCCTTTTGTATGTTGTATTGCCTCCTCTCCTGTTCATGCATCTGCCTCTTCCTCCCTTTGGCAGGGCCATATGGGCCCTCATCAGAGGGGCTTTGAGGTTGTAGGGGCTGCTACTCCACACCACCACCACCAGCAGCCGCAGCAACAATATTAGCAGCAAAAGCAGGACCAGCAGGACAAGCAGCAGCAGCAGCAGCAGCAGGACCAGGAGTAGGACCAGGAGCACCAGCAGGACCAGGAGCACCAGCAGGACCAGGAGCACCAGCAGGACCAGCAGGACCAGGAGCAGCGCCAGCAGAGTAAGCACCAGCAGGACCAGCAGGACGAGGAGCAGCGCCAGCAGAGTAAGCACCAGCAGAAGCACCAGCACCAGGAGGAGCACCAGCAGAGTAAGCACCAGCAGAATCACCAGCACCAGGAGGAGCACCAGCAGAGTAAGCACCAGCAGAATCACCAGCACCAGGAGCAGCATCAGCAGAAGCACCACCCCCAGAAGCAGCATCAGCAGAGTAAGCACCAGCAGAAGCACCACCTCCAGAAGCAGCATCAGCAGAAGCCCCAGCACCAGAAGATCGAGCCCAGGCAGCAGAAGCCCCAGCAGAAGCAGAGTCAGGGCCAGGGGGTGGGAGGGTGGCCCTGTCCCTCTTGCCAGGGCTGGTAGCAGATGGCAGAGGCTTCCGTTTCTTCCCCATTGTTGTTGGGTTGCTGGGTGGCTGGCTGGCTGGCTGGAGAGCTGTGTCTGGAAGCAGGTGTTTCCTCTGAATGGTGACCTGCTTGCGAGCTGCTTCCCTTTATATCCGCGGGGCTGACGCAATGTGTCCTCCCTACATGCGCAGTGAACGCTAGGCATCCACTAGGTGTCCGCTAGGCTTCTGCTAGGCATCCGCTAGGCTTCCGCTCTGCATCCGCTTCATCCACTTGGCATATGCTCTGCATCCGCTCTTTCCGCTCTGCATCTGCTCTGCATCTGCTCTTTCCGTTCCGCGTCTGCTTTGCTGCGCTCCCTCGGAAGCCTTGCGGATGTGCCATCCGCTCTCATCCACTTCCATCTGCTAGGCTTCTGTGGAGCATCCGCTTTCCTTCTGCCCTACGTCCTCCCCCTGTCCGTTCCTTTCCGTGTTGTCCACTCTGGTTATGCACATTTTTGCCCCTTTTGAGAGCAGATAACAATGAATGGAACATTTTTCTCATCCGCTGTGTCCTTTTTCCAAACATTTTGCATCTGTCGGCCAGTGTGACAGGGCCTTAAACAAGCTTATGGTTACAATCCTTATATCTTTTCTCTGTTTCTCCATTTCTTGTTTCTGTCTTTTACAACTTCTTTTCCTTCCTTTCTTCCTCCTCTTCTTCTCCCTCCCCTTTTTGCCCCCTCGTCTCTCTACTTCTAACTCTCTCATCTGTAATCCCCTCTTCTGTTGCTTTCTAATATTATACTTATCTTTCAAATTGTCCTTCTTTTTGGTTGTTTTTTCTTGTCTTAAACCTTTCACTCTCTTTACCCCCTTTTCTCCACCCCCACTTAAAATTATTTGATCATTAAAGATGGCTTCTTCTTTGTCCCAGTCTTCTTGTTCTGCAAGCATTTCTTGTTGCTTCTCATAGTTCCAGATCTCCATTTCTAAAAATTGAAACACGAAGCCAAAAGAACTTCTCCCTGCTTGTGCATCTTCTTTCCATTTTTTAAATTCTGTTTTCAGTTCTTCAAAGAGTGATACCATTTTAAAAACTTTTGAAGAACCATCCAGTTCATTTTTGTCAGTCTAGTTGCAAAAACCAAAAATTACCAAAGAATCCAATAATCCAAGGCTGTTAGTACTTGCTTCTTTTTTCCACTTTATCTTCCTGGGGTTCTTTTATTTTGTTAGCAAGTTTTCGTTGAAATGTATCTTTGAAGAATCTTATCAAAATTTCACTTTTAATTACAGTTCCATTCCTTAATTCCAGAGAGACTCCTCCATTTTTCCAGATCCTGCCCTTGTATTCTTTTTTTCTCCTTTCCAGCTTTTAAAAACTTTTAAATGTCCAGAGATCTTTATTATCCCTTTGACTTTTATTTCCAGCTTAGATGCCTATTAATGTCAAAGTGGATTTTTTTTTTCAATTTCTTGCTTAAGTCTCTTAGCTGTTAGTATAAGGAAGGGAAGAAAAAAACCTAATCCTTTCCCTTCTCTCTCTCCTTCGCAGCTTCAAGATCTTCTTTAGAAACAATGTTGTTAAGTTTAAATTCCAGGGTACCTTATTTGTTGCTTTTGCTGTTGGACCCGGTCAACCAAAACTTTCTCTTCTTATCTTCCTCCTGCACATTCTTTCCCGGTCGAGTTCTTTGTGGTGGCCATTTCTGACCACCGCTGCAACCGCCTTTGGGAAAGGGAGTAATGGCCAGCTGGGGAGGAGAGATGCAGCTCTCCTCAATCCTGCAGGCAGTTTTCCCCCTCTTCACCATTCCTACAGGGTGGCTCAGCCCTGAAACCAGCCGGCTCGGGGCGCTCCAGCGGCAAGCACGGATCAAAGCCTCAGAGAGACGAGGTTTCAGTCTGTCGCCGAAGAAGCTCAAAACCGGAAAAGCTGGTGGTTTTTTTTTGCCAATATATAAGACAGAGCATTTATTTGTTGAGATTTGAAGTTGCCATTTGTTTGACCATTCTGATACATAGTCGAGGTCTTTTTGAAGGTAGTATTGTCAGAGGTGTTGAATAGCTTTACATCATCAGCGAAAAGAATACAGTTGCTCTTAATATAATCACAGAGGTCATTAATATAGAGTATGAAGAGAGTTGGTCCTAGAACACTCCTTGGGGGACACCACTGTTGACAGGTACAGAATTTGATAGGACACTCCCAATTTTGACCATTTGTTGTCTGTTTGACAGGAATGCTTCCATCCAGTTATGCAGGTGTCCAGAGATACCATAAGATTTTAGTTTTAGGAGTAGTTTGTCATGTACCACTGAATTAAAGGTTTTACAGAGGTCTATGTAGATTGCTTCTATTGCTTTGCCCTCATCGAGTTGTGTAGTCCATATGTTTTTTCAGTATAAGAGTTTAAGATTTCAAGATAGTTTTTTTCTGAAACCAAATTGTTTGTGAGAATGGATTGTTTCTCTCTAAGTGGAGGATAATGGATTGGTTAATAATTGATTCCATGACTTTACAGGTGATGCAGCATAAAGAGATTGGTTTGTAATTTTCAACTAGGCTAGGGTCTCCCTTTTTGAAGATGGGGATGACCATGGCTTGCGACCATAGTTTTGGCAAGGAGCTGGTCCAGAAAGATTTTTCAAAGATTTTGCTGAGAGATTCGGCGATGTCAATGGATAGCTTTTTTAAGAAGTAGGCACATATTCCGTCCAGTCCAATAGATAGAGATGGTTTTAGATTGCACAGTGCTTTTTCAACATTGTCTTCTGTAAAATCGATATGCATTAGATCATTGTAGCTGTCTGTGGTTCAACTAGAAAATACTGGGCATGATCCATTGCTATTTACAAATACTGAGCCAAAGAATGTGTTAAAGAGATTGGCTTTAATGGTATCATCATTGCAACCCTTAAGCCCCTGTCACACTGCACCAATGGATGCAAAGAGGATGTAAAACATTAAAAAAAGCTTGCCATCTGTTGGAAAACGTGATGCATCCGTTGTGTACTCACTGCATATGTTTTTCATACGCTCTATCCGTCCAGCATCCGTCTACTGAGATTTCATCCACTCAAAAAGTTTTGAGCTGCACAAAACTTTTTGAGCAGATGAAGTATCCAACGCGTCCGTTCTACATCCGCTACGCATACGGGGAACATCCGTTATACGTCTGTTGTCATCTGCTACGCATCCACGTCATCCGCTCTGCATCCGCTCTGCATCCACTCTGCATCCGCTACGCATCCGCTCTGCATCCACTCTGCATCCACTCTGCATCCGTTTCATCTGCTATGCATCCGCTCTTTCCGTTACGCGTCCGCTTTGCTCTGCTCCCCCGGAAGCCCTGCAGACGTGCCATCCACTTCCATCTGCTTTCATCCCCTAGGCTTCCGTTGAGCATCCGTTTTATATCTGCGATACGTCCTCCCCCCATCTATTGTTGTCTGTTCTCTTTATGCAAATTTGGGGCACTTTTGAGAGCGGATAACAATGGATGGAAAATTTGCTCATCCGCTGTGTCCTTTTTACATACGTTTTGCATCCATTGGGTGATGTGACCTGGCCTTTACCATTAGGTCCTTTCAGGAGTGGGATGGACCTTGAGTCTTTTAGTTTGTTGTTTACAAAATTGTAGAAAGTGTGGGTGGAATTGGTGCGTAGATGGTTTTCCTCTTATTTAACGTGATAATTGGTGCATTCAGTCTTTATCTGGTGGCATAAATTTTTGTATGCAACAGCTTTTGAAGTTGGCAACATGACCAGATTTGTTTTTCTGCCAAAGGGATTTCTTTTTGGATTGAAGCTTCCTTATTGTTATGAATAATCTGTTTTTTTCTGGTTTTTGGAGTTGTTATTGGTACATATAGTTTGATGACTCTTTTGTCTTCAAGTAAAAATATGTTGTAGTGGTCTTCAACAGGATTGCATCCAGTGAATAGAAATTGCCAATCAAGGGATGAGAGATCGTTGTCTATAAGATCATAGTTGCCTTTTTTGAAGTTATAATTGGAGATCCTGTCGTTATGGTGATTTTTGTGAGGACGTATATTGAGGCAAAAGTCAATCATGCTGTGGTCACTGTTGGAAAAGAGTTCATTAATTTGTATTCCATAAATTGAATTCAAACTGTTGCAGAAGATGAGATCGAGGCAGTTGTTAAGTCTAGTATTATTGGTTAATAGTTGTTCCAGTCCTAGTGTGGTAATGGCATTGTACAGGATTGTATGAATGGGTTCAGATGTACATTCATTTAGTATCCAATTTATAAGAGGTAAGTTGAGGTCACCAAGAAAAATGAAAGGGTGTGGGCAAGAGGCAGCCCATGTTAGTAGTGAAGTTAGCTTCTTTGCATGAATTATATCATAGTCAGGGGCACAATAGCAAAGTAAGAAGTGGATTGATATGTTTAAGGACAGTTCACAGATGATGGTCTCGGGAAGAGCAAGCTCTTTTATAATTTGGATCTTTTTTAGATTTAGAGACTTTTTACAGAATATAGCAACTCTACCACCTCTACGGATTTTGTGATCTGACTGAAAAAATTGATATTCTCTTGTAGTGGTAATGGAGTCTGGGAAAGATGCAATTAACCAAGTCTCACAGACAAATATAATGTCAAATGTGGTTGAGCTTAGAAGGATGAGGAATTCATGCATTTTATTTGAGAGGCTTCTTGCATTAAATCGTTTGCATTTAAGATATGAAGTAGTGGGTCTGGAGGAAGTAAGGGGCGTGCATCCCTAATGTTGTATGTTTGGGTGATGGATATTGTGACGTGGGTTGAGGCTCTTGCTTTTGATACAGTCAGCACGGTAATCAATGTATAGATTTGTATTACCAAATTCATGTAATCTTTTGAGCTCAGAACGTAGCTCCATTAAATAATGGCTTTCTGATACGCGGTTTTGGATAATGAAGAAAAAAGTCTGAGAAGCATTAGGATAAAGGAAAAGTTTGTTATTTATAATAACAATGGCCTTCCTATCAGTACATGTGTATTTTAGCATCTGGATATATAAATACTGAATATGTGCATCATTAATCGAATGGGAATATCAGCACATTTCAGCACGATGCAAAAGCATCTTTATTCATTAGTAATTCAGAACATGCAGATTATTTTTTTATGCAGAATACAAGGTTACCTTTCATCGGTTTAAAAGCTAAGTGCCTATGAAATGCTGCACCCAGGACTTCTTTTGTTTTTCTATATATTCACAAATGGGGAAGATGTGGAAATCAATGAAAAGAAAATAGGTCAGACCTTCAGACAAATTCATCACTTGGGGAAATTTGTTGCCAAAATACCCTTTTGCCTACCTGTTGTTGGAAGACATGTATTGATCCTTTAAAATGACTTTTTAAATCCTTAATACAATGCTCATAATTTTTAATGTTTTCAGCATATCCTCCCAATAGTTCAAAAAGTTCTGAGCAGGGAAATCCAAGAGGATAAAGAACCTAACTGCCTGAATTCTGAATTATTGTGAAGTGTGCAAAGTCCATGAAGTAGGGGATGAGCATACACATTTATAGGGAAATTAATGTCGATTTTCTTTTCCATGTACATACCTGGTGTAGTAATCAGGGTCCCTATGTTAAGATCTGGATTCAAATTCCAAATCTGTGGGAGAAATGTTCACTGCATGATCTTGCACCTCTCACAATTTTACAGATGTGAACTACTTCACAAAGTTCTTGAGAACATAAGAGTTTGATGTTTCAGGAAAACTCAAAACCTGTAGTCATACTTGGCCTAATTTCAAATGCCCACAAGAATTTAGGGCTCTAACTAGAGCAATTTGATCCTGCCATCAAAATTTGAATGGAGATGGGAGGAAGGAGGAGGGGGAAAGGACGGAAGAAAGAAATGATGGCAAAGAATGAGGAAGAAAGAAGGAGATACTCAAAAGTGGGCATCTAGAGATAAAGGGATGGCTATTAGCTCTTGCATCAATAACCTGCAATTCAGTGGCACTGAGAAAATATAGAACTTAATAGATGAACCAGCTTTCTACTTTTTTGATTAAAGGAGAGACAAATGGAATAATGTATAATGATTGCATGAACACTGTTTTTATTAGACAATGAAAAGGACCTGCTGTATGCATTAGAAATTTATAATTTTTTCAAGGTTGTAGACTATATATATATATATATATATATATGTATGTATATAAAAATAAAAATTTCTAATGCATACAGCAGGTCCTTTTCATTGTCTAAGAAATAAAAACAGTGTTTATTAAATCATTATACATTATT
>BLBF01000021.1:2168886-2223173 GCA_015471245.1 Laticauda colubrina | reverse complement strand
TAGATATTTAGATAGATAGATAGATAGATAGATAGATAGATAGATAGATAGATAGATAGATAGATAGATAGATAGATAGATAGATATAGGAGCATTAAACTCTGGCTTAGAAGAAGAACCAGAAGATAAGTCTTGAGATTGTCAGTGAACTATTTTCCACTGATATATGACATTTTTCTCAGATTAAGAAAACCAATAACATGCTGGATTTAGAGCAGATGCTTAGAGACATCTAGTATGGCTGGAAATAGTGGATTGCTTTAGTATAATTATGTAATAATGTTCTTTAGAATGTATAGTTCTAAAGCAGAAATTTCCAACCAATGTCTCTGTCCCCAAGATTAATTGCATATATTCCCCTTAAATGTCTTACACTGACTCCATCATCTGTTTGGCGTTTGCCTATTGGCTTTAGTGGTTTTTCTTGTTTTGGAAAAAACTCAGTTCCAGATTTCAAGACAACACAGATTCCAATAAGCCCAATCAAGCCAGCCAATGTTCAAAAGCAGTGGGATGTATCCTACAACCATAAAAAATTTTTGAGGCCAAAGACTGTAGGCAGCCCCATAAAGCTTCAGCTGCCAACTCCAAAGCCTTGGAAAAGGTGACCTCCAGGTCATTATTCTCAATGGGGCAGGAAGAAGAAACTAGAAAGTAAACAGGATTAATCATACCCACTGTGTTTAATTTAAATTTTAATTAATTAATTTTCATTCTATTCTCACTCATTTCTTTGTTTTGACTCGATCTCCTTTTGGAAGGACACACCACTAAAAAGCCAAAAACTGTTGTGGTACCATTGTCCCTTCAAATTTGGACTTCAAAGCACACCATTTGAAGTGTTTTTCTGTCTTTGGGGTTTTTGGAAAAATGGAGTCTGCAAGCGAATGAGATACGTCCATGCATTTCTTTGGCTCTTTAACCACCATAGTACCCACTAAAGCTGTGGAGGGACATATTTTTGAGTTAATTTCTGGAGTGAATCCATCTGAAAGCTCAAAGTGATGAAGAACAGACAAGATTGAGGTGTCTTTTCTCTATACACTGAGATTCATAAGATAAGACAATGGAGAGAGCTGTTCATCAAAACAGGCAATGAGTTAGATATAGACAGCCACATTCCGGAGAGTTCTTTAAAGTACTTGCTTTAGCTGGCTTATTATCTGTGAATTAAAGGCAACACAATGCAACACAAGTTCACACAAGTACGTACATACTGTTTTCAAGTTCGCTGTACTGAACGATATAGGACTGCATAATGTGTTTTGGAATGGTGAGAAAAAAACCCCCTCACATCTCTGAACTTCAGTCAAAAACTTTGATGTGTTAAACTTCTCAATTCTTGTTTCCTGGGACTCTATTACTGTGGAATTTTGCTTAAAAGACATGCAAAAAGCAGAAAATTAGCCCCAAAATATTTATTTTGACTAGAAAACATTAGAACCAAGTTTTAAATCCCTCTCTCCCTTCCTCTCTCCCCCCCCCCTCTCTCTGTGTGTATGTACATGTCTGCATAAGGGAAAAAATCTCAGAAATATAAAATTAAAGTAAAAGACAGAAACATCTATTAGGGGGTTAATTTCACCAAAATAGTGGTCCTGCTTGGATGATCAAAGCCTCATGCCTTTTTACATATGCGTGATGTATGTAAAAAAATGGGCAGGTCTTTGATTAGCCTGTCATGGTTATCAATTTGACTTGGTTGGCCCATACCCACTGACACCCTTGCTGGAAAATCAAATGAAAACATAGCAAAATTGGTATGATGGAAATAAAATCATGTATCAGCTGTGCGTGGGAAGAATATTTCTTAATTTGGAAGATTATGGTATAACCCAGGGGTGTCAAACTGGTGGCCAACGGGTCAAATGCATCAAGTGCAGGCCATGCTCACCTCAGCTCCACAAAGGGGAAAAATGTTGCAAAAATGTTGCAAAACATCACATGACGGCAACATGTCACTGCAAGTTTAATACCCGTGCTATAATCTGATAATCTGTTTTCTTTTAATTCTGTTTTTCGTTCAGTTATTCTAATACGCATTAGCAATTTAATTTTTTTTGTCTTCCTTTTGTTTTTCTTCTGTGTGGGTTTCTAGATCATCTTGTGCTTTTTTCTGTATTACTTCTTAATGTACTTGGCTATTTCTGTGTTATTATTTTTTAATGATAGATCAGATAGTCATCAGATTTTTTTTTTAAAAAAAAGATTAAATAGATAAAAGAAAGTACATGGCTGAAAATTTTATATCTTGCAAATATTCCAATTTAATGCTACCAGTTATTGTGTCAGGTTTCCAAGTGATGAAATCCATTTTTTAAAAAAAGAACAAAGTCCATGGTAATTCTGGATCTGATACATCCCGGAATTACGCCACAATATTAAAAGTTAGAAACAACCTCTAAAAGTCACATTCTCCAATAGAAGCAATTCAATGTTGCTTGATGTCATAAATCTCTCCCTCAAGAGGCCCAAGCAAGGACAGCTTGTTTCCCACGGGAAGGAGATTCATCTAGCCAAAACAACTCTCTTTATCTCAACTCCTCTCCCCTTAGGAATGTGGCAAGCCCGAAACCCTTCCCCCCATGACTGCCACAGAGAAAGTAAGAAAAAGAATATGTACTAAGCCTAACTAAGATGCTACACATACGTCAATTTCAGGCTTGACATATTGACGCTTCTGACCAAGGTCTAGGCAAAGACTTCTCAAAGGTCATCAGATGGAACTTTCTTAAGCTAAAGTTGGGTGCATCTGAAGCTTCCCAAAGCATAAGAAAGGGCTTAGCACAGTACTTGCAAGCAGATTTTTTTTCTCCCCTAAAGAAAAATAAGATTTACTATTTTTTGATAAAGCAATACTGTTTTGAAAAGAAAGCTCCCTTTTCATTGCATGTGGAGCTGTATTGTTAGAGAGCTGTTTAGTTTGAGAGGAAGTAGCACCTGCTTCCAGAACAACTTGCTTAAAAGGACTGACTCCACTTAATTAGGTGTGTGCAAACCAGGTGGATGATCCTGGGCTAATGGTAGCTGACTTTATACTCATAAGAGTCCTTGGAACTGGGGATTTCTGCAATTTAATGCAACAACTCATATAAAACTTTACTGCATGTTCTAATGCAGGCAATCTGTTGTGGCCTGTCGGCCACTGGCCCCTCCAGCTGCCGAATTAGATGAAGAGGTTGTGGGAGTTGGGGGCCAGCATCAAGGCAATCTGATAGGGGGAAGAGGAAGTGGAGCTGTCAGGAAGTGGAGGCTGAGGCAGAGCCTGGGCTGTCCATCAGCCCCCAGATGGAGAAGCAACAACTTCCAGGTTTGGAGGTGGCTGATGAGGAAGAGGAGGATCAGTTGGGTCCAGTGCCTGATGCATGGATGTGCAGAAGGCAGAGGAGAAGAGAGGAGAGCAGTGGGACACTATGGGCCGGTTCTTGGGATGAAAGAGCCACTGCTGCTAGCTAAGCCCCACCCTAGCTCTAGTGATAAAAGGCAGGGGGCAGAGACAAATAGGAATGGCAGACAACTATTTGTCTCCTGTCAGTCAGCCACTGATATTCTGAACTTCTGAATCCTGTCAGGAACGTTTTTGGGATTCTTTCTTGGAATCTGTAGCACCGAGAGTCAGGCACACCTTCTGAGAAATGGCCTCAACAGACCTTCCAGGACTTCCTTTATGAGTGTGAGTAGAGGGAGAGACCCCTGATGTGTTGGGGCCATTTCAGGGGGAAAGGAAGTAAGCTTTGCTTTCCACAGGCACTTAGAGACTTCATTAGCCTGCTGTGAGAGAGAAAGAAACTCTTGGCCGGAGCTGTTGATGTTCCTAATAAAGGGAATACTTGGTTACAAACAGAGTGCTTGTCTTGTTTGGGAGCCGGGTCAGAATATAATCCTTGACTTATGACCACAATTGAGCCCAAAGCTTATGTTGCAAAGTGAGGCATTTGTTAAGTTGGTTTTGCCCCCATTTTAGACCTTTCTTGACCCAAATGTTAAGTGAATCACAACTGCTGTCAAGTTAAGTTGTTAGTGACATGGTTGTTAAGGGAATCTGGCTTCTCCATTGACTTTGTTTGTCAGAAGGTTGCAAAAGATGATCACATGACCACAGAACACTGCAACTCTCCTAAATATGAGTCAGTTACCAAGCATCTGAATTTTGAACATATGACCATGGGGGTGACACAATAGTTGTAAATATGAAAAATAGCCATGCCATTTTTTTTTTCATTGCCATTGTAACTTGAAACAGTCACGAAAGGAACTGTTATAAGTTGAGGACTATTTGTATTTACATATAGCTTTTATAAAGTCCTTTTGTATATTACCCAGGGAGATGAGTGGTTTCTAAATATTATGCACGTGTACATGTATATGTACATTGTATGTACATGTATATGTGTATGCACAGTATATTTACTTAAATGTACATATATTATCCAGACCTAATCACCATATAATGGATGTCCCAGTTGAGAGTGCAGTTGTATTTTATCCATTGCATCTAAATTCCCTTAATGGGGATCTGTAAAATTGAGAGTTTACTCGATAGGACATTTGTTGCAGAACTGCTGGGTATGTAGAAATCTGTAACAAATCATGATGAATTGCTGTGACACACCTGTCATGTCATCTCCAGAGAAATGATGCCACTATCTACCTATATTATGACATCTGACACTCACAGATGCTTGGCTGTGGTATTAATGTATCCCCCGAACAGACAATTGAGTTTATTATATCTATTTGATGTTGTGAGTTTCTTTGGAATGGCTTCTGAACTCAAGGTTCAAGCAGTGCGGTTGGTGAAAATATTCCCTGCTTGCGCTGTTAGCTGATACAAATGAACAAGTAGCATAGCCACTGGTGGGATTCAGACAGTTTGCACCAGTTCAGAAGAACTGGTGTTGGTTGTTGGAATAAATCATTTGGGCAGAGAATTGATTGTTAAATTATTTGAATCCCACCACTGAGCACTGCCATCTCTTTGCAAGTCTGGAAATGTGGGAGGAGAGGTTGTTTGGCTTTGTATCTTGTTAAGGCTTGTGATGGGCCATTTCCTATAAGGCCATTTGCTATAAAAATACAAGGTTATGGCCTGAACTCAGAAGAAAGGGAATAGATGTATTTGCAAGGCCTGCATAACAAAAATAAAGGGAGTGTGGACAAGTACAGCCCCTTTCAATGCAGAAAACTAGAGATGACTGTCAGGTACATTATACAAGACATATTCCTAAGATAAGGAATAGGGCTAAGACAGAGCCAATAGAAGGCCTGTCAAAAGTCTTCTAGGATGCCTATTAGTTAACTTTTCAAAATAAGGTTGAAATAGAGCAATAGAATATTTGTTAGATAACTTTTGAAGTGCTTATTAGTTAATACTTAGAAATAGGGATGGCACAGAGCCAATAGGGGGCCCTTTAGATCAGGAGTGTCAACACAGTTTGAGATCTCCACTATCTCCACCATCATACAGGTAGTAAAGGGGAAAGTTTAGAGAACAAAGGTTTGTTGCCTACGCCATTGCATAGACCAAAAAAAAAAAAAAAAGAGTAGAAGCAAGATAAACGAAACTAAGATGAGATTCTTAAGGCTTCAGGTCTCACGATTAGAAGAGGGAAAACCAAAAACAAAACAAAACTAAAATCTGTATGGCTTCTGTTCCATCCGGAAAACGCGAGGTAGACCAGGTTCCAACAACAAGTCTTTATTTCAAGTATAGTTGCAAAACGGAACATTGGCTCAAGCCGCGACAGCCCTTTTATATGTTTCTGTCTGCCGGCTTGTAGCCAATGACAAGCATTTGGTTTTGCCGCCCTTGGACCGCTTCATGGATTGGTCCCTATTGAACCAATCCCCTTTTAGGTTTTGTTAACCAATCGGAATGAAGTATTTGGAGTCTACTATTATTTATACAGAACAGCTTCCCTCCCTGTTGCAGAAAGAGTGTAATACTCTGAACTCTGAACTCTTTTCAAGCATGTCGGTCACATTCTAAAGGGCAGTGATTTCAGCAGGATCACCACAACTGTATTTGAAGAGGCACACTCTGCTGCATAGCGTAAGCTTCAAGGGAATGGGCCTCTCTTCTCAGCATTTCAGAAACAGATTTACAAAATTAAAAGTACCATTTTCTTCACTGGAAAAATATAAAGTGCGCATCCAAAAATGAGATTTGGAGAACTTTAGCCAAATTGATTTTGACTGCTGTAATGGAACACAGGCTTCTCACAAACTAACTCTTTATAAGGGAAGTTATTATAAGAAAAAAAGAGTCAAGTGAATTTAAATCTACTTAGGAGTAATACCGGCTAGGACAACATGATTTACAGCATGGGTGGGCAACCCAAGGCTCCAAATAGACACCCCCGTCTCCCTTTTTTGCAGCCTCCGCTCCGTAGCCACCTCTAATTGCAAGGCTTAATTTCTGTGATTGTTGAAAATTGGAAATCCAATTTTCCTAAGAATGTGCCTTATAGCTGTGCATTTAGTAAGTGTCACTGAATCCAGCAAGTCTTGGAAGAGATATAAAGGATTATACTGCAGTGTACATCCTCTTTGTAGCTTAAACTGGAATATAATATGGTGCGCTGCTTGAGCAGGGCAAGATTGCTTTAACAATCCTAAATTTCAAAGGCCAGCTCAGAATGTAATTGAGTTACTGCTGTGCATTCCTATACATATTTACTCAGAGGTTACATTGAGTTCAGTGGGGTATACTCCTAGAGAAAATGGGAACACAATTGCTGCTTCTCTGATGTCAAACCATGCATAAAACCCAGCGAGCAGGAATTTTTTCTTTTCTGAATTGGCTTGCAATCTGCTGATTTGCATTTCAAATCTTCTTAAGCAGATTTATTCTGAAATTAAAAATCTATATACTGTAGATCAATGGTCCCCCACCTTTTTTGTACCAGGGACCAGTTTCATGCAGAAACACTTTTTCAAGGACTGGCAAAATCAATTCTTCCCCAACAGGAAAGGGCTTCTTTACTATTTCTTTACAAAAAACATATTTTTATATATATTTTAATCACGATTATTCGTTCTTTGCGGCCCAGTACAAAATGATCCACGGACAGGTACCGGTCCGGGGCCTGGTGGTTGGGGACCCCTGCTGTAGATAGTCCACATTTAGAGATCACGGTTGGGACCAGCAACCATGACTGATCTCATTTCAAGTTTATTTTGCTTCATAGACCTGTGAAGGTTAGAAACGCAAGAAAGGGTCGCCAGGTTACATTTTCATCACTGTCATAACTGTGTAACTGTAAATATTACTAAATGAGGATTACCTGGCATTTTAACAGCATTTCTGTTCTAGAAAATGTATTGAATATCAGACCATTGGAGGGCAATACTATGGTCCTTGGGAGATTCCTGCTTCCTGGAACTCCTACTGTCCTGCTCCTGTTGCTGCAACAAATGCATGTAAGGATAAGGTGACCAACTTTTTTGCAATGAAAAGGAGGACACAAATAAATTGAAGAAAAAAAACAAAGCCACTTACATGTGGCGCACTCTTGCACGAGGCACACTCTCTCAAAACAATTATCCTGTGTGGAGCGGATGCATTTCAAAATTGCGTCTCGCCGCACTGTACCAAGCCTTGACGAATCACCATGTCAAATACAAATATGTCACATCATATATAATGGATAGGATTGGCATCGATCAAATACAGAGATTTACAGATTAGTCTTCAAATATCAAAAAGGAGGACATGTAGGAGGACACTTTTTGAGAGAGGACAGAACTTACAAAAGGAAGACTGTCCTCCCTAAAGGAGGACAGTTGGTCATCTTATGTAACGAGTGTTCTAGGCAGAATCTGGATTCACGTGTCCCATCTCAGAAAGAAAAAATCATAAGTAGCCTGGAGGCAATGGCCTCTCCACCCACCCCCACTCTCTAACCTTCTTTCTTTTTTCCAGTGTGAGCCTGGCAAGATCTGGAATTGCCAAATTCTCCTTGCCTTGAATTCTTTTGCTTATTCAAGCACTGATGAATGAGCTCTTGCATTGCACAATGTCATTGCCTTGTTCTACTTTGTGGGGTTGGTCCTTTGTGTAATGCATCAAGGGCCATCTGTTCCCATTTGTTATTAATGATTGTTACCTCCCTTCTGGATCTTTGTGTGTCTTTCATTCAACAGAAGTACAGTAATAGGGTATAAAATTGATGTCTCTAAACTCATTTATTTTCTTCAATCCTCAAATATATGTTTTTAAAACCTGTAAGAGTGATCCCTGCAGGCTATTACTAAAAATACATCAGCTCATGACCTGTCTGTGCAATGTTGTAAAATGAAAACATGAGTGTTTCATTGCTTAAAAGGCCTTTTGGTATTACAATTTGGTCCTTCAGTGGGATCCATTTATACATTCAGCTGCTTACGATAACATTTGCATATTTGGAAGCCTGTTCTTTTAAAATGGACCTTATGCAAACTTACCTCTTTTTAAATTCCTTAATCAACGTATCATTATTTAGGTGTAATTGCTATTGTTGTAACACAGGTATCAGTGTTCGAAATTGGCAAAAAAAGCCCAAACTAAATAAAATGAAATTGGTGTTGTGTGTAAATTCCTTATGTATCTAATCATACTTGGCCAAATAAAGTATTATTTTATTCTACTCTACTCTACACTACGGTATGCTACGCTACTCCCCTTTTTTCTTTTGTTATTTCCCATTTAGCTGAAAGTGGATTTTACAGCTGTGAGTGGAAGCTATGCATCTAAGATCTTATGAGATAATCTGGAGCTGGATGGACCAAACTATTTTCAAGGAAGTAAAAAAAGATTGGAGTAATAACAAACAAGTCCAGAACTTGTTTATCATTACCATAGATGAAGTTGCTTACTATAATGTATTTTCTTCCTTCCTCCCCTTGTAATTATTTGATGTAAATGACTAAATGATGTACATGATCATCTTATTTTTTACTTTCAACCAGTGGTGGGATTCAAATTTTTTTTACTACTGGTTCTGTGGGTGTGGCTTGGTGGGCATGGCTTGGCCTGGTGGGTGTGGCAGGGGAAGGTTACTGCAAAATCCCATTCCCTCCCCACTCCACTAACCTTCTTTCCAGCTTTGTTCTCCTATGCAGGGCAACAAAAGAAGAACCAGCCAATCAGCTGGGACTCAGGAGGTAGAGAATAGATGGGGGGGGGGCAGACAGAGGTGGTATTTGCCGGTTCTCCAAACTACTCAAAATTTTTGCTACCGGTTCTCCAGAACTGATCAGAACCTGCTGAATATCACCTCTGCTTTCAACGCTTAATAGCAACATTTGTAATTAAGAGCGGATTTCCTCTTTCTCATTATTTTGGGTGGATTCAATATTGATATAATGACATTCCTTACAGTAAAAGCTTCCTGTTTTCTTGTTTGGAAAGAATTGTGTGTTTTTTTCTTCCCCCTCTCCCAGTTTCTTAGCTATTTATGCTGCTTACATCAAAATAGTGTGGAATATTACCATACTCCGATATGTAGGCTGACATTGGTCTAGTCATCACCTCTCTGTACCTATTTTAATTTAGAGAATTTTTGTGAAAACAACTTCAGCATTGACTTGAGGAAAGGTGAGATATAAAGGAATAATAAATGTACAGCATAGCCTGTCTCATTTCAGTGTCTGGTCTTCTGATTTGTCTTTGATGTTAAAATTCTAGATATATCTGTCTTTTGGGAGTGTCATTTGATGCAATGTCTCCCCCCCATCCTCCCCAATAGTTTAAGATTGCAATATTAAATGGCATTGGATATACATGGTTTGCTGAACACTTTTGTTGTGTATAGAACTTGGTAGACTCCAAATACCTTAAACTGATTGGCTGAAAAGGCTGTTCTCAGATTGGTTACTTAAGCACCATTCCGATTGGCCCTCCTGACGGTGGGAACACCGTCATTGGCCACAAGCTGTCATTGGCCACAACTGTCATTGGCCACAAGCTGTGAGCAAGCCGCTATAAGAAAGGCTGCCGCGGCTTGGGCAAACGTTCTGTTACAAGTCACTTTACTGTTTGACTAAAGAGTTGTTTATTGGAACCTGGTCTCACACACCTTATTTCCAGACCGAACGCTGGTGACGAGGATGGGATCATCCTAGAAGAGTGAGACCGAAGCACGTGGCAACCAGAACTGAGCAACAGAGATGGCCGGTAACAATGCGCCGCCCGCACTGTTTAACCTAGCCGAGGAAGATTGGGAGTCGTACATTGATTGCTTTCTTATGTTCTTAGAAAGCAACGAGCTACAGGAGATAACTGACCAGAGGAAGAGGGCTGTATTCCTCACACACTGTGGACCAGCCATTTTTGAAATGGTCAAGGCGCTAGCTAAACCGAGAGACGTTAAGCAGATGGCATGGTCTGAATTGTACAGAATGCTTCAAGCCCATTACGTGCCTGTGGTCTGCAACCTGATCAAAAGGCATGAGTTTTACAAACAAGACCAATGGGAAGACAAGAGCATCGGAGACTTCGTAGCAGCCCTAAGACACATTGGAGGAGCTGCAAGTTCCAGAACATGGATGAGGCCATGAGGGACCACATGGTCCTCGGATTGAAGGACGGTAAACTCCAAAGCAAGCTGCTAAACAGACCGAATATCACAGTGGCCGAGGCCATCGCAGAAGCCACCGTCACTGAAGCAGCCAAGAAATCTGCAGCCACTATGCACCAGATGAACTCCATTCCAGATCCGCTGAATCAACCCAGAGAAAAGAGGGCAGAAGGAAGCAAGAAACAGTCCACAGCGACTGCCCATCATGAAGAACTCGACTCCCCGAGCGACACTGATGATGACAATGAAGATATACATAGGCTTCAGTCAGAAAGAAAATGGTGGGAAAAAAGAAGAAGCAGGCGAGAATTCCAGTGTGCTGGATGCAAAGGAAATCACCCGCACTCAGAATGCAGGTTCCTAGATGCCATTTGCAGAGCTTGTGAAAAATGGGGGCACATTGCAAGGGTCTGCCGAAACAAAAAGAGCTATAGTCCAAAAAGACGTAGCAGCACCCCCCCCTCCCCCAGAAACGAAGAGAGACAAGCTGGAAGCAGATGGAGCCGAGAGAGCAGGAACCGGCAAATGAGCGACAAAGAAGAAACACACCAAACAATAACCATCGGAAATGCCAGGGCAGCAAACGCAGAAAAGGTCCGGATAAATGTAAAAATCAAAGAAAGCCCTGTGAGATGGAAGTAGACTCTGGATCATACTTGTCAGTGGTATCTTGGAACACTATCAGAAGCCTGATATCAGACATCAAGCAAAAAGAACTAGAACAACAAAAATTGATACTAAAGGACTACCAGGAAAACCGAATCCCGGTAGTGGGCCTTGGTCATTTCCTAGTAGAATTTAAAAACCATGCTGAAATACTGCCTCAAACAATTGTCGACCGTGATTGCCCTAGCCTGCTGGGAATCGAATGGTTCACGCCCCTGGGAATCGGAGTGACCAGGATCAACAGCATTGTTGTGGCCAACTGGGAAGAGAGCCTGCTGCAAGAGTTCCGGGATGTATTCGACGGGACCCTAGGCAAGTACAAGGGGACCCCAATATCATTCAGCCTAGACCCAAAGATCTGACTCAAAGCCAGATGCGTTCCCTTTGCCTTAAAGCTAAAAATAGATGAACAGCTTAACAAACTTATCGCACAAGGGGTGTTAGAGTTAATCAACCATGCCAGGTGGGAAACACCCATCATGACTCCTGTCAAACCAGACGGGTCAGTGCGCATCTGTAGAGACTATAAAGTAACCCTAAATCATGCGCTCCAACAAAGCGCATATCCAGTACCGGTAGTGCAACACTTATTGCACTCACTAGGGGGAGGAAATTTTTTTGCAAAACTTGATCTCGCACAAGCATATCAACAGCTACCAGTTGACCCCGAAACCGCAGAGGCACAGACTATAGTCATTCACAGAGGGGCATTCAAGTGCAACTGACTTCAATTTGGCGTTAGCGTTGCCTCGGCGCCATCCTGAGCCACAAACTACCAGACAGAAGAGAGGCACCAATCGCCTTCTATTCCAAAACGCTGTCAAAATCAGAAAGGAACTACAGCCAACTCGACCGAGAAGCCTTAGCAATCATAGCCAGCATCAAAAGATTCCAAGAATACCTATATGGTAGGACATTTTTGATTATCACTGACCACAAAACCCTGCTAGGCATCCTAGCAGGAAACAAACCAACCCCGAACATTCTATCATCAAGAATGACGAGGTGGTCTGAATCCCTCGCTGCATATAACTACACACTCATCCATCGCGCAGGAAAGACCATCACCCATGCAGATGCCTTGAGCCATTCCTCACTTCCCAACATGCCAGTTCCCACTGTCTCCACTCTCCAAATTGAGTCATGGCTGAATCTGCCACTAACCGCAGCAGATGTCGCTAAAGCTATCACAAAAGACCCACTGACAGCTCAAATCCTGCATTGGGTAGGTAAGGGCTGGCCGGATGAGAACAGAGGTGAGACTTTTAAACCTTTTCACACCTGACAGATGGAACTGTCTATTGAAAAAGACTGTATACTGTGGGGGGACAGGGTGGTAATCCCAGAAAAGTTACAGGAAGAAGTGTTGTGCATGTTGCACGAGGGACACCCGGGCATAGTCAAAATGAAAGCCCTGGCCAGGAGTTACATCTGGTGGCCAGGGCTGGACAAGGACATTGAACGATGGGTGGCAAAATGCCATGACTGCCAGAAATCAAGGCCTACCCCTCCACTGGCACCAGTCATGGAATGGGAAACTCCCAGAGGCCCATGGTCAAGACTGCATATTGACTTTGCTGGGCCAACAAAAGAGAACACCTATTTTGTAATCGTGGATGCCTACTCGAACTGGTTAGAGGTTATCCTTATGGCGTCCACTACTACCGAGGCAGTCATGAAACAGTTAAACAGACTTTTTGCCATGCAAAAAGTCTCTGACAATGGGCCTCAGTTTACCGTTTTAGCTTTTGAGCAATATTTGGCTGCACAGGGCATCCAACATGCCCTGAGAGCGCCGACTCATCCAGCTTCAAATTGATGGGTTGAATGCATGGTTCGTTATACCAAGGAGGTCCTAGAAAAAATGGACATGGGGGACGTGCAAGATAAGCTTAACAGATTATTAACCATTCGACATACCACTCCTAGCACAACCACTAACAAAAGCCCAGTTGAACTCCTCATGGGTAGGAAACTGCATTCCTACCTCGATAGACTGCATCCCACCTATATCTGGGACAAACCCCCTGACTCCTCCAGTAGATATCACTCTTTTGAAATTGGCAATTTAGTCTATGCTAAAAACCTTACCGGGGACCCATTATGGCTTCCAGCCACAGTTAACCAAATCACAGGGCCCCGGTCATACCGACTTGCACTAGATGATGGCAGAACATGGAAGCGGCACATTGACCAGCTTCGCTCTCGCACATTAGAGTGCAACACTACACTACCACTGCAAACTCCAATAAATGAGCCAAAAACAACCGAGAAGGGGGGTGGAAACACAAAATAATAAAAAAGGGAGAGACGAACCTCCAATAACAAGACAACAATCACTACACAAACCTGAACTAGAAACTCAAATAAAACAAAAAGAGCGCTTAACCATAGACGACCTCCAGAGAAGAAGTCCGGGAGCAGGAGAGCGAGTCAAGGCCTTCCTGGAAGGAGACAGCCAGGCCAGCTCGACCAGCCCGGATGAACCAGGAGGGAGCGGTGGAGCCACCTCAATCAGCCCGAGAAACTCAGGCGGGAGCGGCAAGGCTGACTCATCCTTCCAGGAGGTTCCATGGAGAAGATGTGGAGAGAAAGCGATCCTGTCCGAACCACTTGAGGACTATGCTGAGACTGAGCTGCGCAGGTTAAGTAGGACCCACAGAAGCCCCACCTACCTGTGTGACTATGTTATGCACATTGGACGAAACCAAGGGGGGAGGGGTGTTGTGTATAGAACTTGGTAGACTCCAAATACCTTAAACTGATTGGCCGAAAAGGCCGTTCTCAGATTGGTTACTTAAGCGCCATTCCAATTGGCCCGCCTGATGGAGGGAACACTTAAACAACTGTCATTGGCCACAAGCTGTGAGCAAGCCGCTATAAGAAGGGCTGCTGCAGCTTGGGCAAACATTCCGTTACAAGTCACTTTACTGTTTGAATAAAGAGTTGTTTTTTGGAACCCGGTCTTGCGCACCTTATTTCCAGACGGAACAACTTTGATATGAGCTCTTTCATACAAACTTTGATTTCTGTTCTCATTCATCAAATTTTGAACACCAAATCATTTTCATAAGTGTATCCCTTGTAAAGAAAATATTTTTGAAAAATCCAAAATACTATGATTGTTTTCTTACTGATACTCTTTAATCTAGTATCCATGGCAACATGATATGACATGATGAACATAAAAACTGCTATTGTTATTAACCTCTAACTTCTCCCCCTTCTTCTGTGAATCTGAAAAGTATAGTTACTAAACCCCAGTTATAAAAGCCTGAGCATTTCTTTTCTGCCTATTTATACATTGAGTGAATTTGTACACCGCTTTTTGTCCAGATACACCAAATAGATATTTGAAATAAGTACAACACTTATTGTGTCAGGCTGATTGAAACAGACTTCCCAAGATGATATCTTGCAATCTCTATCCACCGTTTCCTTGATATATCTTCTTCCAAGGCTCATAGCATTTAAATAGGCTTAAAGCTTATGGTAGCAGAGCTCGTCTAATAATTCACCCAGATGAACTATTGTCATGATTTCACCTGCTCTCTCTTCCTATCTGGAAGCTTTGGAGGCTGATGAACTTTTATTGATGTGTTTTTGACATGCTCCTGTGAACTCCACAATGAACTCAAAAGACGTCTAGACAATGGAGAGAAGGATCCCTACATTGACTACCGCATAGATTGTATAAAAAGTAAGTCACATAACCCACAACTCCACATCCAACCCTACCTCATCCAATCCACCATCACTCAAAACTCGGCACACATGCACCTCATGACCTCAATTCCAATTAAACTGGCCTTAAATGCAAGCTAATCAATGCAAGAAGCCTTGTGAATAAAATACCTGAATTTCTCCTCTTACTAAATGTGGCTAAATTCGACATCATATTTGTCTGTGAAACATGGCTCAACGCATCTCTGCCTGACTCCATTACCACAGTAAGAGACCATCATGTTTACCGATCAGATTGTGAAATCTGTAGAGGAGGTGGTTGCTATCTTCTATAAAAAGTCCTTATATCTAAAAAACACCCAAGTTACCCAAGAGCTTGCTCTTCCTGAAACCATCATCTGTGAACTGTCCTTAAATATCATATTTCAATTCTTACTATGTTACTGAGCCCCTGATTATCACATTGAACATGTAAACAAGCTAAATTCACTACTAACATGGGCAACATCCTGCCCCCACACTTTTATCTTTCTTGGTGACTTCAATCTACCTCACATTAATTGAACCCTAAGCGAATGTAAAACTGAACCCATACATGCAACCTTCTACAATGCTGTAACAAACCAGGGATTGGAACAACTAGCAACCAACAATACTAGACTTAACAATTGCCTCGATCTCATCTTCTGTAATAGTTTGAATTCAATTTATGGAACACAAATTAAAGAACCCTTTTCCAACAGTGACCACAGCATGATTGACTTTTATATCCACACAAAAATCAAAACAGAGATGCAATCTCCAATTATAACTTCAAAAAAGGCAACTATGATCTTATAGACAATGATCTCTCATCCCTTGATTGGCAATTTCTATTCATTGGATGCAATTTTGTTGAAGACCATTATGACATATTTTTACTTGAAGTCAAAAGAGTCATCAAACTATATGTACCAATAACAACTCCAAAAACCAGAAAAACAGATTACTCATAACAATAAGGAAGCTTCAATCCAAAAATAGATCACTTTGCCAGAAAAGCAAATCTGGTCATGTTGCCAACTTTAAAAGCCTATACAAAAATTTATGCCACCAGATAAAGACTGAATACACCAATTATCACATTAAATAAGAGGAAAACCTTCTATGCACCAATTCCACCCACACTTTCTACAATTTTGTAAACAACAAACTAAAAGACTCAAGGTCCATCCCACCCCTGAAAGGACCTAATGGTAAAGACTGCAATGATGACACCATTAAAGCCAACCTCTTTAACACTTTCTTTGGCTCAGTATTTGTAAATAGCAATGGATCATGCCCAGTATTTCATAGTTGAAACACAGACAACTACAATGATCTAATACATATCAATTTTACAGAAGACACTGTTGAAAAAGCACAACGCAATCCAAAACCATCTCTATCTATTGGAACGGAGGGAATATGTGCCTACTTCTTAAAACTATCCACTGCCATCGCAGAAAATAAAGGCCCTGTCACATCGGCCGATGGATGCAAAATGTATGTAAAAAGGACACAGTGGACGAGAAAATGTTCCATCCATTGTTATCTGCTCTCAAAAATGCCCCAAATTTGCATAAAGAGACCGGACAACAATGGAAAGGAATGGATGGGGAGAGGACGTAGCAAGGATGTAAAGCGGATGCTCCACGGAAGCCTAGTGATTGGAAGTGGATGGAAGCGGATGACACATCCACAGGGCTTCTGGGGGAGCACAGCGAAGTGGATGCGCAGCAGAAGGAGCGGATGCACAGCGGATGCCTAGTGGATGACGCAGATGCATCATGGATGCCTAGTGGATGCCTAGTGGATGCAAAGCATTCACTGCGCATGCGGGGAGGATGCATTGCGTCAGCCCCGTGGAAATAAAAGGATGCAGCTCGCAAGCAGGTCACCATTCAGAGGAAAGACCTGCTGACAGACACATCTCCAGCCAACAACCATGGGGAAGAGGAGGAAGCCTGTGCCTACTCCTGCCAGCCCTGGCAAGAAGGACAGGACCACCATCCCACCCCCCTGGCGCTGACTCTGCTTCTGCTGGTGCTTCTGCTGCTGCTCCTGCTGCTGCTGCTCCTGCTGCTGCTGCTTCTTCTGCTGCTGGTGCTGACTCTGCTGGTGCTGGTGCTTCTGCTGGTGCTGCTCCTGGTGCTGGTGCTTCTGCTGGTGCTGACTCTGCTGGTGCTGCTGCTGGTGCTGGTGCTTCTGCTGGTGCTTACTCTCCTGGTGCTGATCCTGGTCATGCTGGTGCTCTTGGTGCTGCTGGTGCTCCTGGTGCTGCTGTTGCTGCTGCTTCTGTTGCTGCTGCTGCTGCTGCTGGTGTGGTGGACCAGCCCCTAGAACCTCAAAGCCCTACTGATGAGGGCCCAGAAGGCCCTGCCAGAGGGAGGAAGAGGCAATCACGCGATAGGGAGAGGAGACAGTACTCCATCGAAGAGGAACATGACGATGAGGTGCTCGAATGGCTGAGGGAGAACGAGTACCTCTGGCAGAAGGGACACAGGCTCTATCGAGACACCAAGCGGAAGCAGGCGGCTTGGAGAGAGAAGGTGGAGAGCCTGGGCTACACTGCGGAGGTCCTCCTCGGGTGGTGGAAGCACATGCACACCTGGTATGGGAAGCTGCACCTCAAGAAGTCTGGCCAGGCCGCAGTCAAACTCACCGACCGGGAGACCTATGTGATGGCCAAGTGCAGCTTCTTGGAGGGTGAGGTCCGCCGCTGAGGAGCAGCCCCTCTGTCTACCCTCACTCTCAGGCAGCCCACAGAGAGCCAGTCCTCTTCTGGCTAAGAGTCAGCTCCTGTGTCCAGGCAGGTATCTGTGGAGCGTCCCACGACGGAGACCCCCCCGACAGCTGCACTTCCCATGGCGGAGCACGTGGAGGACCCCCTGATGCAGTTGGAGCAAGAGGAGGCCACTGCCACCAGAGACCAACCCACCCCCTTCCCCAGCTCCACCTCCACAGAAAGCAGGCAGAAAGCCAGACCGGAGGGGCAGAGCCACAGTGTCCTGCTGGAGATCAGGGATACCATCAAAAGCAGCGTAGATCTCTTCTCTCAGCTGGTACACTCCAACATACCATCCTCTAACAGAAAGCCCTTCCTCACCTACGTCAATCAGACCCTCATGGACATGTCCGAATCCCAGTACCAGGTGATCAAGGAGAGGATCACAGGTCTTCTGCACCACCCTCCAGGCCCCACTGAACCTGCTCCCACCCAGTCCAGATCTGCTTCTCCACCCCAGGTGATGTCACAGCCCTTCCAAGGCTTTCCACAGACCCTCACCTACCAAGGCTACGGCTACCAGGAGTTCCAGCAGCACAGACAGCCCTTCCCAGTCCAGGTACAGGTACATCGCATGCCACCGGTGCCACCGGTGCCACCGATGCCACAAATGCCACTGATGCCACCGATGCCACCAATGCCACCGATGCCACAGATGCCACCGACGCCACAGATGCCACCCACGCCTCACCTCGCTCACCTTCAGACCAGACAGCCCCACTACACTGCTCCTTCCTCCACCCCACAGCCAAGCCCGGCCTCAGAACATCTGTCATCAGTCTTGGGACTGATACCCCATGTCATGGAGGAAGGGGCTCTCAACATCACAGGACTGAGCCAGCTCTCTGAGAGCTTCCTCCACATACCATCCCCTGTTGAACTCTCGGGGCTAGGCACCCCAATGGCACCTCAGACCAGCATTCCAGCCACTGCCACCTCCACAGCACCTGGACCCTTCACCCCTGAGACCATGGGCACACCTCAGAGTGACTGAGAAGAGTTCCAGAGACTGGGTTGCTACCTGTTGACTTTATCTTTGCTTGGGACACTTTACTTGGGTCATTTTGTTTTTACAGTTTGTTATTAATAAAGTTTATCTTTACTTCACACACTTGGTTCAGTTCTTTTAGTAAATAAAGTCTTGGTGGAAACTTTTAGAAATGGTTTAAGCCTTTGCATGCTTGTGGGATGGGTGAGGATAGCAGTGGGATGGGCAGGGATACCTGTGGAATGGGTAATAGCTGTGGGATGGGTTAGGATAGCAGTGAGATGGGCATGGATACCTGTGGGAGGGGTAATAGCTGTGGAATAGATAAACCTCCAGTGCAAGCATAGTTGGACTGTATGGTCCACCCTCCCAGGTGCCACACCTATGGCCCTTTATTATCAATAACAATTTAATCATTCATCAACACATTTCAACATAAACACAACTCTTTATTAAATGCCCTGTTCATTGTAGGGCCACTCAATATACATGGCCCAATCTCACCCGTGTGATGAGACAGGCTGAAGGAAGCATCCATTAAGCATATACCATCCTCTCTTGCCACTCCACTGCTCCAGCTGGGGAATTGCACCAGTGTTTCAGGAGGTTGTGCTGCTTCTTCCCTTCACGTGAAGCTCTGTTGGGGCCTTGCTGATCCACAGTATCTGTCAGGTTTCGCCCTTGCCTCCATTCACCAGGCTCCATGTCCCCATTACCTTGTTGGTGGTCCACAAGCCTGTTCTGCAACACTGGGTAGCGGGTGCGCATGAGATTGTGCAGGATACAGCAAGCTTCCACGATGTTCCTCACTGTCTCCGGGTGATGCTGCATGGTGGTGAGAAGTACCTGGAACCTGTTGGCCAGGATGCCAAAGGTGTTCTCCACCACCCGTCTTGCTCTGGACAGCCTGTAGTTGAAGATCCTCTCTTCATGGGTGAGGCATCTGGAAGTGTAGGGCTTCATGAGGTAGGTTCTGAGGGAGAAGGCGTCATCCCCCATGATGAAGTAGGGCACATCTTGTGTGGCAAGGGGCAGGGGGTCTGGATCTGGGAAGCCCATGATGTGGTTGTGTTCCAGCCCCTCCTTGAGGTGACTGGCATTGTATACCTGGGCATCTGAAGCTGACCCGTTGCCTGAAGCATTGATGTACATGAAGTTGTAGTCAGCATCGACCATGGCGAAGAGGATGATGCTGAAGAAGCCCTTGTAGTTGAAATAATTGGACCCTGAGTTGGGGGGAGCTTTGCAGGCCACGTGCTTCCCATCTATGGCTCCAACGGTGTGGGGGAAGTTCCACTTTTGATAACACTGCTCTGCAACTTTCTTCCAGCCTTCTTCAGTGGAGGGGCACTGGAGGAGCTCCTCCAGGTATTCTTCGATGATGGCCTGCACCACTTCTCTGACCACAATGCTGATGGTGTTGTGTGGCACCCTCCAGGCATACTGCATGTTCCTGTATGTGGTCCCAGAGGCCAGGTGGTGCAGAGTCAGTGCCACATTCAGCCCAGGGTCCAGGCTGGGCCGGAAGTTGGTGTTTGCCTTGGTCAACCTGGGTCTCAGCCGCTTCAAAACTTCATCAAACATGGCTGGTGGCATCCTCATGAAGTTCTGGAATGCACGAGTGTCTTCGTTCCTCGGCTCCACCATCAGCTTGTCATACAGTCCATACTCGGCTCTTCTCGCGATCCATCTTCGGACCCAGACATTTCTTGGATGCCTCCTTTTCCTCCCATAGAACAGGTGAAAGAGCCTGTAGAGGGCTTCACACTGTTGTAGAATGATGACAGCTACCAAAAGGAGTGTCCAATGATCCATGGTGGAGATGACTGGATGCTGTGGAAGAGCAAGAACAAGATGAAGGCTGAAGAGGTCTGCACCACAGGGCTGCTGGACTGAAAGTGAGATCCAGGTGATTTCTCCCCCTTTGTATAGGAAATATCATTTTTCCGCTAGGTATCCTTCCACATACTCCAGGCATCCTCCAGACATCCTAAATATCCGAGATATGTTGCGTATAGGAACGTTTTTTTCATGTTAAAGCTTTATATGCGAGCTGCATTCCCTTTCATCCTTTCTATGTCCATGCTACTAACGCTGCCTGTCCGTTCCACGTCCGTTTCGCTTTCTCCCTGTGTCCGTTTTCCGCTGGAGCGGATGTGAATTGCGTGGATGCGCAGCAGATTCCTAGCAGATATAGCGGATGCGTAATGGATGACGACGGACGTATAACGGATGTTCCCCGTATGCGTAGCGGATGTAGAACGGACGCGTTGGATACTTTATCCACTCAAAAAGTTTTGTGCAGCTCAAAATTTTTGAGCAGATGAAATCTCAGTCGACGGATGCTGGACGGATAGAGAGTATGAAAAACGGACGCAGTGAGTACAGAATGGATGCATCGCGTTAACCAATGGATGGCAAGTGTTTCTCTCCATTTTACATTCTCTTTCCATCTGTTGGTACTGTGTGACATGGGCTTTAAATACAGGGTGAATAGTCAAGACTTTGTTGATGATCCAAACTTTGTCAAGGACCTTGGAGTACTCATCTCTAATGGTCTAACTGCTAGAGCCCACTGCAAGTACATAGTCAAAAAGGCATTAAGGGTTGTTAACCTAATCTTACATAGATTTTTCTCTGGTAATATTACACTACTAACTAGAGCATACAAAACATTTGCTAGACCAACACTGGAATAAAGCTCATTAGTTTGGAACCCACATTATGTATCTGATATTAACACAGTTGAGAAAGTCCAGAAATATTTCACAAGAAGAGTTCTCTACTACTCATTGCAGAATACCTTATGCCACCAGACTTGAAATTCTAGACCTAGAAAACCTAGAACTACGCCGCCTTTGTTCCAATCTAAGTATAGTATATAAAATCATACATTGCAAAGTCCTACCTGTCAATGATTACTTCAGCTTCAACCATAACAATACAAGAGGAAACAATAGATACAAACTCAAGGTTAATCACACCAAACTTTATTGCAGGAAATACGACTTCAACCACAGAGTGATCTATGTCTGGAATACTCTACCTGATTCTGTGGTTTCTTTCCCAAACCCCAAACACTTTAATCTTAGACTGTCTACGATTGACTTCACCCCTTTCCTAAGAGGTTTGTAAGGGGCATGCATAAGTGCACCAACATGCCTACCGTCCCTGTCCTATTGTTTCTTTTATTTTTTTTGTATGTATCCATGTAGTCATAACTATGTTTTTACTTATACCTATTATCTTGTAAGCAATTGCCAAACCAAATAAAATAAAATAAAATAAAATAAATAAATAAATAAATAAATAAATAAATAAATAAATAAATAAATAAATAAATAAATAAATAAATAAATAAATAAATGTCTTCACTATCTCAATCCAGTCAGAATTTTAAAATACGATGGCTATTCTGATAAAATGGTTGCCAGTGGCTCATAAGCAGGAGTGGGGGAACTTAACCAATTACTGGAAAGCAAACAAAGTAAATTTCTTTTCTACCAAAATCTCTAATCTTCCACATTAATTTCTACTGTTGCTTGTTCTTACTGAGGATAAATAGACATTAGTGGTATCTATGGGGGGACTAAAATCTCAATGGTCATGATAGCCTTCTAATTTCTCATGTTGGTTCGTGGAGCTTGTCTTCCCTTGCCCTATCACAAAACAAGTGGAAAGCTGGCCTCTAAAATTTAACTGTAGGCATTGACAAGATGAAATCACCAAGGTTGCTGATTTTTACATGGCCATGATCACAAGGTTGCATGTGATCATGGCCATGTACAGTAAATATCTTATAGATAACCTTCACAAATGCATTTTAAGAGGAAAAACAACTAATATTAATAGGTAGAATTTTAGAGCAGGTCATTCTGCTGGCAAAGTACTCTCCAACTTGGGGCCATGCTATTCATTCACCAAAAACTTTCTAGACATAAAGATTTGTGGCATTTCTATTAGCAGTTAGCTATTATTTGCAGGGTGATCTTGTGTTTGAAATAACAACTGGGCATGCATCCCTATCTCTTGTCTCTCCCCACCTTCTCTCTCTACATATCCATATCCTTATCCCTCTTTATATTCCTATTCCTATCCCTCTTACACACATACACAAAATTATTTTTATTATCATGAAGCGGGGAAGAAATGGCAAATCTAAAATGGCATTGAAAAGCTAAGCTGATGAATATGGCAGAATGAAGAGCTGACCAGTGGTGATATTCTACTGGTTTGGCCTGGTTCAACCAAACTAGTAGCTCTGAGGATCATCTGTGAGCAAACTGGTTTGGTCTGACAATCAGCTGCTGGGCCCTCCCACCCGCTGCAGCTCTATACTGACCTTTATTTTCTGCTTTTCAAGCTCAGCTGCTTTTCATGACACAGCCAATTGCCACACATCAGCTGTTTTACACACAGGGCTTACAGCAGAAGATGAATTGCAAATGTTGCACGTGCACGCCAAAAACGGTAGGAAAAAGTTTTGAAACCCACCACTGGGGCTGATCAGTTAATTGTCTCTCCATAATTCCTCTCATACAAGGAGCTGAGATCACCCACAAGTGCTCTGGACAGCTGCTTCTCATAAGGAGAATGCAAAATAGTGGCCTCCTGAGAGGTTACCACTCTGGGAGATGAGGCAATAGCCATTTTGCTTAAACCATAGTCAGTGCCTTTGAAAGAACCCTAAGTTCACATACTTCTTTTCCTAATCACTTTTGGAAATTGCTTGTTTCAATATTTTTAGATCAACATGTTTGATAGCACCAGGTAAATGTTCTTCAATCCTTAGTGAAATAAGTTTTAACTACTCCCTTAAAAACTATATATGAATGAATTCATATATATAGTGCATATTCTATATACGCAGAATATGTATGCGCCATATTCTGGGGAGAACAAAACAAATGATAGTTATTTATTATTTTATTTAGTATATGGCAATGTTACATTAGCCAGTAGACTATAATGCTAATACAGAGTAGTAGTTTTGTTCCTAAGACTGTTAGCCTGTTGGGTTCATGCTTGTGCACTTTCTAATGTGAGCCACTAGGAGAGACCTAGCTCCACACCAGAAAGAAAGATAAATAACATCCTGCAGCAGCAACTGGGGCCTCCACCAAAGTTGCAAAGTTTGCATCTTGTTTATGGGACATTGCATCCAGGAAGGTCCAGTGCCTATAAGCACCAGCTTGTCTTCCCACCAAAGTGATACCTGTTTATCTACTTGCATATAACATTTTGAACTGTTAGATGGGCAAAAGCTGAGGCAAGTGATGGGAACTCACCCTGTCACACAGTGCTAGGACTTGAACTGCTGGAGCACAGACCCTCTTCAGCATCATTAAGGCACTGAGCCATCACACCTCTCACAAACAGTAGTACTGTGAAGTCATTCCATTAGAGATATTCAAAACAGTGGAGGCTATTCAAAGTTATAATCTCCAGTACAATGTTTCCTGCACAAAACTTTAAAAACCTTTCTTCTGACTGCACATATGTCTATGTACAGGGACCCTCCCCGGCAATTCACTCTCAAAAGAACTGCTTCAAGCTCATAATAATAAGGGACCCTTCAAGGTCCCTTCCAATTCTGATATTTTGTATTCTATATTCTATGATTTTTTCACTTTGGAAAGAATAAAGATATAATAAATGTAGGTAGAAAAACAATAAGAACAAGAAACTGAGCCATAACTGTGGCACTGAAAAAAAATCAAATCTGCTTGTATTTTGCCCTTATGTTTATTTCAAAAAATAAAAATAATTCATATTCTGTATCAATGTAGCATTTCTCAAATTCACTTGATTTCATATGAAAAATACAATTCGTTCCCATATTTTCCATATTTAATTTCTGCAGATAAAAGTAATGTTGATATAAATATCTAAGTTCTGTAGAGGACATGTCCTTAATTCATGTTTATCCTTGTATATTTCAAATGGCTGGCTCATTTAAATCAGTGTTTTTCAATCTTGGCAACTTTAAGAGATATGGACTTCAACTCTAGGGCTGGTTGAGGGATTCTAGGAATTGAAGTCCACAAGTCTTAAAGATGCTAAGGTTGGACACCTGTGTTATAAAGGAAAATTCCCCAACTGGAGACCCTGCAGATATAATGCTCTGTAAGTTCCATCGATCTCAGCTAATATGTAAACAAGAACCATCCTTAGGAAAAGCTTCTTTAAAGGTACATGGTGCAGAAAAGCCACCAAAGCTGGGGAATAAAATGACGAGTCCTGGTGGCTGAGCAGTTAAATGAAATACTGCAGGTAAACTCTACCCACAGTCTCAAGTTTGATCCTGATGGGCTCAAGGTTGACTCAGCCTTCCATTCTCCTGAGGTCAGTAAAATGAGGACCCAGATTGTTGGAGGCAATATGTTGACATTGTAAATCAGGGGTGTCAAACTTGCGGCTCAAGGGCCAGATGAGTCATGTACTAGGCATGCCCACCCCTTGGTTTAGTGAAGGGGAAAGAAGTTGCAATATGTTATGTGATGACGTGTCATCGCAAGTTTGTCGCACCTTTGGTAACCATCCAGAGAGTGCTGTAAAGCACTATGGGGAAATATAACAGCCTAAGTGCTATTGTTACTGTTTTTAAAAAAAAAAACATGGATGGGAGATTACTCAAAATAACCATGCTATATATGTAGCCCCTTGAATTTCATCAGGTAAGAAAGACAGGATATAAATTAAGTGGCACTAGATAAGAAATGATATGAATGCAGAAAATTAACACTTTACCATCCTTTTGTGAGACAACTGCCCTCACAGCTGAGTATAAGATATTGAAGTGAGCATTTTTAGAAAGCAAGCAAACTTTTACACCCACTTTCCCCAATCAAGTACCTGCCAGCCGTGTTGAAATATTGCCTCCATGATTCCCAGCAAGCATAGTTTTTAGGTTTTAAGAGAACAGGAACAGGAGTACAATCAATAGTTTAATGCGGAGGAAACTATAGAAGATGGAAAAAAGCAAAAGAAATATATAAATCTGTCAGCTGCATCCAGATGGCTGTATCATGTACCATTTGCTTTGACCACCAGGTTTCATGCAGTTTTTCATGGACTTTATTAGGAGTTTGAAATTCACATGGTGTTAGATTTACTGCTGAAATTCGACAGGTGTATAAATCTCATGGATTTTTGTACTGGAAATCATTTGTGCCTGGTGATAACAGAACATTTCTTTTTCAGGTGAGCTGAAGTAGGTTTTGATCTTATGAAGTTTACTTGGAGCAAAAGGTCCTGCCTTTAACTGCACAGGAAAAACTAGTTATAAAACATAATTACAAAAACTGGAACCTGGCCAGGATACCAGGGTTGCCAGTTCCGCAGCAATATTTATAACAAATAACATGTTATTCATTAATTTACTTTGTGCTGTGCATAATAATAGACAAAAATGTGTTTGGTACTAGTCAAGGTAGGTCAGACAGAAAAGGGGAAAGCCCAACTGCATCCTATTTCTTGGTCAAAAACAAATATTATTTAATTATTATGAAAGATGGGTGGTTAGCAGCATCTGGGTTTGTGTGTGTGTTTAAATAATTACCAACAAGATTGAAGTGTTTTAAGTCAGGGTGGATATACTTGGCATTTTTACCTTATGCAACTAAATTACATTTTCAAAAGTTGGTGCATATTATGAAAGCAGATAAGTTTGCTGGGAAAATAACATTCTGATTTAATAACTTTAATAAGAGCAATTATTCTATCTTGGCAAAAGCAAGAAGAATAAAAGAATGAAAAGCATCAATTTATGTTTAAGTTTCTTTTAATAAATTAGGGGGAAATGTCTACCCACATGGGTCCATGGGGATAGCTATCTTTTTTCCACTTCAATAATCCTGGAAAAGAAGAGAAATGATTGCTATTTTTGCAGCCTGATGACTGCTCCATAAAATGTACCTGAGAGAGCAGATTCTTAGATTGCACTTAAGTTTGTTGCTCCAAAATTATGAAAGATATGCAGTGTTCTAATATGTGTATTCATCCATGAGTTAAAAATCAGGTGAATTGTCTTTGATGTTTGAATTAAACTAGTTCGGAATTATCCTTCATCATTTAAGGTTGTGTATAGGAAGTCAGTTTGGTGTAATGGTTAAGGCTCCAGGCTAGAGTTTTAGTTCTAGTTTCACCTTAAGCATGAAAGCCACCTGGTGACTTTGGGCCAGTCCCTCTCCCCAGTATGTGATGTTAGATTACAGATATTTTTCAGTGCTGTTGTAACTTTAAACAGTTATTAAACAGTTGTAAGTTACTGTAAGGTTTACCTGGAATTAAGGAGAAACTTCCTAACAGTAACAACAATTAACCAGTGGAACACTTGCCTCTAGAAATCATGGGCGCTCCATCACTGGAGGTTTTAAAGAAAAGACTGGACAGTCACTTGTCTGAAGTGATATACGTTCTTCTGCTTTATCAGGGGGCTGGACTAGAAGACCTCCAAGGTCCCTTCCAGCTCTATTCTATTCTAGATCAACGTTTGATTCATCCTGCAAAAAAAAATAAAAAAATAGCAGATCTAGCATTTGCAAGGAAAATGCTAGGAAGAAAAGAAAATTATGTCTGTTAGATATTATATCAAAACTTTAAGAAATTGCTTCCCCCCTTTTTTATTTTGACACTGAGAAAAAAATTGCTTTCCCTTGTGATTACTGATCCTTAAAGGTTTGGGATGTGTATAGATTTTTTTTTTAATGGACCACTTTTCTGCATACTATTCATGATTTTTAAAATCTTCTGAGAGTATTGTTTCTGCTGAATCACCAGGAGTTTTTCAAGACTTCATCCTAACAGTTGCATAGCAAAAAGCTCTCAAACTCCTCAAATAAATTAAAAAAATCATTTTGATAATCCCAAGTAACTTTGCTTATTTTTCATTCTTTTCAAGAAATGAACTGCTGCCTTGGGGAAGAAAATCTAGAGTTTACACCATAAGCAGAATCTGGGATGAAATCACTTATTGTGATGGGCAATATCATATGGACTGAATATTCCTTGCATTTTGATACATGAAGGAAGGACATATATGTAAGAGGAGTAATGTAATTTGAGGCATTTTTGAAGTCCAATGAAGTTTCTTTTTTGCTTGGAAGATTCCAGAGTGATTCTAATGGAATGAAACTATGGTTATTTTCTCAATGTGCTCAACAGTTTGAAGCATACTATTATAATTATTTTTGGCATGCAAGGATCCTTTTCATGTTACCTGCAGTGAATTATAAAATCCTGACTACTGCAGTCCACATTCAAGTTTTGATAGATCAGAATTGGTTTTACCTGTCATTAAAATGTTTCTAGAGTGTAGTTATACTCATCTAAAGGGAATTGATCTGAATTATTTTGGCTGATCCATCTTGCAATCCTCTTACATTAATTCTTGGAATGAAACAATTCATAAACAAAATTAATCAATGTCATTTATACTTTTTCAGGAACATTTTCTATCACAGCAGGATACTAACATTTTAAATCAAGGGTACAATATCTACAGTCAATCATTTCCTTTTCCTGTGCAGATTCCTTTCTTGGAATTGCACTTGTGCAACCTCATTTAAAAAATATTAAGGCATAGATTTTTGCTGGTAAGACTTGCCTCAGTCCCCATGAGGGAAGCATGACTTTAAAAATGTATGACTTTTAAGGCATTTTTCTGCTGTTGTCAGCTATGCCATTTGTATGAACTGCTGAGATGCTGGTAATTCACCAAAATTGCCTTCTAGGGGTGGTTTTAGAGACGGTTTCACTAGAGACAGCTGGAGACAACATTCCTCTTCCCCTATTGTTAATTATGGGCAGGCTTGTGACATCTTTTTCGTATCCATTGTGAATGAGATTAAAAGAATATGGGAGTTAAGCATTTAATCAGTCACAACTGTCAGGAACAGTTAGATCTGCTTCTGATATTCTCTTGCATCCCCGGGACTATACCTTCCTCTACTGCCAAATCTTATTCATGCACAATTTCTGTCTCTGACTAGTCCTTTTCTTACTGATGAAGAGATTCTTTTGTTGCAAAACTGCAATTATACCAATGCTAAAAGAAAATCCATGCCAATCTGTAGGTTTCTACTACATTCCAGTGGAATTTCAAGAAAGAAAATCAAGGATAAAACAGGAGAGGAAGGAATTGTTTTCTTTGAATAAAGAGGCTACTCAGTTCTCAGTGGCTTCCACTAAAGTCAAGAGTAGAGGTAGTATTCATCAGGTTCTGACCAGTTCTGGAGAACCGGTAGTGGAAAGTTTGAGTAATTCAGAGAACTAGCAAATATAACCTCTGACTGGCCTTGCCCTCATTCTCTGCCTCCTGAGTCCCAGCTGATCCACTGGTTCTTCTTTTGTTGCCAGCACAGAACTGAGCTGGAAAGCAGATTAGTGGAGTGAGGAGGGAAGGGGGATTTTGCAGTAACCTTCCCCCAGGAGTGGGGAGGGAATGGTGATTTTGCAGTAACCTTCCCCCAGGAGTGGCGAGGGAAAGGAGATTTTACAATATCTTTCCCCTGCCATGCCCACCAAGACACATCCACAAGCCACACCATGCCCATCAAGCCATGTCCAGAGAACTGGTAGTAAAATTTTTGAATCCCACTATTGGATCATGAGCCTAAATAAAAAGAATTGCAGTCTATAATTCAGCTAGATAAATAGAAGTAGGGGTGCATACAGAAATCTGTGCCTTCAAGAGAACCAATATTATGAGAATGAGGGTGTGTTCTCTGAGCTTGTGGATTGGTTTCTTTTTTTAAAAATTTTTTTAATTGATTTTAAAACAAACAAACAAACATAACATAAAACATAAAAACATAAACCATCTTCCATATATATACATACAGTGTGCCAGTTGGTACATATTATTTTGTGCAACCATTTCGTAGTCTTCTATTACATTATATATCCTCTAATATTTTCAATCAAATATCAAATACATTAATATCTTTATTAATCAATCATTGACTATACTTTTGTTCATTCATATTTTATAAGATAATCATATTTTACTTACTTTATTTAATAACAATTCATATTGTCCTCCCAGATCTATCCTACCATCTTTTTGTAAATGGAATTAAAAAAAGAAAAAAATACATATTTATATATTTATTATTTTCTAAAAATCTACATATTCCATTCCTGTATTTTATTATCTAACCACTGATAGAACAGATCCCAAACTTTATAAAATTGTTTATCCTCTTGTTCTCGAATTTCAAATGTCAATCTACTCATTTTAGCACATTCCAATATTTTCTTAATAATCTCCTCCTGTAATGGTATCTCATTTTTCCAGTTCTTAGCAAATACAATCCTAGCTGCTGTTAATACATTTACAATCAGATATTTCAAATCTTTACTATATATTTCAGGCAAAATTCACAATAAAAAAATCTCTGGTTTCAAGTTTATGTGCTTATGTGTCATTTTTATCAACCACATGTGGATTTTGGTCCAATATTTTTTAGTGTCTGGGCATGTCCACCACATATGGTAATATGAGCCAGGTGTCTGATGACATTTCCAACACTTTTCAGACTTATTCTTGAACATCCTTGCTATTCTTGTCGGGGGAAAGTGCCACCTGTAAAATATCTTATACAATTTTTCTTTATATGCTGTTGACATTGTCATTTTATAATTTTGAGGCCAACACTTTTGCCATTTCTCTAAATCGATCCCATATCCAAAATTCTTCCCCGAAGCAGTCATAGTTTCTTTAACTTGTTTTTCTTCTAACTTAATTTCTAATCAATATCCATATAATTTTTTTAATCACCTTTCATCAGCACCTGTCAAAATCTTATCTAAATCGGTCAATTTATCATAAAAACCTTCTGTTTTAATGTCTTTATCATACCTTGATTGTATTTGCGTATATGAAAACCAATTCATCTTTATACCTTGTTCATCTAATTTTTCCTCAGATTTAAGTTCACCCTTTTCATTCAATATTTCACCATATCTAAGTGTTTGTTCCTTTTTGTATATTATAGGATAAGAAAATGCCTCAATAGTCAATAACTAGACTGGAATTTTCAAATAACATTGTCTTTTAATCTTCTCCCAGTTTAACCACAGAGACTCCCGTATATAATGTCTTCTAAAGTACCCCTGTGTTTTCATTCCTTTATACCATAAAAAAGCACGCCACCCCAACAACCGGTCATGTCCTTCTAATGCCAACAATCTAGTATTTCTTAGTGTTATCCATTCCTTTACCCACATCAATTTCGTAGCTTGATGATACAACTCCCAATTAGGCAAGCCAAATCCTCCTCTTATTCTAGCATCTTGCAAAGGTTTTAACTTTATTCTCGTCTTCTTGCCTTGCCAGATATATTTCAACATGATTTTATTTAAATCATCAAAATAATCTTTTCCAAGCCTGATTGGGATTGTTTGAAAAAAGTATAAAATTCTGGGTAGTATCTTCATCTTGATTATTGATATTTTCCCTATTAGTGACAGTTGTAAATTTTGCCATTTCGCCAAATCTAGCGCTAGCTGCTGCTTAAGTTTAGTATAATTATTCTCTTTTATTGTACTGCATCTTGCTGTCAAATATATCCCCAAGTATTTAATCTTATTCGTGACCTGGATTTTCAATAGGTCTGCTAATTCTCCCTTTTGTCTTGATAACATGTTCTTTGTCAGAATCTTTGTCTTGTCTTTATTTATTTTCAAGCCAGCCACTTTTCCATATGTCTCTATCTTTTCCATCAATTTTGGTGCTGTTTCTATTGGATCTTCTAAGATGAAACCAAATCATCTGCAAATGCTTGCAATTTAAATTCTTCCTTTTTAATTTGCATTCCTTTTATGTTCTTTTCTTCTCTAATATTTCTGTTTAACACTTCCAAGGTTAACACAAACAACAAAGGTGACAATGGGAATCCTTGTCTAGTTCCTTTTCTTATATCAATAGAGTCTGTCAATTCTCCCTCTATCATTACTTTTGCTGTTTGTTTATGATATATAGCTTCTAATGCTTGAGTGAATTTTTTAGTAAAGCCCATCTGTTCCAGCAGTAACAACATGAATTGCCAGTTCACATTATCAAATGCCTTCTGCGCATCTAGGAATATCAAAGCCATTAGCTTTTCAGGATGAGCCTCATAATATTCCAAAGTGTCCAAAATTACTCTCATATTGTCTTTAATTTGTCTCTTTGGCAGAAATCCATTTTGATCAGGATGAATAAAACTGTTTAAATATTTTTTAAGTCTTTCTGCCAATATTGAAGCAAAAATTTTATAATCTGCATTTAGTAAAGAAATAGGTCTACAGTTCTTATTTTTTAATGGGTCAGCTTCCTCTTTTGGGATAAGTATAATATAGGCTTCCAACCATGTTTTAGGTATCCTCTTCTTTAAAATAACTTCATTCATAACTTCTAAAAATGAAAGATTCAACGATTCTTGTAATGTTTTATAAAATTCTGCCGGAAGTGCATCTGGGCCTGGCGCCTTTCCATTATTTTGCTTCTTAAGTGCTTCAGTTAACTCCATCATCATTATATTGGTTTCTAACATTGTTTCAATCTCTTTAGGTATCTGGGGTAGATTAGCATCCTGTAAATACTGTTTGACTCTTTCCTCGTCAATATTATTTTATGTGTATAATTTCTCATAATAATCTCGTATGATTTCCTTCTTTTCTCTACTACCATAGCAGACTTGGCCTTGATCATCTATTAATTGCAAAATTTTCCTTGATTCTTTCTCCTTTCTCAGTTTATATGCTAACCATCTTCCTGGTTTATTTGCATCTTCAAAATAATTCTGTTTGGCACTTCTAATTTTTTGTGCTAGCTCTTCTTTTTCTATTAAACCCATTTTATGTTTAATTATATCCATTTTCAACTTGATATCCTTTTTCTGTGGCATTTTCTGTAACTCTTTTTCAAATCCTTTATACTCTTCCTCTAATACCTTAGAGGCTAATCTTTTTGTGGTATTTCTTTTCCTTGTATAGTCTATTATCAAGCCTCTAGCATATTGTATCCCATACATTCTGAATTGATGTATCTTCTTTTTTGTTTTCTCTAAATAAGAGAGCCAGTTCTTTCTCCATCCACTGTGTAAAGTCTTTTTCCTTTAAAATAGTATTATTTAACATCCATCTAGATCTTCTTCTTTGTCCTTTCCATTTAATTGTCATTGGATTATGGTCTGCCCAAGTATTTGTTTCAATATTTACTTCTTGAATATTAGTTAACAATTCTGTTGACATCCATATCATATCTATTCTGGACCATGACAAATGTCTGTTTGAATAAAAAGTATATTGTTTAGTTTTAACATTTCTTTCTCTCCATGTATCTTTTAAGTTTATTTCTTCCACCATTAAAAAAAAAAGTTTTAGGGAGAGTCTTTCTGTTTTGTTTTGTTGTTTTCTGTGCTATGTAATCCAGTTTATTATCTACAATTCGATTAAAATCTCCCATCAAAACTATATTGGCATAGTCCAGTTCAATTATTTTCATGTGTAATTTTTTTTATAAAATTCTTCTTGATTATCATTTGGGGCCTAAATTGCAATCAGGAGTGTTTTTATATTATTGTCTATTTTTTCCACCATTAATATTCTTCCATCATCATCAGCATATATCAATTTCGTTGGGGTAATATCTTTAATATACAAGACCACTCCTCTTTTCTTGCATTGTGCCAACAAGGTAAATATTTTTCCTAATTTTGGTGGTCTCAGCAATTGTTCATGTTGCTTTTTAATATGTACTTCTTGTAGGCAAATTATATCAAATTTTAATTTCTCCAGTTTGTGAAAGATTTTTTTTTTTATCAGCTGAATTAAGTCCATTTATATTAATTGTAATTTTTTTTCTTCCATGATTAAATTTTGTAATTAGGTTTAACAGCTCTCATTGATCTTTGTTCACATTGTTGCTTAGCTTCCTCCTTTCCACCTACTGCACCTTCTTCTTTTCAAGTCGTCATTTGGTAGTCCTCTTGGAATTCAATTAGTGAAATTTCTTTTTCTGCCTCTTTCTCCTCTTTAAAAAATTCTGTGTAAAATGATTCAGCTTTTTCAACTGAATCAATTCTGGATCTCTGTTCTTGCCATGTGAACATTAAACCTTCTGGGATCAGCCACCTGTAATTCACCTCTTTTTAACGTAATGATTTGGTCAAGAATCGGTATTTTCTTCTCATCTCTCTCACTTTTGAAATATGTTTCAAGACCACAATCTCCTTATCTTTGTATTTCAATGTTTTCTCTCTTGCCACTTAAAATTTGTGTTTTAATGGCTTTCTTTGAAAATCTGACATGAACTTCTCTTGGTAAACTATTTCTCATAGCATATCTTGTAAAGACTTGATAAACCTCATCGATTCCATCCATCATCTTCTCTTGAGTTATTTCCAAGGCTTCCACCAGAATTTCTGTCATTATCTCAGCTAAATTTTGTACTTTTTCTTCCTCTATATTTTGAAATCTAAGATAGAATTCTGATCTGTCCATCTCCCATCTCAGCATTATCACTTTTGTCCTGTTCAACCACAGTTAATCTGTTATCAGTGTCTCCAATCTTCTTATCTCTTTGTTTACTTTCTTGTTCAATTTCTTGGAGCCTCTCATCATACTTCATCATCAATTGTTGGATATTTTCCACTTTTTCATCAGTTTTCTCTGTGCTTTGTTCAATGTTCACTGTTCTTTGTTCAGTGTTCTCTATTCTTTTTTCAGTATTATCTGATTTTGTTTGAATATTTTGAATTCCTTGCATAATCATCTGCAGGTTCACTTTTTCTTGTTCTTTTTCTTGCTTTAACATTATCTGTATTGAACGTTGTCCTCCAGATGGTGGAGAGGAGGAAGCGGATGTTGAAGAACCAGGAGCTGTTAACTTCCTACTCATTTTAGAAAATTCAAAATCTTCAAATTCTTCTAGACCTTAATCCAGTTGTAAAATAACCAGCTACAATTCCAAGTAAATAGTAAAAAAAAGAAAATACCCAATATTTCTTCAGGCTCTTGAATGCCTTGATCCAATCGATTAGTTAAAAATTCAAAATTGAAGAAAAAGGAAAAAAAATTTAAAAAGCATAAAAACATCCTAAACAAACACAAAAAAGGAAAAGTTGAGAAGTCCCAAAGAAGGGAAAAAGGTGAAGAAAAAGTTTATAAAAAAAAGAAAGGAAAAAGTTCTTCAGGTTCTTCAACACCTTAATCCAATTAAAAGATATAAAATAGACAGATATAAAAATGGACCAAAAGGAAACCAATGTGAAATGTGAACAAGCTCTAGAAAGCCAAATTCCAAAAAGCCAAAAAGCCAAATGTCTATCACCAGAAAAAAAAAATAAACTAATGAGGGGGGGATAGTGCAGCTTAGAAAAAAATAAAAAGAATACACTGTGCTTTATTAAATGATCCAGGGCTCTTATTTGTCTTCTCCTCCAAAAAACTTATCACCTTTTATTTTCCTAGCTTTCAGCACCAGACTCCAGCTGTTGATACAAACCCAGAAGAGCACCTGCAATAATACTCTCCCATGCTCTTCCTTCTATCTTATCAACCAGGCAATGTCCTTGAAACAAAGTCTCAATTCTTTCTCAGCTTAGTCTGGTAAAGCCCCTGTCACACAGCACCAACGGATGGAAAGAGGATGTAAAATGGAGAGAAACACTTGCCATCCGTTGGTTAACGCGATGCATCCGTTCTGTACTCACTGCGTCCGTTTTTCATACTGTCTATCCATCCAGCTTCTGTCTACTGACATTTCATCCACTCAAAACGTTTTGAGTCTGCACAAAACTTTTTGAGTGGAAAATGTATCCAACGCGTCCGTTCTACATCTGCTATGCATACGGGGAACATGCATTATACGTCCGTCGTCATCCATTACGCGTCCGCTATATCCGTTAGGCATCTGCTGCGCATCCACGCAACTCGCATCCGCTCCAGTGGAAAACGGACACAGGGAGAAGCGAAACGGACACGGAATGGACACGCAGCGTTAGTAGCATGGACATAGAAAGGATGAAAGCGGAAGCAGTTTGCATACAAAGCACTAAACGGAAAAAACGTTCATATAGGGGACATATCTCGGCTATTTAGGATGTCTGCAGGATGTCTAGAGGATGCAAAAGGACACCTAGCGGAAAACCTATATTTCCTATAGAAAGGGGGATAAATCACCTGGATCTCACTTTCAGTCCAGAAGCCCTGAGGTACAGACCTCTTCAGCCTTCATCTGGCTCTTGCTCTTCCATAGCATCCAGTCATCTCCACCATGGATTGTCACACACTCCTTTTGGTAGCCGCCATCGTTCTACAACAGTGCGAAGCCCTCGACAGGCTCTTTCACCTGTCCTATGGGAAGAAAAGGAGGCATCCAAGAAGTGTCTGGGTCCAAAGATGGATCGGGAGAAGAGCCAAGCATGGACTGTATAACAAGCTGATGGTGGAGCTCAGGAACGAAGACTCTCGTGCATTCCAGAACTTCATGAGGATGCCGCCAGCCATGTTTGATGAAGTTGTGGAGTGGCTGAGACCCAGGTTGACCAAGGCAAACACCAACTTCCGGCCCAGCCTGGACCCTGGGCTGAATGTGGCACTGACTCTGCCCCACCTGGCCTCAGGGACCATGTACAGGAGCATGCAGCACGCCTGGAAGGTGCCACACAACACCATCAGCATTGCGGTCAGAGAACTGGTGCAGGCCATCATCGAAGAAGACCTGGAGGAGCTCCTCCAGTGCCCCTCCACTGAAGAAGGCTGGAAGAAAGTTGCAGAGCAGTGGTATCAGAAGTGGAACTTCCCCCACACCGTTGGACCATAGATGGGAAACATGTGGCCTGCAAAGCTCCAGCCAAGTCAGGGTCCACTTATCACAACTACAAGGGCTTCTTCAGCATCATCTTCTTCGCCATGGTCGATGCTGACTACAAATTCATGTACATCGATGCTTCAGGCAACGGGTCATCTTCAGATGCCCAGGTATACAATACCAGTCACCTCAAGGAGGGGTTGGAATGCAACCTCATCATGGGCTTCCCAGATCCAGACCCCCTGCTCTTTGTCACACAAGATGTGCCCTACTTCATCATGGGGGATGATGCCTTCTCCCTCAGAACCTACCTCATGAAGCCCTACACTTCCAGATGCCTCACCCGTGAAGAGAGGATCTTCAACGACAAGCTGTCCAGGGCAAGGCGGGTGGTGGAGAACGCCTTTGGCATCCTGGCCAACAGGTTCCAGGTACTTCTCACCACCATGCAGCATCACCCACAGACTGTGAGGAACATCGTGGAAGCGTGCTGCATCCTGCAGAATCTCATGCGCACCCGCTACCCAGTGTTGCAGAACAGGCTCGTGGACCACCAACAAGGCAATGGGGACATGGAGCCTGATGAATGGAGGCAAGGACAAAACCTGATATATACTGTGGATTTTCCAAGGCCCCAACAGAGCTTCATGTGAAGGGAAGAAGCAGAGCAACCTCCTAAAACACTGGTGCAATTCCCCAGCTAGAGCAGTGGAGTGGCAAGAGAGGATGGTAGATGCTTAATGGATGCTTCCTTCAGCCTGTCTCATCACACTGATGAGATTGTGTCATTTATGTTGAGTGGCCCTACAATGAACAGGGCATTTAATAAAAAGTTGTGTTTATGTTGAAATGTGTGGATCAATGATTACATTGTTATTGATAATAAAGTGCCATAGGTGTGGCACCTGGGAGGGTGGACCATACAGTTCCACTATGCTTGCACTGGAGGTTTATCTATCCCACTGCTATCATCCATCCCACAGGTATCCCTGCCCATCCCACTGCTATCCTAACCCATCCCACAGCTATTACCCCTCCCACAGGTATCCCTGCCCATCCCACTGCTATCCTAACCCATCCCACAGATATTACCCATCCCACAGGTATCCCTGCCCATCCCACTGCTATCCTTACCCATCCCACAAACATGCAAAGGCTTAAACCATTTCTAAAAGTTTCCACCAAAACTTTATTGACTAAAAGAACTGAAGGAAGTGTGTGAAGCAAAGATAAACTTTATTAATAACAAACTGTAAAAGCAAAATGACCCAAGTAAAGTGTCCCAAGCAAAGATAAAGTCAACAGGTAGCAACCCAGTCTCTGGCACTCTTCTCAGTCACTCTGAGGCGTGCCCATAGTCTCAGGGGTGAAGGGTCCAGGTGCTGTGGAGGTGGCTGCTGCTGGAGTGCTGGTCTGAGGCGCCATTGGGGTGCCTGGCTGCGAGAGGACAATAGGTGATGATGTGTGGAGGAAGCTCTCAGAGAGCTGGCTCAGTCCTGTGGTGTTGAGAGCCCCTTCCTCCATGACCTGGGGTATCAGTCCCAAGACCTATGACAGATGTTCTGAGGCCAGGATTGGCTGTGGGGTGGAGGAAGGAGGAAAGTAGTGGGGCTGTCGGTTTGCAGCTGAGCGAGCTGAGGCGTGGGTGGCATCTGTGGCATGGGTGGCATCTGTGGTGTGGGTGGCATCTGTGGCATGGGTGGCATCTGTGGCATTGGTGGCATTGGTGGTGTACGATGTACCTGTGCCTGGACTGGGAAGGGCTGCCTGTGCTGCTGGAACTCCTGGTAGCCGTAGCCTTGGTAGGTGAGGGCCTGTGGAAAGCCTTGGAAGGGCTGTGACATCACCTGGGGTGGAGGAGCAGACCTGGACTGGGTCGGAGCAGGTTCAGCTGGGCCTGGATTGTTGTGCAGAAGACCGGTGATCCTGTCCTTTATCCCCTGGTACTGTGATTTTGACATGTTCATGAGGGTCTGGTTGACGTAGGTGAGGAAGGGCTTGCGGTTGGAGAATGGGACATCGGTGTGTACCAGCTGAGAGAGGAGATCTACACTGCTCCTGATGGTGTCTCTTATCTCCAGCAGGACAGTGTAGCTCTGCCCCTCCGGTTTGCCTCTCTGCCTTTCTGTGGAGGTGGAGCTGGGGGTGGATGGGGGTTGGGTTGTGGTGGAAGTGCCGTCTCCTTTCTCCCACTGCATCAGGGGGTCCTCCATGTGCTCCGCCACAGGGAGTACAGCTGTCGGGGGGTTCTCCGTCGTTGTACGCTCCACAGATACCTGCTTGGACACAGGAGCTGACTCTTTGCCAGAAGAGGACTGGCTCTCACCAGGCTGCCTGAGAGAGAGGGTTGTGAGAGGGGCTGCTCCTCGGTGGCGGATCTCACCCTCCAAGAAGCTGCACTTGGCCATCACGTAGGTCTCTGTCCGTCAGCTTGACCACGGCCTGGCCAGATTTCTTGAGGTGCAGCTTCCCGTACCAGGTGTGCATGTGCTTCCACCAGCCGAGGAGCACCTCCGAAGTGCTTTATCCCCTGGTACTGTGATTTTGACATGTTCATGAGGGTCTGGTTGACGTAGGTGAGGAAGGGCTTGCGGTTGGAGAATGGGACATTGGTGTGTACCAGCTGAGAGAGGAGATCTACACTGCTTCTGATGGTGTCCCTGATCTCCAGCAGGACAGTGTGGCTCTGCCCCTCCGGTCTGGCTCTGCCTGCTTTCTGTGGAGGTGGAGTTGGGGGTGGGGGTGGGTTGGTCTCTGGTGGAAGTGCCCTCTCCTTGCTCCCACTGCATCAGGGGTCCTCCACGTGCTCCGCCATGGGGAGTGCAGCTGTTGGGGGGGGGTCTCCGTCGTGGCACACTCCACAGATACCTGTCTGGACACAGGAGCTGACTCTTAGCCAGAAGAGGGCTGGCTCTCTGTGGGCTGCCTGAGAGAGAGGGTTGTCAGAGGGGCTGCTCCTCGGTGGTGGATCTCACCCTCCAAGAAGCTGCACTTGGCCATCACGTAGGTCTCCCGGTTGGTGAGCTTGACCGTGGCCTGACCAGATTTCTTGAGGTGCAGCTTCCCGTACCAGGTGTGCATATGCTTCCACCACCCGAGGAGGACCTCCGAAGTGCAGCCCAGGCTCTCCGCCTTCTCTCTCCAAGCAGTCTGCTTCCTCTTGGTATCTCGATAGAGCCTGTGTCCCTTCCGCCATAGGTACTCGTTCTCCCTCAGCCATTTGAGCACCTCATCCTCATGTTCCTCTTCGATGGAGTATTGCCTCCTCTCCCGTTCTTGCGTATGCCTCTTAATCCCTCTGGCAGGGCCATCTGGGCCCTCATCAGAGGGGCTTCGAGGTTCTAGGGGCTGCTCCACCACACCACCAGCAGCAGCAGCAGCAACAACAACAGTATCAGCAAAAGCAGGACCAGCAGCACCAGCAGCACCAGCAGGACCAGCAGCACCAGGAGCACCAGCAGCACCAGCAGCACCAGCAGCACCAGCAGCACCAGCAGCACCAGCAGCACCAGCAGCACCAGCAGGACCAGGATCAGCAGCAGCAGAGTAAGCACCAGCAGGACCAGGAGCACCAGCAGGACCAGCAGCACTAGCAGGACCAGGAGTAGTACCAGCAGAGTAAGCACCAGCAGAAGCACCAGCACCAGGAGCAGCACCAGCAGAGTAAGCACCAGCAGAAGCACCAGCACCAGGAGCAGCGCCAGCAGAGTAAGCACCAGCAGAAGCAGCAGCACCAGGAGCAGGAACAGCGCCAGCAGAAGCACCAGCACCAGAAGAGTCAGCCCGAGCAGCAGAAGCCGCAGCAGAAGCAGAGTCAGGGCCAGGGGGTGGGATGGTGGCCCTGTCCTTCTTGCCAGGGCTGGCAGCAGATGACACAGGCTTCCTCGTCTTCCCCATGGTTGTTGGCTGGAGATGTGTCTGGCAGCAGGTCTTTCCTCTTTAATGGTGACTTGCTTGTGAGCTGCATCCTTTTATATCCGCGGGGCTGATGCAATGCATCCTCCCTGCATGCGCAGTGAACGCTTTGCATCCTCTAGCCATCTACTATGCATCCGCTTGGCGTCCGTAATGCATCCGCGGCATCTGCTCGGCATCCGCTCTGCATCTGTTCCTTCCTCTGCACGTCTGCTTCACTGTGCTCCCCCGGAAGCCCTGCAGATGTGCCATCTGCTTCCATCCGCTTCCATCCTCTTGGCTTCCGTGGAGCATCTGCTTTACATCCTGGATATGTCCTCCCCCCGTCCGTTCCTTTCCATTTCTCATCCGCTGTGTCCTTTTTACATACTTTTTGCATCTATCTGCCTATGTGACAGGCCCTTAAGGAAAAACAGAGTACTTCCAAGTCTCTAGTTGGCAGTGCGACAAAATTTCTTTAGCTTTCACTTTCCCTCTCTCCTTTTCCAGGCAAAATAATACAATTAACTAAATTGTTAACTAAAAAAGAAAAAAATATTTAAAAAATAACTAAAAAGGAGTCTCTAGCTTAACATGCTATAAAATCAAAAAGGAGAGAAGAATAAATGACAAGAAAAAAAAGAAATCAGTCCAGTTTCAAAATATAAAATAATATATAAAAATCCAGCAATGAAGAAAAAAAAATATTACTGTGACATCCTTGTTTAAAATCGCCGCTTAATCACTTCTGTCAAAACTTTTACAGATTCTTTCTTTTCTTTAGGGTGTCCTTTCAAGTCTTAAAATCTATATATAAAAAAGTTCTCACCAAACCGGCACACTCTCTCTTTCTGTTCTCTTTCAACTCGGAACTGTCCCAACTTTAGCAGCTTTAATGGCTGCCTCCTTGCCGCTGGCAAAAAGACCTTCTCCTGGATCTACCAGGGGCTTTGCCCCTGGGATCGACAGGATGCACTCTTTATGATCGCCATCTCTTCGGGACCGTTTAGATCCAAATGAACCATCCAGGAGCAAAGATATTGGCAGTGATCTCGGACCTCCAAGATTGCATGCCATATCGTCACGCCAGCTCCGCCTTCAGGATTGGTTTCTGAACATTTCATTACCAGACTCGGTAACATCTTTAGCAAAATTTAGGAGATAAATGCTCCTGAACTTCATTGAAGATGTAACCTAGTCTGGTAATGAAATGACTGAAACCAACCCACAATCTCGGAGAATGAACCCTCACCCTCATTCTACACCTGAGTTACAGGTATTTGCCACCATTAAAAAACCAACATCACCTCAAAACTTTAGAGAGCCACCCAGAATCCCTCAAAAAATTTCACTGTACTTTGAAGGTGATATTAGATGGGGGAATACTTGTATTTTGATAAAGTTCAGTAAATATGAAAAAAAGTTGAAAGGGCCACAAAGATTATCTAAGTTACCTCTTTGTCCAGGATAAGAATATGTTTCCGCTGCATTTCTGACAGATGGATTCCTAGCCTCTGACCAAACTTCTCCACTAATGGAAAGTTTACTATGTCCTAAAACAGGGGTGTCAAACTCAAGGCCCGGGGGCCAGATCCAGCCCACAGGGTGCTTAGACCTGCCCCACAGGGCCGCCTTGGAAACAGCAAAGGACTGGCCTATGGTGGTTCTGCCCCCAAAAACGGAGCTCAGGAGGACTGTGGGTGGCCCTCATGAGCTCCCTTTTCACTGGCAGAGGGCTGCAGGAGGTCGTCACAGCCAAAAACTTATCTTTGGAGTCTGTTTTCACTGGCAGAGAGCTTTGGCCACCACAGGTGCCCCTGACATGAGTGATGCTGAGCTGGCTGTGACTACCCTGACCATGGCCCCCCAGCCCCTCTGAGGTCAAACAGAAACCTGATCTGATACTCAATGAAATAAAATTTAACGTCCCTGCCCTAAAACAATTTGTCCCATTCCAAACAGAGCATTCAGGATTGATGCACAATCCAGATTTTTTTTGGATTCACAACTTCTACACAAAGTGCAAATAGAAGCTGTTATCAAGAAGGCCTTTCACATTCATTTTGTGCACCATTGTGTCAATATCTAGACAAGGAGGCCTTCCTTCCTTCTTAATATGTTCTAGATGGGCTATCTTGAAAAACATTCAGAAGGTGTAAGCTACTAAATGGATCACCTATATCCCATAATTTTTGCCCATCCTGCACAATCAGGGAGAGTGGATGTACTCTAGGTTCCATCAATTAAACAGTGTTTTCTCTGTCACTGGGCTTATCCTCTGGAACAACATTCACCCTGACATTCACATGGCTTCTATCCTGATATTGTTGTTATTATTGTTAATCTCTCTTCACCTACGACTGCACTCCCTCTTGTCCCACTAACTCTATAACAAAATTTGCAGATGACACCACGCTGATGTTACTCATATCAGGAGAAGACGAGATGGCCTATAGGCCAGAGGTTCTCAGACTGGTCTTGTGGTACAAGAGTCATAACCTCGCCCTGAACATCCAAAAGACCAAGGAATTGATTATAGACTTCAGAAGATGCAAAGCAGAGCCTCTCCCACTATATATCAATGGAGACTGTGTGGAAAGAGTTCATAGTTTAAATTTCTAGGAACTCATATTTCCGACAACCTTACTTGGTCAGTCCACACGATGGCCAGTGCAAAGAAGGCCCAACAGCGCCTGAATTTCTGAGGCTGCTGAAAAAGAGTGGTCTGGGTGAGAAGTTTCTGGTTACTTTTTACCATTCTACAATTGAGAGCATTTTGGCATACTGTATAACGGTGTGGTATGCTGGATGCTCTGTTGTGGATAAGAAGATGCTCCAGAGAGTTATAAACACAGCACAAAAAAATCATCGGTTCCTCTCTTTCTTCTTTTGAAGAGACTGTGAAGACCAGACTCCTCTCTAGAGCATTAAAAATCTCCACAGACTGTTCTCATCCTAGACATTCATATTTTGAACTGTTACCATAAGGGAGGCATTATAGGTGTCTTAAAATGAGGACTAATAGACTGAGAAACAGTTTCTTTTCCAAGGCAATAATTGTCTTGAATCAAACAATGCATATGTGATTTAGCCCTATGTTATATAGTGGCATTTTTAAACTATCTAACTTACTATATGTTTTAGATAGGTTTTAGATTAGGTTTTTAATTATTATTATTTTAATTATTTTAATTTTTAAAGACTCTGTAGTGTGATTATGGTGTGGTGCTTGGGGCACTGTGCTGGAGTAGCTTTCAATTTTCATTGTATTTGTACAATGCAATAACAATAAAGGTATTCTATTCTATTCTATTCTATTCTATTCTATTCTATTCTGTTCTGTTCTGTTCTGTTCTGTTCTGTTCTATACATAATCACACCTGCTAATTCTTTAACTGGTATTGGTCTTCATTCACACTGAGTTCTTCCCAAGAACCTAGGATGTCATAACATATTAGTATAGAACATGGGTAATGCTGATCCAAGCATTGACAGATCAAATTGTAATTGACAGATGGAAATTTTGTCAGTGCACAGATTTTCTAAGTGTTGTCCAAGGTTTTTTGGGCATGGCACAGAGTGGCAATAACCACTGGGACTATGACTACTGATCTATGCCATATTGTTAAATAGAAGAGAAGAGAAGAGTTGGAAATCTTCTGGTCAAACCCTCTGTTTAGGCAGGAAATTTTATACCATTATGAACAAACGGTTATCCAATCTCTTCTTAAAAACCTCCAATGTTGGAGCATTCACAACTTCTGGAGGCAAGTTGTTCCACTGAGTAATTGTTCTAATCATAGGAAATTTCTCCTTAGTTCTAGATTGCTTCTCTCCCTGATTAGTTTTCAACCATTGTTTCATGTCCTGTTTTCAGGTGCTTTGGAGAATAGCTTGATTCCTTCGTCTTTGTGGCTCTAAGATATTGGAACACTGCTATCATGTCAACCCTAGTCCTTCTTTTCATTAAACTAGACATACCCAATTCCAGCAACCATTATTACTCTTGTTGTTGCTGTTATTATTAAGATTTTTATTTGTGAATATTATTTAGGTTTTATTATACACACAGAGAGATAGTTACCTAACTCTAGTTGGCAAACATGCCTAATGTTTCTACTTCCTATTTTCCCCACAAAGGCAACCCTGTGAGGTGGGTTAGGATTGGTTCTCCACTTTGTCTGTGTTCCAGACTTGGGATTTGAGTTAAGATGGGTGCTGAGCCCTGGTTGTTTTCTGCTTCATTTTGGATCTGATTTTATTTTTGTTTCCTGGATGTGCATGGCTTGCATTTTTACTCTTCCTCTGTTTTATTGTTTTTAGTATTGTAAGCCACCCAGAGTCAATGGAGTCGAGTGGCCTTTAAATCTCATAAACAAATAATTCTTACTGTAGTGGCATTTCTTTCCTAACATTGAATCAAAATCAACTTCTTTGTCTTTTAATCCATTGCTTCTGGCTTGTTTCCAGAATAACTGTGAATAATTTTGACCATTGTCTACATAGCAACCCTCAAATACTTGAAGATAGTTATTACATCATGCCTCTCCAAAGTCTTTTTTCTTCAGACTAAATACATACCCAACATTTCCAATAAGTTCTCTTAAGAGTTTTTCTTCCAGCTTTTTTTTTATTTGATTGCTTTCCCCTAGACTTGCTCCAGTTTGTCAGTGTCTTTCCTGTAATTTGATGCCCAGAACTGAATGCAATATTCTAGGTGAGGTGTCATAAATGCAGAACTGAGAGAAACAATAACTTTTCTTGAACTTGACACTGTATTCTGTCAATTAAACCTAGAATTCCATTTCATTTTTTTTTTTACAGCTGCATTACACTGGTGATTTATATAAAGTCTGAGACCCCCAAGATATTTAGGTCCTTTTTGCATGTACGAAAGTTTCATCTGATTTTTTTTTTCTACCCAAATGCAGGACTTTTAATGTCTTCCTGTTCAAAGCTTGCTAGGTTTTACTCAGTGTCCAAGCTTGTGATTTTAATAGTAATTGCTTTGCTATCCTACTGGTCTTTATATTATCTGCATGTCATGTTTTCTAATCCTTCTTCCAAATAATTTGTAAATATATCAAACATTGCAAGACCTAGAACAGGGCCCTGCAGGATGCCATTTCTTCCACCTTAACATGGAATTGTAGACCTTATACTTGTTAGGTATGATTGCTCCCTTAGTTGTGTTGTCACCTAATGGTGGCATAGTAGTTTGCCAGTATAATCTTCTCTGTTAGGATCCTATGGGAGATTTTGACAAATGCTTTTCTGAAGTCAAGATACATTCACCACATTTCTGTGGATAGCTACATTAGTCACTTCATTAAAAAAGATCAGGCTGGTTTGCCATGACCCATTCTTGATAATCCTGCAATACTGGCTTTTGGTTTTACCATGCCAAACATCATTTTCTTAAGTCTCCTCAACTGACCACTGAGCAATCTGTTCCAGAATTTTGCTTTCAATGAAAGTCAGGCTAACTATAATTTGTAGTTAACTAGTTCATTTTTTCTTTTTTCATCCTTCTGAAAATAGGGGATATATTTTGTTTGGTTTAGCAAACACGGTATCAAACACAGTATTGTGTTTGTATTTATCAAACACAGTAATTTTGGAAGACACAATTTTGGGCTTAGTGAGAAAGGACAGGTTGCCACTGATGCAATGATTTTCCCTTCTAGATTTTATGGAGGAAGAGGTGTTGGCTTTCCTCTTAATAGTCCTAGACCAATCCATCAAACCCACAAGGTCCTCTTGAAACCCTCAAGTACAGTACTACACGATTCAGTTTACTGTCCTACAGAAGTAATATTAGGAAAAGGAAGATGAATAAATAGAATAAATAATGGAGTGATCAAATAAAGACAGAAAGTGGGAAGTTAACTGAATCTTCATTGGCTTGCTCACTTTATTCATTCACTTGTATGTCATCCCAATGACCAAGTAAATAATACTATGCTTCTCAGCTTTAATGACTTTTGGGGATTTGCTTGAAGAAAGAGCAAACATGAGGTAGTATTAATCTTCTGGCCTGCATAAATCATTCTCTTTTTGAAAACAGGGATGCTTGCTTTCCATTAGGAGTTTCTATAAGAGGAGTAAAAAAAAGTAATGATGGCAGTCTTGGCCATATGATCAGAACTCCTCCTCTTTCTTATATGCGATACATACAACACATACTGTGCCTATAACTGATGATGGTACCTAGTTTGGGTGATGAAATGTCTGCAAGAAAACAACTAAGCTCGAGCATCACGGCACTCTCATTTCAACCCTGAGCTACAAAAATTCTCCTTTATTGATACAACACATAAAAAGGATGGGACTTTGATAGCCTAGTCATCTTCACTATTTTTTTAACCTCTCCGCCTTATAGACACTGCTATTCCCCTATCATACAGCATTTACTGAATTCTGCAGGAGGATCGCTAATAAAATTAACACTGAATTAAAAAAAACCCATTGCAATAGGTTAATCTGACAGCTTGATAAGAAAACAGCAAGAAATAAAGACTTTCTACTGAGGCTTTAAAAGCATGCATGCAAATGATTAGACATGTGTCCGTAGTCATGTCTCACCAGAAAGGCAGATTCAGTGAAGAAAATTAGAATAAAGGGATCTTAAAGGAAATGGTGGACTGCTATGTAATGTCAAGAATAAATCGGAAATAAAAATAGACAGAGAAAGAAAGAAGTAGGGGGAAAAAAATCAGGTGTGAAAGTAGAACAACTGCAAGAAGACCATGAAAGTCCTAGAAAGATTTTAGAATGTGACCTGGAGAAAATGTGAGAAAATTGCTGAAGAGGGAAAACAGGAGCAAGCTATTTTAAGGCTAGGTCCCACTGGCCAACGGATGCAAAACGTATGCAAAAAGGACACAGCGGACGAGCAAAATTTCGGGGGTGGCTCCATCTGTTGTTATCCACTCCAAAAAGTGGCCCAAATTTGCATAAAAGAATGGAAAGGAATGGACGGGGGTAGTATGCAGCGGGGATGTTAAGCAGATGTTCACAGGAAGCCTAGCGGATGGAAGCAGATGGAAGCGGATGACACACCCGAAGGGCTTCCAGGGGAGAATTGCAAAACAGATGCATAGCGGAAGGGGCGGATGCGTAGCAGATGACGCGGATGCATCACGGATGCCTATAGGAAGCAAAGTGGATGCATAGCGGATATATATCGAATGCAAAGCGTTCACTGCGCATGCGGGGAGTATGAATTGTGTCAGCTCTGCGGATATAAAGGATGCAGCTCGCACGCAGTCAGCATTCAGAGGAAAGACGTGCTGCCACATACATCTTCAAGGAACACCATGGTTCCACATATATCTTCAATGGAACACCAGGGAAGAAGAGAAAGCCTGTGCCTACTCCTGTCAGCTCTGGCAAGAAGGACAGAACCACCATCCCACCCCCTGGCACTGACTCTGAAGCTGCTGGTGCTGCTGCTGGTGCTGCTGGTGCTGCTGGTGCTTCTCCTGCTACTGGTGCTGCTGGTGCTGCTGGTCCTTCTCCTGCTGCTGGTGTTTCTCCTGCTGCTGCTGGTGGTGGTGCTTCTCCTGCTGCTGGTGCTGCTGGTGCTGCTGGTGCTGCTGGTGCTGCTGGTGCTGCTGGTGCTGCTGGTGCTGCTGGTGCTACTGCTGCTGCTGCTGTGGTGGACCAGTCCCAAGGCCCTCAAAGCCCTGCTGGTGAAGCCCCTGAAGGCCCTGCTGCTGAAGGCCCTGCCAGAGGGAAGAAGAGGCAAGGGAAGGAGAAGGGAGAAAGGAAACAGTACACTGTTTCTGAGGACCATGAGGATGAGGTGCTGGAATGGCTGAGGGAGAACGAGTACCTCTGGAGAAAGGGCCACAGACTGTATCGCAACACCAAGAAGAAGCAGGCAGCTTGGAGAGACAAGGCAGAGAGCCTGGGCTACACTGCGGATGTCCTCCTGGGATGGTGGAAGCACATGCACACCTGGTATGGCAAGCTGCACCTCAGGAAATCTGGGCAGGCCGCTGTCAAGCTCACTGACCAGGAGATGTACATCATGGCCAAGTGCAGCTTCCTGGAGGGTGAGGTCCACCACCGAGGAGCAGCCCCTCTGTCAACCCTCTCCCTCAGACAGCCCACAGACAGCTAGTCCTCTTCCAGCCAGGAGACAGCTGTCCTGTCCAGGCAGGTGTCTTCGGAGGGCCTCACGGCAGAGACCCACCAACAGCTGCACTCCCCATGCCATAAGACTTGGAGGATCCCCTGTCACAAATGGAGCAAGAAGCGGAAGCCACCAGAGACAAACCCCCCCCACCCCCACCCCCAGCTCCACAGGATGCAGGCAGAGAGGCAGACTGGAGGGCCAGAGCCACACTGTCCTGTTGGAAATCAGGCATACAATCAAGACCAGCACAGAACCTCTCTCTCAGCTGGTCCACAGTGACATACCATCCTCGGACTGGGAGCCCTTCATCACTTACATGAGCCAGACCCTCATGGACCTGCCCGAGGCCCAATACCAGGTGATGAAGCAAAAGATCACAGCACTTCTGCAGAACCCTCAAGGCCAAGCTGAACCTGCTCCGGCCCAGTCCAGGTCTGCTCCTCCACCCCAGGTGATGTCACCACCTTTCCACAGCTTTCAACAGCCCCTCACCTACCAAGGCTACGACTACCAGGACTTCCCACAGTAGAAACAGCTCTTCCCAGTCCAGGCCCAGGTTCATCGCATGCCACAGACACCACACCTCGCCCAGCTGCAGACCAGACAGCCCCACGACACTCCTCCTTCCTCCACCCGACAGCCAAACCCGTCAACAGACAATCTGTCATCAGTCTTGTGCTTGACATCCCAGGTACTTGATGAAGGGCCTCTCAACCTCATGGGACTGGGTCAGCTCTCTGAGAGCTTCCTCCACACACCATCCCCTGTTGTACTCTCGGGGCCAAGCACCCCAATAGTGCCTCAGACCAGCACTCCAGCCACAGCCACCTCCACAGTCCCTGCCCGCTTAACAGCTGAGACCATGGACATGTTTCAGAGTGACTGAGAATAGTGCCAGAGACTGAGTTGTTACCTGGTCACTTTATCTTTCCTTAAGACACTTTACTTGGTTCATTTTGCTTTTTTAACAAAGTCATACAGTTTACTTAAAACAGTTATTAATAAAGGTTATCTTTGCTTAACACACTTGGTTCATTTTTTTTACTTAATAAAGTGTTGGTGAAAACTTTGAAAAAATGGTTAATCCTTTGCATGCTTGTGGGATGGGTAAGGATAGTTGTGGGATAGGTAAGGATAGCTGTGGGATAGATAGACCTCCAGTGCAAGCATAGTGGGACTATATGGTCCACCCTCCCAGCTGCCACACATATGGCCCTTTTTCATCAATAACAATTTATTCATTGATCAACACATTTCAAAATAAACAAACCTCTTTATTAATGCCCTATTCATTGTAGGACCACTCAACATTCATGGCACAATCTCCTCAGTGTTATGTAACAGGCTGAAGGAAGCACCCATTAGTCATCTGTCATCCTGTCTTGCCAATCCACTGCTCCAGCTGGGGAGTTGCACCAGTGTCTCAGTAGGTTGCGCTTCTTCTTCCCTTCACGTGAAACTCTGTTGTGGCCTTGTATATCCACAGTGTCTATCAGGTTTTGTCCTTGCCTCCATTCACCAGGCTCCATGTCCCCATTCCCTTGTTGATGGTCCACAAGCCTGTTCTGCAACACTGGGTAGCGGGTGCGCATGAGATTGTGCAGGATGCAGCAAGCTTCCACGATGTTCCTCACGGTCCCTGGACAATGCTGCATGGTGGTGAGAAGTACCTGGAACCTGTTGGCCAGGATGCCAAAGGCGTTCTCCACCATCCGTCTTGCCCTGGACAGCCTGTAGTTGAAGATCCTCTCTTCACGGGTGAGGTATCTTGAACTGTAAGGCTTCATGAGGTAGGTTGTGAGGGAGAAGGTGTCATCACTCACGATGAAATCGGGCACATCTTGTGTGTCATTGGATAAGGGGTCTGGATCTGGAAAACCCATGATGAGGTTGTGTTCCAGCCCCTCCTTGAGGTGACTGGCGTATACCTGGGCATCTGAAGCTGACCGGTTGCCTGAAGCATCGATGTACGTCAACTTGTAGTCAGCATCAACCATGGCAAAGAGGATGATACTGAAGAAGCCCTTGTAGTTGTAATAAGTGGACCCTGAGTTGGCTGGAGCTTTGCAGGCCACGTGCTTCCCATCTATGGCTCCAGAGGTGTGGGGAAAGTTCCACCTCTGATACCACTGTTCTGAAACTTTCCTCCAGCCTTCTTCAGTGGTGGGACAATGGAGGAGCTCCTCCTTATATTCTTCGATGATGGCCTGCACCACTTCTCTGACCACTTTGCTGATGGTATTGTGTGGCACCCTCCACGCATACTGCATGATTTGTATGTGGTTCCAGAGGCCAGGTGCCACAGAGTTAGTGCCACCTTCAGTCCAGGGTCCAGGTTGGGACGGAAGTTGGTGCTCGGCTTGGTCAACCTGGGTCTCAGACGCTCTACAATTTCGTCAAACATGGCTGGTGGCATCCTCATGAAGTGATGGAATGCACGAGGGTCTTCATTCCTCAGCTCCACCATCAGCTTGTCATACAGTCCAAACTCCATTCTTCTCCCGATCCATCCTCGGACCCACACAGCTCTTGAACGTCTCCTTCTTCTCCTTGTGTAGAAAAGGTGAAACAGTCTGAACAGGGCTTGGTTTTGGTGTTGAATGATTGCAGCTACCATAAGGACTGTGTTATGATCCATGGTGGAGAACAATGGATGATGTGGAAGAGGAAGACCAAAGGTGAAGAGGTCTGTACACCATGGCTGCTGGACTCATACTGAGATCCAGGTGATTTCCTCCCTCTTTTTATAGGAAATGTCGGTTATCCACTAGGTGTCCTTCCACATACTCTAGGCATACTCCAGAGATCCTAAATATCCGAGATACATCCAATATACAAACGTTTTGTCTGTTTTAATGCTTTATATACGAGATACATCTGCTTACATCCCTTCTATTTCCATGCTACTAATGCTGTGTGGACGTTCTGTGTACCTTTCGTTTCCTCCCTCTTTCCATTTTCAGCTGGAGCAGATGTGAGTTGCGAGATAGCCAGAGGATGCCGAGAGGATACAGTGGACATGTAACGGATGACAACATATGTTGCCTATATGTGTCGTGGATGTAGATCGTACATGGTGGAAAGTTCATCCGCTCAAAAAGTTTTGTGCAGCTCAAAACTTTTTGAGTGGATGAAATAGCAGTAGACGGATGTTTGACGGATAGAGCGTATGAAACACATATGCAATGAGTACACAACGGATGCATCACATTTTCCAATGGATAGCAAGATTTTTTGTCTGTTTTACATCCTATTTCCATCCATTTGTGCAGTGAGACAGGGGCTTTAGGGACGATTGTTAAAAAGGCTGCACCATCCTGAGATAGAAGGAAGAAGGAGAAAAAGACCTGAAATAACTCCATCTTAATTTAATTTAATATAAGATGAGACAAAGAGAAGCTTGGAGAGGTTTTCAAAGTTCTATTATTCTATCTTGTAGTAATAAAGAACATGAACAGAATCCCTATTGCACTAATTTCATGACATGGTTTACCTCAGAGGGCTGGAGGTATGAAAAAGGATGCTCGGTGAAATTACGGATGAGGGGAAAATTTTTTGAATAAAAACGAAAGAAGGTCACAGAAGTGAGAAGAGAATGCTATTGTGCAAATATTCAGGGGGAGAAAACATTGCAAGAAAGCGGCTAAGGAGAATGAATGATGAATGCTGCCACCTAAAATCACAGAATGAATTTGACAAAAATTATAAACAAAACAAACCAGGTATTTTGAAAGTGGGTAAAAAGAGCTAAGGAAAGCCCTCCAGTAAAGAAAATAAAAATGATCAAACTATTTACATGGGCAAGAGTAGAACTGAATAAATATGGAAAAAAAATAGTGGTCTTATTACTTTCCTCGCTGTTATAGTTAAAGAATGGAAATTTAAGGACTTCTCTCCCTTCATTTGCTTGCTTTTTTCCTCTCAATGTATCAAAGTTGCACTCCCTGATCATCTTAAGGCTCAGAGAAGACTCTGATCTTCTCAATATGAAGTTTAGCACTGAGAAGTTTGTGTTCTGAGAGAGAGCTTCAAAATAATTCAGCCTTGCAAGACAGAGGCCAACCTCTTGTAAAGTTCTACTTCCTGCAGTGCTTACTGACAGTAAAGCTGGGCCTTGAAATAGGGTCAGAAATAAAATTCCAGAAATCAGAGTAGCTTCAATATTCATACCTCCGGGGTGGGGTGGGGGGCTAGCTGAGCCATAGACTTATGAAAAACCAAGAGAGTACATTTTATTTATTTGTTTATTTGTTTATTTATTTATTTATTTATTTATTTATTTATTTATTTATTTGATTTATTTTTGTCGATTGCTTACAAGATAATAGGTATAAGTAAAACATAATTATGAAGACATGGATACATATAAGAAAAATAAAAAAAAATAAAAGAAACAGGACAGGGACGGTAGGCACGTTGGTGTGCTTATGCACGCCCCCTTTAGACCTCTTTAAAAAGGGGTAAGGTCAATGGTAGACAGTCTAAGGTTAAAGTTTTTGTGAAGATTCAAAGTTGTTTGGTTGCTAATATCAGGCCATAACATAATACAGAAGCATTCAAACCAGTGGTGGGATTCAAAAAAATTTGCTATCGGTTCTGTGGATGTGGTTTATTTGGTGGGTGTTGACTTGTTGGTCATGTGACTGGGTGGGTGTGGCTTGGTGGCCATGTGACCATGTGGGCGTGCTTGTTGGCCATGTGATTGGGTGGGTGTGGCTAACTCAATGTCACTCATGTCAAGGGGTGCCTCATCTGGCCCCTTCCCTCCCAGCCATTCCTTGTCACCCAGCTTCAACTTATCTATAGTTCTGTAAAAATGTTGTTCACCTTTTTATGACTTTATTATCTATGTACTATAGATGTACTTTCATGGACCACTGAAAGGAGGAAATGGCCCATATGCTTTGCCCAAGAGTGATAGGCAACAGGTTTTTAAGGGGCTGCCACAAAGAAAGGGGGACAATGTATTTTCCAAAGAAGCAGAATGCAAACAAAAAGCAATGGATGGAAACTGAACAAAGAGAGAAGCAACCTAAAACTAAGGAGAAACTTCATGATAGTGAGAACAATTAACCAGTGGAACTGCCTGTCTCCAGAAGTTCTGGGTGCTCAATCACTGGACATTTTTCAGAAAAGACTGGACAGCCATTTCTCTGAAATGGTATAGGTCCTTCAAGGTCCCTCTAAGTGTTATTCTGTTATTCTGACACTTTCTGAGGACCTCTGCTCAAATTTATTTCATAATTTCACATATAAAATAACCCATTCATGTAATACAGCCTGCATATTGTTAAAAACAGTAATTATTATGGCTGATGTTTGACAGCAAGCCAGAAAGTCAAAGATCACAAGAGTGCTTCTTTCTGATATACAAAATAAACACACACATATTTATGCTCTGGATTAGACATTGAATGCATGTAAATCCCTGAAAAATATGTGGTAGCCCTGGGCAAAAGAAAGATAGTAAAATCAATAGAGGTGTAGAGACAGTGTAAAATATTAATACATGATAAATAATGGAACAATTAAAAATAATAGCACAAAGTTTTCTCTCTCTTCTTTTTCTTTCTTTTTCTTTCTCTTTCTTTCTTTCTTTCTTTCTCTCTCTCTCTCTCTCTCTCTCTCTCTCTCTCTCTCTCTCTCTCTCTCTCTCTCTCTCTCTCACACACACACACACACACACACACACACACACATACACACACACACACACCATTCTCTTCCTATTTCTTTTTCTTTCTTTC
>BLBF01000021.1:2132007-2159765 GCA_015471245.1 Laticauda colubrina | reverse complement strand
TCTTTCTTTCTTTCTTTCTTTCTTTCTTTCTTTCTTTCTTTCTTTCTCTCTTTGTCTCTCTCCCCCTTCCCTTCCCCCTTCCCTCTTTCCTTATAAGGCTAGGATACCCACCCGAAACAAAAACTCCTTTGGATGAAGCCAGGTTACCCCGCTCTTCCCTTCTCGTTCATTATCAGGGCTTCCACCCCCTCCCCTTCCTTCTCCTAACAAGTGTTTGGCTGCAGCACCTCCCCTCACCCCTGCAATTGCCCAGTGGCTTTTCCCCTTGAGAAGCCTCATCCATGAATCCTTCTTAAGCTCTCTCTAAATCAGCTCTCTTGGAGTCTAAGATTCTAGCTTGACTGAGTTCTATTGCTTGTACATAATGTTGAATTCCAATGTTGCATGGTCCCACCCCTTAACATTCCTGTAATTTCAATGCCTTCTATAATTTCATCTCTGTTTGTGAATTAAGTCCAGTATGGTTGACCCACTGGTTCCATTCTCTACCTTTTGGGAAACAATATTGTCTGCTAGGTTTGTCAGGAATCTGCTTAATCTTACATTAGGTGCTGAATTTGTCTCCCAGTTGATGTCATGGTAATTAAAATCCCCCATTATTATTGTGGTGTGTTTTCTATATACATTTGTTAACTGATAAGCAAAAAGTTCATCTACTTCACCTGTTTGATTGGGTGGCCTTTTTTCCTTTTTTCTTGATCCAAATGCATTCAAGATGGTTTTCATCATTGTTCTGCTGTATTTCTGTAGAGATATAGTTATTTCTTATATATAAAACACAACTCTACCTTCCCTTTTATTAAGTCTGTTACTTTTAAACAATTTAAATCCCTCTTGCAGTATATTCCATTCATGGGTTTCATCCTACCAAGTTTACATAATGGCAACAATGTCATTTATTTTATTTATTTATTTAATTTGTCAGTTGCTTACAAGATAATAGGTATAAGTAAAATATAGTTATGAATACATGGATACATATAAGAAAAATAAAAATAAAAAATTAGAAACAATAGGACAGGGATGGTAGGCATGTTGGTGCACTTATGCACGTCCCCACAGACCTCTTAGGAAAGGGTTGAGGTCAATAATCGACAGTCTAATGTTAAAGTTTTTGGGGTTTGGGGAAGAAACCATGGAGTCAGGTAGAGTATTCCAGACATTGACTACTCTGTTGCTGAAGTCATATTTCCTGCAGTCAAGTTTGGTGTGATTAACCTTGAGTTTGTATCTATTGTTTGCTCTTGTATTGTTATGGTTGAAGCTGAAGTATTCATTGACAGGTAGGACATTGTAATGTATGATTTTATATGCTATACTTAGATTGGACTGAAGGTGGCATAATTCTAGGTTTTCTAGGTCTAGAAGTTTAAGTTTGGTGGTATAAGGTGTTCTGCAACGATTAGAGGAGTGGAGAACTCTTCTTGTGAAATACTTCTGGATTTTATCTACTGTGTTAATATCAGATACGTAATGTGGGTTCCAGACTGATGAGCTGTATGATAATCTGCCCTCATTTACTTTCTAGTTCACTGTGCTTATTCTTCATACTTTGTACATTGGAGTAAAGCAGGGATGTCAAACTAGAGGCCCACCAGCTGGATGTGTCACACACAGGCCAGGCTCACCCCAGCTCTGCGAAGGAAAAAACATGGCAAAACATCAAATGACAGCAACATAATGACATGAGTTTGACACCCCTGGTCAAACTCACGTGTATAGGCATTTGAGTCCTTTTTGACTGACCCTATATTTGTTTTCTACATAACTTTAATTAATAACAAGCTAAGTCACAACACTTGCTTGGCAACTGGCACAGATTTCACAGGGTAGGTTGGGAAGAATTGCAATATTTATTAGATGGGGGAGAAAAAACTTAAACAGACCATTTATTGTTACTATTATACAACTGCTTAATCCCCAGACTTTGGGGTCAGAGTTCATTCAATCATGATGCCACAAGAAGTCTCTTATGCCTCTTTGTCTAACCTGTTTCTCAGTGTAGGATTTTAAATTAAATAATTTCTAATGCATGCAGGCTGTGTTTGAAGATACCCAGAGAGATACTTTCCTGAGTAATTGGTTCTATGGCCAAACTGCTCTGAGTGTTAAAAAAAAAATGTTCATAACATTTAGCTGAAGGTACCACCCAGTAATTTGAGACTATTTCACATCAATGACCTGGGATAACAGATAATATTCCTGTCATGGTGCTGAACTGGACCATGAATTTGAAGCAGGGTGTTGGCAATGCAGAATCAAACAGAACTATTTATGTCACATGAATTATATAAAAACCATTCAGGTATCTATTTTTTTAAATAGAAACAGCTACCATTTGGTCAGGATGAGAGTTCAAAATCAGGATTGTGACATGTGGGAAGGAAAGACTGAATCTTTCCCTCCCTCAGTAGTCTCCAAAGAAAAATGTCCTCCCTGGCAAAACCTACATTTAACTCTAGAAGAATAGATTCCACTGGTTCCAATATAATCCTCTCTGTCTCCACTAATAATATTAGGGAGGGGGGAGGGAGGGAAGGAAGGAAGGAAGGCCTTTTAATAGTTCCTCATATATGATATAGAGAATGTGAAGACTCTTGTGAAGATTATTACCCACACTTGCTAAATTGCCCTTCAGTCAATTTCTATTCAAAAGTTTACTTTTCCCCCTGCCACACTGAACAGCCTTTAAATCTCATCATGCATTAAATAATATACTGGGGCTTTTAAAAATAATTACAGTTCTGAGTCAGATTGGCCAGATTTCTTGACTCATAATTGTACATATGATGAGACCACCTCCCTGTTGACTGAAACCAAACAGGTATCTGGTCTGAAGTACTGCTGACATATTATGACTCAACAGAGTTCTTGCAACACCATCTTGCATTTCTCTGGGAGGGGGTATTTTTTGAAAATGCTAAAAATATTTCCAAGAAGAATTAAAAATAACATTCTCATAACTCAGAGGACCTCTCCCTTTCTTTTTCAACCTTATTCTGTTTAATAAATCTGTTAATTTACATCCCATAATTTGGGAACCACAGAGCCTAAACCTGGGAGAGATTACATGCTACAATGCCCAATTTCTCATGTGTTTTCCACAATCTAACCATGCTTAGGACATTTACTGGTTCAGTAAAAATTGCTTTTCTTTGAGATGTTTCAGCTGCTTCATTGCAGAAACTGTTTCTCTCCCCTGCCTTGTTTCAGATAGAGTTTCAATTCCACACATCTCAGATAGCCTAATAGCTGTTTTGTAGGTGACAGTTTTTTGATTTAAGAGGCAGTAGAGTTCACCTAGGTACCTTGTCTCCTGTTCAGTTTTGCACGTTGGGCAAGTTATCATTCCCCTTTCCATTATTTCAGTACAGATCGCAGTAATCTTACAATTGTGTTACAATTTCAGTTATGCTTTAGCTTGTTGGAAGAAAAATAAATATCTGGACCACGCTAAATCCAGTCACATAAACTACAATGCCTAAATCTCAGTCTCAGTCTTACTGTGTGATAGCCAAGGGAATTGCTGATCCTAAAGATACCTTGCTAGTAGATTTATTTATTCATGATTTTCAAAGATTTTGGACCTCCTATCTTATCAGCTCCAGCCAACATAGCCAATAAAACAGATTGGGCACATTATACTTTAAAATATATGGAAAAAAATGTCCCAGTCCATTTGAATGAGGTGGTTAGATGTTTCTGTGAATTTTGTTTCTTCTTGAGGTGCCTGGGTTATGTGTGTTAGTTTTTTTTGAGTTTTTAACCCTTGTTAGCTGCCACCTGTATGAGATGGGTAACCACAAACACACAAACAAACACACATGGTATTCTCAATACATGGATCTGTTTGGTTTAGATGGACAGGGAATTGAAATGAAGCATAAGAAATATGATCGCATACAGGTAGAAATTTTAAACTTCAATAATCTCTCTCTACCCCAGAATGAAATAAATACTAACTGCCCTGCATTAAATATCTTCACTGTCTCTTGAGGGGGGAGGGGTGGCTTGAAAAATCCTGGGAGAAATGTTGCTTGTCAGTTTGTGGCAGTACATTAGTGGGGTCCTTAGTCTGATTCAATCTCTTTCTCTAGTGCCGGGAATGGTTTTTGAAAGGGATCAAAGGACTGCTTAGCTTGATCCCTGCCCTTCCACAAGCAATCCCGATCACAGTCAGAGCAAAATGAAACAGACAGAACTAAACCAAAATCTGAACACTGCATCCATTGGATGAAAGATTGAAAGAGTTCTAGGTGCAAAGGATACAATAGGTATTCCAAAGGCCTTCGGTGCAAAGGTTCAAATCAATTATTTACAGGTAGCTGGATAAGCCACTTTTTCCAATGTGTAGTATCATTCTTATTCTATCTTTAATCGCATGACCATGTTTTCAATTGTGTTTTTTTCTTTTCTTTTTTTATGTAATCATACACTGAGAACTTGGTTTTTTTTTAAGCCATAGTGAACATTTCTTTAATAGACAACAAAAGTACATGCTTTTGTACTTTTAAAACTTTTAAAACCACGTCAATAATATGTTCTATTCCCTTTTCAAGGCTAACTGTCCCAAATCAAGCAGAGATAAGGAGATCTTTTCTGCTAAAAACAATCTGTTTGTAGCCAATTTTGAAGGATGATGGGTTCTCAACTAATATTGTGGGGAACAAGTAATCCTCATATTACAATCACAATTAAGTGCAAACTTTATATTGCTAAGTGAAACCTTTGTTAAGTGAGTTTTGTCCCATTTTATGATTTTTCTTGCCACAGAGTTCTTAAATGAATCATTGCATTTGTTAAGTTAATAACACGATTGTTAAGTGAATCTGGATTCCTCCTTGACTTTGCTTGCAAAAGGGGATCACATAATCCTGGGATACTGCAACCGTCATAAATATAAGTCAGTTGCCAAGCATCTGACTTCTGATCATGTGACCATGGGGATGCTATAACAATCATAAGTGTCATAAGTCACATTTTTCAGTGCCATTGTAACTTTGAACCAGAGATGGTATTCAGCAGGTTCTGTCCAGTACTGGAGAACTGGTAGCGGGAATTTTGAATAGTTCGGAGAAGCGGCAAATCCCACTTCTGACTGGAGATTTTACAGTATCCTTCCCCTGCCATGCTCACTAAGCCATGCCTGTTAGGAATATAAGTCACCTAACAGCTATTTGGGTTGGAAATATATAAACCAGGATAGACATTTTAATACTGTCTCTTTAAGAAAATGCAAAACAGCAATTAAGTGTGGTTTCTCAAATGGCCATAAGATGGAGCCAGAAACCTGGGATTTTTAGTCTTAGTCTCAGAAGAAGTCTCAGTGAGTCTCTGTTTCCTTCTGTTGGAGAATATTGCCATTCCTCTTAATTGACTGCTATTCCTGGATTTGCTGTAAGTCTGTTACTGAACTATTTTTGACATTGGACTTTGTTACTGGATTATCCCTGGACTGAAAACTGATTGATCTAACCTGTGAATGACTTTGGACTGCCTATTTTGAACCTTTATTGAAAGTAAAAATAAACCTTTATTGAAAGTAAAAAACCTACATTTACTGTACAGTGTTTCTGTGTGCTGTGTGTGTATTATTCAAACACTCTCAAATATGTCTCCCTGTATGCATTCATACATTGGATGGAACAATTCATACGGTTGGATGGAACAAACTATGTTTCCTGGTCTATGAAATACAGTCTACTTCTGCATAGAGAAGGTTTATGGAATGTAGTTCAAGATCCACTAGACGTAAATGCTTGGAATCCAGATAATGAGGATGATGCCAAGAAGCTTGCTGACTTTAAACAGAACAACGAACGGCTTCTTTGTATAATTGGACTAACACTGAGTGACCAGCAGCTGGTACATATTCATGGAGAAAAGTCTACTGGTAGGTGTTGCGAGAATTTGAAAAGGATTTATGTTCGTGACAGTGTAGGTGCACACATACATCTTACGCGTAAACTGTTTAGAGCACATCTTCTGAAAGATGGAGATATGTTAGCTCATTTTAACTCCATGAAAAGAAGTTTTCAATAGCTACATGAAAAGGAGCTTTTCAGAGCTGCATCAAGTTTACATCATTCTTTCCTCATTGGATGAAAGTTATGATGATTATGTATCTTCACTGGAAGTCCTGCCCAGAGATAAACTGATATTGACTGACATAACTGAAAGATTGTTAGAAGAAGCAAGAAGATGGCTGGATAGGGACCAACTGAGGAAGAAACAACCACAAGAAGAGGATTTGTATTCAACTGCCTATACTGTTAGAAAATGTTTTTCTTGTGGAGCTAGGGGACATATAGCTAGATTCTGTAAGAAGGGAAAAAGACAGAATACTAGTAATCACCAGAAGGCCAAGAAGAATGTTAGTTTAGCTATGTCTAGTAATTCAACTGTAAACCATGATTTGTGGGTTGTTGATAGTGGAGCATCACAGTGCATGACTAAAGATAGAAAAAGGTTTGTAAAGATGTCCACAAGTAAACAACATGTATCATTGGCAAATGGATGGAAGATGAACGCATCAGGTGAAGGTACTACAGATTGTTCTTGTATAAATGAGCATTTAACTATGTTATATGTATCTAAACTGAAATTTAATTTGCTATCAGTAAGAACTTAAGTTAATTTTGGTTATGTAGTAATCTTTAGATAACTGTATGATAGAGAAAGAGGGTAAAAGTGTTACTACTACATTAGAAAATGATTTATATGTGATACATGATGACCAGTTGAAGATGGCTAACTCGGTTTATAACAATGTTAAGCCACATGAAGAATGTATACATTTACTGCATAGACGTTTAGGGCACATTAATTTCAAAATGCTCAAACAAACTGTCAAATTGTCAGAGGGAGTAAAATTGAAACCCTGTAGGAAGTATTTAAACTGTAATACTTGTAGCCAAGAGAAGAGCAAGGTTACTCCAGCAAACAGACTAAATGGGTTTAAGACCAAAGAACCTTTAGAGGTTGTTTTTTGCTGACATAATTGGTCCTAAGAAACTAAGTTTAGGAGGTGTCTGCTATATTTTGAGTATTATGGACCATTACTCATGATATGGTTTCTGCTATCTTATGAAAAACAAAACAGAAACATTCCAACATTTCTTTAACTGGTTAAGGTTTGCTGAGAGAAAAATGGGACTGAGTTTGTTAACAAAAGATTCCAAACAATGTTGAAATTGGCTGGTGTTGAGCATAAATGTTCTGCACCTTATGGACCACAACATAACTTGTTTATAGAACAAAAAGGGCAAACATTACAAGCCATGGCTCGTACTATGTTATCTGATTCAGGTTTACCTGAAAACACTGTGGGGGTGAATCCATAATGTGTAGCAATCATGTGTTAAACAATGTAGTTAATACAACAACTGGAGAATTACCATTCACTTGTTGGCATGGCAGAAAGCCAAATTTAACACATTTGGAGCTCCAGCATGGGTGCATATTCCCTCACAAGTTAGACTGAAATGGCAACATAGAGCTAAGAAGTTATTTTTTGTGGGTTATGAGGCCAACCATAATTCATTTAGATTTTGGGATCAAGGCACAGCTCATATTTATTGTAGTGCTAGTGCAAAATTTCTTGAGCAAGTTGGGTGGGATAAACTGGAACAGGAATCCAGCAATGATATTATTGTTGACACCCAAATAGTCCCAAAAGATGAAATAAGTAAACCACGAATAGCCATTAAAGAGGAAGAACAGGAGAATGTAGTAGAACAGGCACAGCAGGAGGTAGAAGAACAGGAGCAAGTGGCATATTTGAGTCCACCAGTTAGCTCTGTATTACCAAGACGTTCAACCTGAGTAACACGACCACCTGATAGATATCAGGCTAGTATTGTATGCCAAGTGAATACAGTTCCAAGTAATAATAGTGAACTAAAACTGTATCCTGCTAAGGATCAGGCTGCTTGGCAAAAAGCAATGGATAAGGAACTTGAATCTTTAAAAAGACTGGAGGTATATGAAAATATTAGGTTACCACCAGGTAAACATACCATAGGATGGAAATGGATATATAAGCTAAAGACAGGTGTGGATGGGACTGTTATCCATAAAGCCAGGTTAGTAGCACAAGGGTTCAATCAGACAGCAAATGAGTATGATGAGGTGTTTGCTCCTAGTCTGAAAGCTCCTACATTAAAGGCAGCATTAGTGTGGGAGCTAAAGAGAAATACATGGTAACTATTTGGATGTAGAGACGGCATATCTGCATTCACCGTTGCAACATACTATTTATTTAAAAAAACCTTTAGGTCTCAAAAATGATAATACAGCTGATTGCTGGAAATTGAAAAAGAGTCTTTATGGTTTGAAGCAATCAGGATATGAGTGGAACCAGTGTATAGTTAAAAAATGAACTAAAATAGGTTTTGTAGCTGGCATGGCTGGTTCATGTTTGTTCAAAAGGGAAAATAATGGTGTAATTTCATTGTTGCTATTATTTACTGACGACATAGCATTAATCACCAAAACTGAACAAAAAGCTACTAAAATAATCTCATTGTTGGAGAAGAAATTTAAAATAAAACAATTAGGAAAAATTAAACAATATCTTTGTTTAAAGATAGATAGAACTAGGGGAGGATACAAGATCTCACAGGCAGATAAAATTAACCAATTACTAAAAAGTTTTAAAATGGAACTTTGTAAACCGGCTAAAACACCAATGAGCCAGGAGTTTAGCCATAGTGATGTTCAAAGTCCTGTTTTTGATAAGAACATTTATCAGTCCTTGATTGGTAGTTTATCTTATCTCAGTAATTGGTCAAGGCCAGATATTGCATACAATGTTAATCAATTAACACTGAGCCAACTAAAAGGCACTGGCAAGCTGCTAAATGTGTGTTAAGATATCTGAAACAAACAATGCATCATGCATTGTATTTGGAGCCAAAAGATGAACTGAGTTTAACTGCATATGCTGATGCAAGTTTTGCTGCAGGCATAAATACACAAAAATCTATATCGTTTACTGTAGTATTATTGAGAAAAGCATTGATTGGATGGAGGTCTATTGGACAGAAACATCTAAGTTTGTCAACAATGGAGGCTGAATTATTTTTATTATGTACAGATTTAGTTTTGTATTAGCAATTATTAATTGATATGGGAATTGAAGTAACAAATTCTATTGTAGTTTATGAAGATAACCAATCAGCAATACAGATGGCTTCAAATATTTCTGTTAAGACAAGAATGAAACACAAAGATTTAAAATATTTAAATGTGAAACAATGTGTGCAAAGTAAGATGATTAAGCTTGAGTGCTGTATGTCAGAAAATAATATAGCAGATCATTTTACAAAGGCCCAAGACTCCATGAAGCATAAGGCTTGCTGTGAGGATTATGGACTTAGAATGTAAAGTTGTATATATTGCCTTACCCCAAAGGGGAGAATGTTAGAAATATAAGTCACCTAGCAGCTATTTGGGTTGTAAATATATAAACCAGGATAGACATTTTAATGCTGTCTCTTTCAGAAAATGCAAAACTTTAATCAAATGTGGTTTCTCAAACGGCCATAAAATGGAGCCAGAAACCTGGATTTTTTAGTCTTAGTCTCAGAAGAAGTCTCAGTGAGTCTCTGTTTCCTTCTGTTGAAGAGTTTTGCCATTGTTTCTATTCCTGTGTTTGATGTAAGTCTGTTACTGAACTGTTTTTGACACTGGACTTTGTTACTGGATTATCCCTGGACTGAAACCTGACTGATCTAACCTGTGAATGACTTTGGACTGCCTGTTTTGAACTCTGCTTAAACCTTTAATGAAAGTAAAAAAAGCTACATTTACTATACAGTGTTTCTGTGTGCTGTGTGTGTATTATTCAAACACTCTCAAATATGTCTCCCTGCATGCGCTCATTCTCCTAACGGGGAATCACCTCAACAATGCCCACAGAACTAGTCGTAAACAAAATTGAATCCCACCACTTCTTTGAACAGTCACTAAATGAATTGTTATAAATTGATGACTACCTATATTATTCCATAGGATTCCCCCATCCTCACACTTGTCAAAACCTAGAACTAACCCTATTCTGAGCAGTGTACTTTATCTGAGACTAGAGTCCTAAAGTTGCAACTTACATGGAGTTTAATTGGCAGATATATTTTATCTTCCAGATAAGAAAAGCAACAGGATAAAAGAATAATAATTTTTGACTCCTGAAAGGTGGAGATTCAGAAAACCAGTGCTAAGCTCTGAAGTTTTGTTTCTTTCTCTCTCTCTTTAAAAACAAAAATACAAACGAATACAAACTAATGTAAAATAAGGAAGGAAAAAGAAAAATAAGGAAGGAAAAAGAAAAAGAAAACTGCGCATGCGGGGAGGATGCATTGCGTCAGCCCCGCGGATATAAAGGGAAGCAGCTCGCAAGCAGGTCACCATTCAGAGGAAAGACCTGCTGTCAGACACAGTTCCAGCCAGCCAGCCAACAACCATGGGAAAGAAGAGAAAACCTCTGCCATCTGCTGCCAGCCCTGGCAAGAGGGACAGGGCCACCATCCCACCCCCTGGCCCAGACTCGGCTTCTGCTGGGGCTTCTGCTGCTCGGGCTGACTCTTCTGGTGCTGGGGCTTCTGCTGGTGCTGCTCCTGGTGCTGGTGCTTCTGCTGGTGCTTACTCTGCTGGTGCTGGTGCTTCTGCTGGTGCTTACTCTGCTGGTGCTGCTCCTGGTGCTGGTGCTTCTGCTGGTGCTTACTCTGCTGGCGCTGCTCCTGATCCTGCTGGTCCTGCTAGTGCTCCTGGTGCTCCTGGTGCTGCTGGTCCTGCTGGTGCTGCTGGTGCTCCTGGTCCTGGTGGTCCTGCTGGTGCTTCTGGTCCTGCTGGTGCTGCTGGCGCTGCTGGTGCTTACTCTGCTGCTGCTAATCCTGGTCCTGCTGGTGCTGCTGGCGCTGCTGCTGCTGCTGCTGGTGGTCCTGCTGGTCCTGCTTTTGCTGCTACTGTTGTTGTTGCTGTGGTGGTGGTGGTGGTGTGGAGGAGCAGCCCCTACAACCTCAAAGCCCCTCTGATGAGGGTCCAGATGGCCCTGCCAGAGGGAGGAAGAGGCATACGCGTGAATGGGAGAGGGGGCAATACTCCATTGAAGAGGAACATGAGGATGAGATGCTGGAATGGCTGAAGGAGAATGAGTATCTATGGCGGAAGGGACACAGGCTCTATCGAGACACCAAAAGGAAGCAGGCTGCTTGGAGAGAGAAGGCGAAAAGCCTGGGCTACACTTCGGAGGTGCTCCTCGGCTGGTGGAAGCACATGCACACCTGGTACGGGAAGCTGCACCTGAAGAAATCTGGCCAGGCCACGGTCAAGCTGATGGACCAAGAGACCTATGTGATGGCCAAGTGCAGCTTCTTGGAGGTTGAGATCCACCACCGAGGAGCAACCCCTCTCACAACCCTCTCTCTCAGGCAGCCCGCAGAGAGCCAGTCCTCTTCTGGCCAAGAGTCAGCTCCTGTGTCCAGGCAGGTATCTGTGGAGTGTGCCGCGACGTAGACCCCCCCGACGGCTGCACTACCCATGGAGGAGTGTGTGGAGGACCCCCTGACGCAGTGGGAGCAAGGAGAGGGCACTTCCAACAGAGAACAACCCACATCCACCCCCAGCTCCACCTCCACAGAAAGCAGGCAGAGAGGCAGACCGGAGGGGCAGAGCCACACTGTCCTGCTTGAGATCAGGGACACCATCAGAAAAAGTGTAGATCTCCTCGCTCAGCTGGTACACACCGACGTCCCATCCTTCAACCGCAAGCCCTTCCTCACCTACGTCAACCAGACCCTCATGAACATGTCGGAATCACAGTACCAGGTGATAAAGGACAGGATCACCGGTCTTCTTCACAACCCTCCAGACCCAGCTGAACCTGCTCCCACCCAGTCCGGGCCTGCTCCTCCACCCCAGGTGATGTCACTGCCCTTCCAAGACTTTCCACAGGCCCTCCCCTACCAAGGCTACGGCTGCCAAGAGCACCAGCAGCACAGGCAGCCCTTCTCAGTCCAGGCACAGTTTCATCATATGCCACCGGTGCCACCGATGCCACTGATGCCACTGATGCCTCCGATGCCACTGATGTCACCGATGCCACTGATGCCACCCATGCCACAGATGCCACCCACGCCTCACCTCACTCAGCTGCAGACCAGACATCCCCACTACACTGCTCCTTCCTCCACCCCACAGCCAAGCCCGGCCTAAGAACATCTGTCATCGGTTTTGGGGATAACACCCCATGTCCTGAAGGGAGGGGCTCTCAACATCACAGGACTGAGCCAGTTCTATGAGAGCTTCCTCCACACACCGTCCCCTGTTGTCCTCTTGAGGCCAGGCACCCCAATGACGCCTCAGACCAGCACTCCAGCAGCAGCCACCTCCACAGCACCTGGACCCTTCACCTCTGAGACTGGGCAAACCTCAGAGTGACTAAGAAGAGTGCCAGAGACTGGGTGGCTACCTGTTGACTTTATCTTTGCTTGGGACACTTGGGTCATTTTTCTTTTACAGCTTGTTATTAATAAAGATTATCTTTGCTTCACACACTTGCTTCATTTATTTTAAGGCCCTGTCACACTGGCCAACGGATGCAAAACGTTTGTAAAAAGGACACAGCAGATGAGCAAAATGTTCCATCCGTTGTTATCCACTTCCAAAAGTGCCCCGAATTTGGATAACCAGAGCGGACAACACGGAAAGGAACGGACGGGGGGAAGATGTAGGACAGATGGAAAGTGGATGCTCCACGGAAGCCTAGCGGATGGAAGCGGATGGAAGCGGATGGCACATCTGCAAGGCTTCCGGGGGAGCACAGTAAAGCGGATGCAGAATGGAAAGAGCGGATGCAGAGCGGATGCCGAGCGGATGAAGCGGATGCAGAGCAGAAGCCTAGAGGAAGCCTAGCGGATGCCTAGCGGATTCCTAGGGTTCACTGCACATGCGGGGAGGATGCATTGCTTCAGCCCTGTGGATATAAAGGGAAGCAGCTCACAAGCAGGTCACCATTCAGAGGAAAGACTTGCTTCCAGACACAGCTTGCCAGCCGGCCAGCCTGCCAGCCAGCCAGCCAGCCAGCAACCCAACAACCATGGGGAAGAAACGGAAGCCTCTGCCATCTGCTGCCAGCCCTGGCAAGAGGGACAGGGCCACACTCCCACCCCCGGGCCCTGACTCTGCTTCTGCTGGGGCTTTTGCTGCCCGGGCTCGCTCTTCTCGTACTGGGACTACTGCTGATGCTGCTCCTGGTGCTGGTGCTTCTGCTGATGCTGCTTCTGGTGGTGATGCTTCTGCTGGTGCTTACTCTGCTGGCACTGCTCCTGGTGCTGGTGCTTACTCTGCTGGTATTACTCTGCTGGCACTGCTCCTGGCCCTGCTGGTGCTCCTGGTCCTGCTGGTGCTCCTTGTCCTGCTTGTCCTGCTGGTGCTCCTGGTCCTGCTGCTGGTGCTGCTGATGCTGCTGGTGTTCCTGGTGCTCCTGGTCCTGCTGGTGCTGGTGCTGCTGCTGCTGGTGCTGGTGGTGGTCCTGCTTTTGCTGATACTGTTGTTGCTGTTGCTGCTGCTGGTGGTGGTGTGGAGAAGCAGCCCCTACAACCTCGAAGCCCTTCTGATGAGGGCCCATATGGCCCTGCCAAAGGGAGGAAAAGGCAGACGCATGAATGGGAGAGGAGTCAATACACAATCGAAGAGGAACATGAGGAGGAGGTGGTGGAGTGGCTGAGGGAGAATGAATATCTTTGGCGGAAGGGACACAGGCTCTATCGAGACACCAAGAGGAAGCAGGCTGCTTGGATAGAGAAGGCGGAGAGCCTGGGCTACACTTCAGAGGTGCTCCTTGGCTGGGCTACATGCACACCTTGTACGGGAAGCTGCACCTCAAGAAATCTGGCCAGGCCGCGATCAAGCTGATGGACCGGGAGACCTACGTGATGGCCAAGTGCAACTTCTTGGAGGGTGAGATCCACCACCGAGGAGCAGCCCCTCTCACAACCCTCTCTCTCAGGCAGCCCGCAGAGAGCCAGTCCTCTTCTGGCCAAGAGTCAGCTCCTGTATCCAGGCAGGTATCTGTGGAGCGTGCCACGATGGAGACCCCCCCGACAGCTGTACTACCCCTGGCGCAGCACGTGGAGGACCCCCTGACACAGTGGGAGAAAGGAGATGGCACTTTCACCACAGCCCAACCTGCATCCACCCCCAGCTCCACCTCCACCAAAAGGCAGAGAGGCAAACCGGAGGGGCAGAGCCACACTGTCCTGCTGGAGATAAGAGACACCATCAGGAGTAGCGTGGATCTCATCTCTTAGCTGGTCCACACCGAAGCCCCATCCTCAAACTGCAAGCCTTTCCTCACCTACGTCAACCAGACCCTCATGAACTTGTCGGAACCCCAATACCAGGTGGTGAAGGACAGGATCACCAATTTTCTTCACAACCCTCCAAAGCAAGATGAACCTGCTCCCACCCAGTCCAGGCCTGCTCCTCCACCCCAGGTGATGTCACTGCCCTTCCAAGGCTTTCCACAGGCCCTCCCCTACCAAGACTATGGCTACCAGGAGGTCCAGCAGCATAGGCAGCCCTTCCCAGTCCAGGCACAGGTACATCGGACGCCACCGGTGCCACCGATGCCACCGATGCCACCCACGCCAGTCCTCACCCAGCTGCAGACCAGACATCCCCACCACACTGCTCCTTCCTCCAGCACACAGCCAAGCCCGGCCTCAGTACATCTGTCACCGGTATTGGGGCTGACACCCCATGTCATAGAGGAAGGGGCTCTCAACATCACGGGGCTGAGCCAGCTCTCTGAGAGCTTCCTCCACACACCATCCCCTGTTGACCTCTCGGGGCCAGGCATCCCAATAGCGCCTCAGACCAGCATGGGATGGGTAATAGCTGTGTGATGGGCAGGGATACCTGTGGGATGGGCAGGGATACCTTTGGAATGGGTAATAGCTGTGGGATAGATCAACCTCCAGTGCAAGCATAGTGGGACTGTATGGTCCACCCTCCCAGGTGCACACCTATGGCCCTTTAATATCAATAATAATGTAATCAATCATCCACACATGTCTACAAAAACACAACTCTTTATTAAATGCCCTGTTCATTGTAGGCCCACCCAATATACATGGCCCAATCTCATCAGTGTGATGAGGCAGGCTGAAGGAAGCATCCATTAAGCATCTATTGTCCTGTCTTGCCACTCCACTGCTCCAGCTGGGGAGTTGCACCAGTGTCTTAGGAGGTTGCGCTGATTCTTCCCTTCACATGAAGCTCTGTTGGGGCCTTGCACATCCTTAGTGTCTGTCAGGTTTCGACCTGGCCTCCATTCACCAGGCTCCATGTCCCCATTGCCTTGTTGGAGGTCCCCGAGCCTGTTCTGCAATACTGGGTAGCGGGTGCGCATGAGATTGTCCAGGATGCAGCAAGCTTCCACGATGCTCCTCACGGTCTCTGGGCGATGCTGCATGATGGTGAGAAGCACCTGGAACCTGTTGGCCAGGATGCCAAAGGCGTTTTCCACCACACGCCTTGCCCTGGACAGCCTGTAGTTGAAGATCCTCTCTTCACAGGTGAGGAGTCTGGAAGTGTAGGGCTTCATGAGGTAGGTTCTGAGGGAGAAGGCGTCATCCCCCATGATGAAGTAGGGCACATCTTATGTGTCGTTGGGCAGGGGGAGTGGATCTGGGAAGCCCATGATGAGGTTGCATTCCAGCCTCTCCTTGATGTCACTGGCGTTGTATACCTGGGCATCTGAAGATGACCCATTGCCTGAAGCATCGATGTACATGAACTTGTCGTCAGCATCGACCATGGCGAAGAGGATGCTGCTGAAGAAGCCCTTGTAGTTGGAATAAGTGGACCCCGAGATGGCTAGAGCTTTGCAGGCCATGTGCTTGCCATCTATGGTTCCAACGGTGTGGGGGAAGTTCCACTTCTGATACCACTGCTCTGCAACTTTCTTCCAGCCTTCTTCAGTGGAGGGGCACTGGAGGAGCTCCTCCAGGTATTCTTCGATGATGGCCTGCACCACTTCTCTGACCACAATGCTGATCATATTGTGTGGAACCCTCCAGCTGTACTGCATGCTCCTGTAGGTGGTCCCTGAGGACAGGTGGAGCAGAGTCAGTGCCACCTTGAGCCCAGGGTCCAGGTTGGGCCAGAAGTTGGTGTTTGCCTTGGTCAACCTGGGTGTCAGACGCTGCACAACTTCGTCAAACATGGCTGGAGGCATCCTCATGAAGTTCTGGAATGCACGAGGGTCTTCGTTCCTCAACTCCACCATCAGCTTATTGTACAGTCCGTATTCTGCTCTTCTCCCAATCCATCTTCGGATCCAGACACTTCTTGGCCGCCTCCTTTTCTTCCCATAGGACAGTTGAAAGAGCCTGTTGATGGCTTCTCACTGTTGCAGAATGATGGTGGCTACCAAAAGGACTGTGTTACGATCCGTGGTGGACATCAATGGATGCTGTGGAAGAGCAAGAGCCAGATGAGGGCTGAAGAGGTCTGCACAGCAGGGCTGCTGGACTGAAAGTGAGATCCAGGTGAGTTCCTCCCTATTTTTATTGGCAATATTGGTTTTCCACTAGGTGTCCTTTTGCATCCTCTAGGCATTCTGCAGACATCCTAAATATCCTAGATAGGTCCCCTCTGCGAACGTTTTTTCCATTTTACAAGCTTTGTATGTGAGCTGCTTCTGCTTTCATCCTTTCTCCGTCCGTGCTACTAACACTGCGCGTCCATTCCGCGTCCATTTCACTTCTTCCATGTGTCCATTTTTTGCTGGAGCGGATTTGAGTTGCGCGGGTGTGCAGCGGATGCCTAGCGGATATAGCGGACGCATAACGGATGACGACGGATGTAGAACGGATGTTCCCCGTATTTGTTGCGGATGAAGAATGGACACGTTGGATACATTTTCTGTTCAAAAAGTTTTGAGCAGCTCAAAACTTTTTGAGCGGATGGAACCTCAGTCTACTGACGCTGGACGGATAGAGAGGATGAAAAATGGAGGCAGTGAGTATAGAACGGATGAATCGCGTTTACCAATGGATGGCAAGTGTTTCTCTCCGTTTTACATCCTCTTTCCATCCGTTGGTGCAGTGTGACATGGGCTTTATTAAATAAAGTCTTGGTGGAAACTTTTAGAAATGGTTTAAGCCTTTGCATGCTTGTGGGATGGGTTAAGATAGCAGTGGGATGGGAAGGGATACCTTTGGGATGGGTAATAGCTGTGGGATGGGCAGGGATACCTGTGGGATGGGCAGGGATACCTTTGGGATGGGTAATAGCTGTGGGATGGGTAGGGATATCTGTGGGATGGGTAATAGCTGTGGGATGGGCAGGGATACCAGTGGGATGGGCAGGGATACCTTTGGGATGGGTAATAGCTGTGGGATAGATAAACCTCCAGTGCAAGCATAGTGGGACTGTATGGTCCACCCTCCCAGGTGCCACACCTTTGGCCCTTCATTATCAATAACAGTGTAATCATTGATCCACACATTTCAACATAAACACAACTCTTTATTAAATGCCCTGTTCATCATAGGCCCACTCACCATACATAGCTCAATCTCATCCGTGTGATGAGACAGGCTGAAGGAAGCATCCATTAATCATCCATCATCCTGTCTTGCCACTCCACTGCTCCAGCTGGGGAGTTGCACCATTGTCTCAGGAGGTTGCGCTGCTTCTTCGCTTCATTTGAGGCTCTGTTGGGGCCTAGCACATCCTCAGTGTCTTTCAGGTTTTGCCCTTGCCTCCATTCACCAGGCTCCATGTCCCCATTGCCTTGTTGGAGGTCCATGAGCCTGTTCTGCAACACTGGGTAGCGGGTGTGCATGAGATTGTCCAGGATGCAGCAAGCTTCCACGATCCTCCTCACGGTCTCTGGGCGATGCTGCATGGTGTTAGGAAGTACCTGGAACCTGTTGGCCAGGATGCCAAAGACGTTCTCCACTACCCGCCTTGCCCTGGACAGCCTGTAGTTGAAGATCCTCTCTTCACGGGTGAGGCATCTGGAAGTGTAGGGCTTCATGAGGTAGGTTCTGAGGGAGAAGACGTCATCCCCCACAATGAAGTAGGGCACATCTTCTGTGGCATGGTGCAGGGGGTCTGGATCTGGGAAACCCATGATGGGGTTGCGTTTCAGCCCCTCCTTGATGTCACTGGCGTTGTATACCTGGGCATCTGAAGGTGACCTGCTGCCTGAAGCATTGATGTACATGAACTTGTAGTCAGCATCGAACATGGTGAAGAGGATTATGCTGAAGAAGCCCTTGTAGTTAAAATAAGTGGACCCTGACTTGGCTGGAGCTTTGCAGGGCACATGCTTGCCCTCGATGGCTCCAACGGTGTGGGGGAAGTTCCACTTCTGATACCACTGTTCTGCAACTTTCTTCCAGCCTTCTTCAGTGGAGGGGCACTGGAGGAGCTCCTCTAGGTATTCTTCGATGATGGCCTGCACCACTTCTCTGACCACAATGCTGATGGTGTTGTGTGGCACCCTCCAGCCATACTGCATGCTCCTGTACGTGGTCCCTGAGGCCAGGTGGTGCAGAGTCAGTGCCACCTTGAGTCCAGGGTCCAGGCTGGGTTGGAAGTTGGTGCTCTGCTTGGACAACCTGGGTCTCAGCCACTGCACAACTTCGTCAAACATGGCTGGAGGCATCTTCATAAAGTTCTGGAATGCACGGGGGTCTTCGTTCCTCAGCTCCACAATCCGCTTGTTGTACAGTCCGTACTCTGCTCTTCTGGTGATCCATCTTCGGATCCAGACACTTCTTGGCCACCTCCTTTTCTTTATGTAGAACAGGTGAAAGAGCCTGTAGATGGCTTCGCACTGTTGTAGAACGATGGTGGCTACCAAAAGGAGTGTGTGATGATCCATGGTGGAGATGACTGGTTGCTGTGGAAGAGCAAGAGCCAGATGAAGGCTGAAGCGGTCTGCACCGCAGGGCTGCTGGACTGAAAGTGAGATCCAGGTGAGTTCCTCCCTCTTTTTATAGGAAATATGGTTTTTCCGCTTGGTGTCCTTTTGCATCCTCTGGACATCCTGCAGACATTCTAAATATCTGAGATACGTCCCCTCTGTGAATGTTTTTTCCATTTTAATGCTTTGTATGCGAGCTGCATCCGCTTTCATCCTTTCTCTGTCCATGCTACTAACACTGCATGTCCATTCCGTGTCTGTTTCGCTTCCTCCCTGTGTCCGTTTTCCACTGGAGCGGATTTGAGTTGCGCGGATGCGCAGCGGATGCCTAGCGGATATAGCGGATGCGTAACGGATGATGACAGATGTAGAACGGATATTCCCCATATGTGTTGCGGATGCAGAACGGATGTGTTGGATACATTTTCCGCTCAAAAAGTTTTGAGCAGCTCAAAACTTTTTGAGCGGATGGAATCTCAGTCGACGGATGCTGGACGGATAGAGAGGATGAAAAACGGAGGCAGTGAGTACAGAACGGATGGATCGTGTTAACCAACGGATGGCAAGTGTTTCTCTCCATTTTACATCCTCTTTCCATCCGTTGGTGCTGTGTGACAGGGGCTTAAGGCTAATGCACTAACTGTGAGTTTAATTCCTGGTAGAGGGCTTGAACCACCTAGAACCAGGGTGTCAAACTCAATGCCCGGGGCCCAGATTTGGCCCACAAGGCTGTCTTGGAAACTGCAAAAGACTGGCCCATGGTGCCAGACTTCCGTTTTCCCTGATAGAGTATTGCAGGAAGCCACTGAAGCCAGAAATGGGTCTTGGGAGCCCATTTCACTGGCAGAGCACTTGTGCCATGAAAGGAATCCCTGACATGAGTGACACTGAGCTGGCCACACCCACCCTGGACCCCTGATGTCAAACACAACCCTAATGGGGCAATGAAATTGAATTTGACACCTCTGCCCTAGAATCAATAAGAATGAAATTGATCATATAGTATCTCCTGGTGGTCGAAGCTTACTCTGAATTATGTAAAAAGTTTGTAATTTTGATATTCCAGTTCACAATATCTATCATCTCTAATACTATTAGTTTCATTTCCTTTTAAATAGTGGACAGACTAATAAGAATGTTTTTTTGTTCCACCATTCAACTACCTGCCTAGAACTGTTCTCTAACTGAAAGTTTATTTCTGACCTTTTAGATCTGATGACTACATGAAACTAACTTCAGGGTGAGATTTGGTGTCATTCATAGGCTGATGATACTAAACTATCTCTCCATCCACTTTCATTCCATGAAACAAGATAACACCTGAATTTGTACTTGTCATCAGTAACTGAGTAGTTGAAAGTAAAAAAAAATTGCATGTCACAGATGAAATATTCAAAGTGTCCTGAATGGATGGTACTCCAAGACTGAGACAAGAAATTTGCCAAGATTCTTGGATTCAGACCATCATGAGCAACAGTTAGAATAAGTATTTTGAGCTTGTGCCCCAATTTTTCCTAAAAATTTCAATTTGGATTACAAAGGATATCCTACAAAATATCCTTTGTCCTACATGTCACATCTTGTTTTGGCTGCTCTGACATATTATAAAGGAACTGTTGGGGGGAAGCATTTTAAAATCTCAATGATTTCGAGATATTATAGTTTGACTATGAGTTATATATCCTGTGCTAGAAACTGTGCTAGAAACATCACTGGAGATTTCTAGAAGAACAGATTGGACAGTCATTTGTCCAGAATGGTATGGGGTCTCCTGCTTGAGCAGGGGGTTAGACTAGAAGATCTCCAAGGTCCCTTCCAATTCTATTATTGAGTAAAGCTTTGACCATTCACTCAATTCCTGGGCATTGTGGTTTTGTCTTTTCACCTGTCTGAAGACATAGAATCCGTTTATTTGAAAGAGACAGTTCCCTAATAAGATTTAAGATTTTTGGAAGTCCTCTTTTTTTGTTGTTTCACCAATGACTGGAAAATATTTGGTCAGAACCTAAGGGAGAATAGGGAGCAGAGCCATTCCATCATTTGTCATCATCTCTCCCCAACAAGCAACATGAAGCTTTCTTTGGAGATGTGACTTCAATGGCAGTGACCATTCAGCACCTTATGACGTACTGATCATCAGGGACAATCTTGTGAAGATTGAGAATTAATGTTATCACTCCGATTGCTCTTTGTATAAATGAGCATTGATTTCACATCACTTCCTTCTGCTTTGCATCCAGGCATTAGCATACACAGGGGATGCTAAGGGAGTAAAGAAGATATTCATGATCATGCATTCAAAGCCTTGCTCCTCTATAGACACACAATGGAAAACATAAAATTAAATGTTTCCATGTGTTCTGACCAAGGCTTCCTGAGACCATAATTAAGCCCACGCTTAGTTAAATCAACTCTTGTTTAATTTCAATGCTGGAAATTATGTTCATTCTCAGCCTGTAATGAGTCCCAAAAAGTCCCTCAAGATAAGCACCCACCTTTCTCTCTTTTGAATTGCTGCCAACAACTGAAGTGCCAAATTAACTATAGAAAACCAACCAAAGTATAAAGTCCAACAGAGCTTCAAGGTTTAATCCTAACAGAGCAAACAACTTTGCTTCCTGCAAAGGTTTCTCTACCTTTGCATGTCCTTTATATCTTATGGGAGGGGCAATCATCTCCCAGCCTTACTCCGAGTTGCCTCTTTTGTCGCAGCTGCTCTTGCCTTCTAGCAGCTCTGTGTATACTCACACTGGGAATAGGCTCCCTTTGTTCCTCTGCATCACTGCTGCCAGATTCTGGAGGCTCTGGAATCAGCATACAACTCTCAGATGGTCCTGGCTCCTTCTCTGCATCAGATGCAGGATCCTCATCTGAGTCCTTCCCAGACTCCCGGACTGGTCCCCGTTCTTCCCCACTGTCCGATTCTGCTACTGTCTGCACAGGCTACCAGCTAACCACAACACCACAGTCCAGTTGTGTCTGACTCTAGGAGGTGGTGCCTGTCTCTGTTTCTTAGCCAAGAGAGCCAGTACTATCTGACATATCCATAGCCATGTGGCCAGCATGACTATATGCCGAGACACATGGAACACTGCTAACTTCCCAATGAAAAGACACCTATTTACCTACTTGCATTTGCATGTTTTTGAATGGCTGGGTTAGAAGTAGCTAGGGCAAGAACAGGAGCTCACCCAGTTGCATGGCGCTTGGGTCTTGAAACTGGGCTGTCAGTTTTCCAACTGAAAAGCTCAGTGTGTTTAATCAGTGGGAGGCTTTCAACCACAGTTATAACAATCATTTTGATGGCCCCCAACCCAAATGTCTCTATACGGACAGCACATGATTTTTTTTTTAATTTTCCTCTTTTGGTGAGTTAATTGCCTAGGTTCTAGGCTTTGCCTATCCCTATAATATATTTCCTGTAAATAAAATATTTGTTCTGTCATAAGCATGACAGAACTAATTCTAATTTGCTATTACTAATTATAGTTTTAACAGACTTTACTCATTATTGCTCAGGTGAGATTCCCACTTTCAGGAATGTTGAGATGCACATGAAGTGTGCTTGAATCTCCAACAGATCAATCTCATATAATCTCTTGGGCCTAACTTTTCAATTCTTTTCTTTTTGGTAAAGCCAAAAAGTTGCACCTTAGCTTCTATTCTTCTTATCCAGAGCCCTGTCCACAGCCAGAAAAAAAATTGCTGAGTCATATGACAAAAATATGTGACTAAAATGTTCGTCTCTTTTATGACTTAGTGTGTTGCATAAACTTAGCCTACATAAGTCACTTTCTATATTCCAATGTGTTCCTAATCCATGGTTTTCAGTGTTTCTAATCCAGCGTGCTGAGTGTTTTTAATTCCCAAACTGCAATATAGTTTAATATGTTGTGGAAACAGCATTGCCAACCTCATCATATTTTAGTTTTGCAGCTACCATAACAGCCACTACATTTACGGGTAAAGTTTTACTTCATATTCTAAAGGTAAAACATAACTTCATGATAAGGATATTATTTCTAGAAAAAGTACCAAATTGGTAAAGATCAAAGAGATGCTAATTGTCAGAGCTAAAGAATCCCAGCGATGTCATATTGCCAAGCTGACTGATGAACCATTGTCTTTTCAACAGCAAATGATCTGATGCAGCAGTAGTGTCAGGTGGAGCTCCATTCAAAATCCAGGAAAGAAATACTTAGACTCTTTAGTTTAGAGAAAACATATCTTTTACTGAAAGTGAAGTGGTAGCAACCAAAGAATTCTGAATCTGAGAATTTAGGTGCGCAATTCACATATAGAAAATGCTGGAAATGTTCCCACCCCCAATAGTTCAACTGACACTTCCAATTAGAAGTTGTGGATATGATCATGTGGCATCTTCAGGTGATGATGAGGCCTCTGTCCGTTGACCTTGGCATAGTTTGATAACGGGTTGCAGTTGCTCAGAGAAAGAAGAAAGGTAAGCGAGAAATAGAAACCTAACTCTATTTCATGCTCCCCCCTTCCATTTATACATCAGACGAATGTAACTCCTCCAGCTCACTTCCCCAGCTATTCCTACCTCCCTTTTCCACCCCCCTGTTACTTATGGCAGTCGAAAAGATGCAAAGCAATAGCAGAAGATCTTGAAGACTGACAGCTATCCTGAAAGGAAGGATTGCAATAAATACATGTAAAAATGCCATAAATCCATTTTATACTTCATTTGATCTTTGAGCTCACAAGATTCTTGAGCTATTTTCTGATGTAAAAGAGGGACTGTAAACAGAGTCTATTTTCTAGAAAGCAAGTGATATAGAAAATATTCAAAACGGAGGATAAACAGTTCTTCAAGAGTGGGTCTCTGGAAGAAGGCAGAGCCTCCTCGCTGACGGACCATAGATCATGACTTTTTGTGGCTATGGTCCATGCTCTTTCATTGGAGAGCCCCAATCATTATGATTAGGGGCTGAAGCTGCCTTGGAGGGGCAGTGGAGTAAGGGAAAGCTGCAAGCCAGGTTGAGGGAGCCGCATCTCCCCCCCAGGCTTGATCTTTTTCCCCCCGAAAATGATTGCAGAGGTGGTTTAAAACGGCCTCCCCAAAGAGGAGAACTGAGCTGGATTAAGATTTTTGCAGGAGGGAAGAAAGAAGTGGATAACATCTGAACCAGGACAACTGGGCAATACAACGAAAAAAACGTACCCCGGGATTAATGTAACATGGAATGTTTAAGAAAAGAAAAGTGAGTGGCAAAAATACAAAGGGACAGGGAAAAAAAAAGAAAATATTTTTGACAGCTAAGCAGGGCTTCGAACTGGGAAAGGAAGAAACTGGAACTAAAGATTTAACTAAATTGGACTAAAACATTTTGGAAATAAAAAGGCATAAAATAAAGCTGGACTTAAGATTGTCAAAAAAATAATAATAATAAAGTTTGTAAATTGGAGACTGGACTGAGGTTCGAAAAACCCTAAATAAAAAAATAGGGGGGAAAGGTGAAGACTTTGTATGATGGAGAGTGCCACCTTTTGACAAAAACTTGAGCTCAAACAAAAGGGAAAGCATCCTGTTTCTGAATGAACTTGTGTGGATATAATATTAAAGAAATATTGAAACAAAGTAAGAATCTTAGAAAGTGAAAGCAAAACCAGAATCAAGAAAAAAAGAAGGAAAGACTGACTGTGGGATTGATTGATGTTTTTGGTATAGACCCTGGGCTGGAATAACTGAGAACTTTAAAAAATTGAAAGAAGAAAGAAGGAAAGTAAAAGTGGGGTTTTTTTGTGGACTTTAACGATCATAAAATACAAGAGTGTGTAATGATGATATCTCTTCGGGAATTAAAAATGGAACTTAAACATATGAGATAATTACTCCAGGAAAGAGGCGAATCACTTTGCTCTGTGTTAGAAAAAATGGAAATGGTGATTGAAGAACAAGAAGAAAGAGCTTCAGAGGAGGAGGAGTTGATTTAAGGAGAAGACATTTTAAATGGACAATCAACACAAAGAACATTACAAAGAAGTGGGGAAAGAAGGAAGGTTAAAAAGTTGAGATTTAAGAAGGCAATCAAAAGGGGGAATACCTGTGAAGTCAGGAAAGGCAGAAAGACCCAGCAGAAAAAGGGAAAGGGAGATATTAAGAAAGAGAGGGATATAAACTGGAATGAGAAAAGATGTGGGGAAAAGAGGGGGAGGAGAAGCAATCAGAAACAGGTGCATGAAATAAAGAAATACAGAAATAGTAAAATGTTGAAAAGAAATTATTTTTTCAGAGATAATGGTTGATGAATTAAAAAAGGGATTCTGCAGAGTGACAAGGAGTAATAAGAATATTTCTGCAATTAAAAATATTTAAAAAATAGGGTAATATAGATATTGATAACTCTTATTAAAAATCAAGGGGGAAAAATATGCTGCGGAATCCAAATGAAAATATGTAATGATTATTATTGTAACTTCTTAAAAACAATGGTTTATTGGGAATCAAGATGAGGGAATAAAAGTATATTTTAATCATTGAGGTCTCACACTCAAAACAGTAAAAGAGGGGAAACCTATACTTGTTTTGTTTTGTTTTAGTGTTAAAATTTGTATTAATCTAGAATTCATAAAAAGAATGTGTAATGGAAAGGAAATATGACATACTAAAGAACCAATTAAATTAATAAGTTAATATAGACTATTAAAAGCAAGAAGAGACATTGGTAACTTTTATTATTATTATTATTAGGCAACACATATTGTTTATCTTTATTTTTAAAATAAATATTAAAGGATTATATCTGAAATAATTGAAATAAAACAAAAAGATGTTTCGATTGAGATTAATGAAACAGGCTAGAATTAATGTGTTTGTTTCTCTCCTTACTGAAAATTTGGAATGGAAATAATAATAATAGAATTAAGTATGCATATATGAATGTATAATTGCTGTCATATTTGTATGTAAAGGTGATGACCTGAAAATATGTCGTCCACTAAAAAGAAATTGTTTTTAATGTGAAAAACTGAATAAAATTTGTTTTTAAAAAAAAGAGTGGGTCTCCAAGACAGAAGGGTCTTAAAAGTACAGAGCATGAACTGTAACAATCACTGGGAGCAGAGGCTTTACAGAATTAGAACTCTTATACGTATAACTATAAGTAGAGCTGCAGCACAACTCAATTTGAAAGCAGAAGCTTTGGGTACTTTGTTGCTACAGCGCTGGCTCTGTTGGTCAGCCTTGGCTTTGCTTTGTCTTTGTGATCTTGGATGTTCCACTTACTCATTTAATAGAACTTCTCGGATGCCCCCTGCACATCTCACTGGCAGGCATGCCAGAAGTGTGCCAAAAGCCAGAAGCACCAGAGGCATGGCTAATCATCCTGCAGGATGAATTGGCTTGAAGATTTGTGTTGTGGTACATCACTCACAATTAGGTAGTGTCAGAAAAGCAATGGAGTAGTAGTGGCAGTGGTATATTACCGGTAGAGGACCAGATGTGAATGAAGGTCCATGATGGATTGCTTGGGCTGGGGAGACTTCTTTGATAAATCACAGTCAAAAGAAAATGACAGCAGAATACCAAGATATTACAACAGAAACCATAGCTTTTTGTATGACATTGGACGTAAGTCCCTAAGACCTATGGTTTGTATTATGGTATCATATTAGGATACACATTGCCTCCTCCCCTTGTGCCACTCCTGTCCAGATCTGACATGTTAGTCATTGTTATTTTTCTGGCTGTTATTATGCTAGATTACTTATGACCTTGCTCTTTTGATTGCTCCTTGTATTTTATTAGTAGCTTAGGCCATAAATATGAGAATATTTTAGATGAACAACAAAAATCGCTCTCCATCTACCCAAACATGGTCAACTTTTTAACTGTGTAGCCACTGACCCACAAATAAATTATAGGTAGTGAATCAAAAGCGATCAGACATTGAAGAAGCAGTTTAATAGCTAGTCCAATCATGGCTGTGGTTTTGCTACTATTCTGAGTAGAATAAGGAGGAACTGTCACAACAACAAAAAGTATTGCAGTGTAGAGTGCTCCCTGTTCAGAATTTAGGTGACTTTTGTTTTTCTTTTTGCTTAGTTTTTCATTCTAATCCCAGTAGCCATTCAACTTTCCCTGATCAGTAGATATCCTCTTTCCCTTTTAAGCTGTGTGGTAGATTCACCCAGAATTTTCCATTTAGACAAGAAATATAGTGATACAAACAAAGGAGAATATTTATAGCTCAGGGTTGAAATGAGGAGTCCTTAGTGCTGTGGTTGCTGTTTCCTTGAAGATATTTCATTTCCCAAACTAGATAACATCATCAATGGTAGTAAGGAATGGGGTTTGCTCTCAGTTTATAATCTAGTGGTTTGCTCTGTCACTATTGTGGGGGTGGTCTTAGAGGGTCTTGAATCATTTTACTGAATCTTCAGCATGAATACTTGCTTTCTGTTTCTTCAGGCCTACCCCAAAGTTCAAAGGTTTGGGGTATTTTAATCCTTTTTCACTCTACAGGGAATACAATATTTGAGGATAAATCTTGCCACTTCTTATCCATCATTTGATTGAACCACTACCAGGATATTTTAAAACAAAGATAAAAGATATTTTATTGACATATCTTGTCACTAATTTAAAAACTGACAGTTACCCCCTTGCCAAAGCAATTTTCATGTGAGAGATTATTTCTAGTCTACTGCTACTCCCTTGCTTTTCTGTAGATGACAGATTAGGAAGTGTATATATCTATATCTGTCTGTCTGTCTGTCTGTCTGTCTGTCTGTCTGTCTGTCTGTCTATCTATATCTATATCTATATCTATATCTATATCTATATCTATAT
>BLBF01000021.1:2047299-2071939 GCA_015471245.1 Laticauda colubrina | reverse complement strand
CTGCCAGCCTGCCTTCCAGCCTCCCTGCCAGCCAGTCTGCCTGCCAGCCTTCATGTGAGGCTCTGTTGGGGCCTTGCACATCTGCTCGTGCTTACTCTGCTGAGGCTGCTCCTGGCGGTGGTGCTTCTGCTGGTGCGTACCCTGCTGAAGCTGCTCCTCATCCTGCTCGTCCTGCTCGTACTCCTGGACTTGCTCATCCTGCTCGTACTCCTGGTCTTGCTTGTCCTGCTCATCCTGCTCATGCTCCTGGTCCTGCTCATGCTCCTGGTCCTGCTGGTCCTGCTGGCGCTGCTGGTCCTTACTCTGCTGCTGCTGATCCTGGTCCTGCTGGTCCTGCTGCTGCTGCTGCTCCTGCTGCTGCTGATGATGATCCTGCTGGTGTTGCTGCTGCTGCTGCTGATGATGATTATGATCGTGCTGGTGATGATGATGATGATGATCCTGCTGGTGCTGCTGCTGGTGGTGGTGTGGAGGAACAGCCCCTACTACCTGGGAGCCCCTCTGATGAGGGCCCATCTGGTCCCGCCAAAGGGAGGAAAAGGTGTATGCAGGGACAAGAGAGGAGGCAATACTCCATCGAGGAGGAACATGAGGATGAGGTGCTGGAGTGGCTGAGAGAGAATGACTATCTGTGGCAGAAGGGACAACAGCTGTACAGGGACACCAAGCGGAAGCAGGCTGCTTGGATAGAGAGGGCGGAGAGTATGGGCTACACTTCGGAGGTGCTCCTCGGCTGGTGGAAGCACATGAACACCTGATACGGGAAGCTGCACCTGAAGAAATCTGGCCAGGCCACGGTTAAGCTGACGGACAGAGAGACCTACGTCATGCCCAGGTGCAGCTTCCTGGAGGGTGAGATCCGCCACTGAGGAGCACCAGCATCCCCTCTCACTACCCTCTCTCTCCGGCAGCCTGCTGAGAGCCAGTCCTCTTCCGGCCGAGAGTCAGTTCCTGTCTCCAGGCAGGTTTCTGTGGAACGTGCCACGATGGAGAACCTGCGGACAGCTGTTGTAACCATGGTGGAGCACGTGGAGGACTCCCTGGTGCGGTGGGAGAAAGGAGACGGCACATCCACCACAGCCCTACCCGCATCCACCCCCCCCCCCAGCTCCACCTCCATAGAAAGGCAGAGAGCCAGACAGCAGGAGGGGCAGAGCCACACTGTCCTGCTGGAGATCAGGGACACCATCCGGAGCAGCATAGACCTCCTCTCTCAGCTGGTCAACACCGACTCCTCATCCTCCAACCGCAAGCCCTTCCTCACCTATGTCAACCAGACCCTCACGGACATGGCGGAACCCCAGTACCAGGTGGTGAAGAACCGGATCACTGAGCTGCTTCACAACCCTCCAGGCCCAGCTAAACCTGCTCCCACCCAGTCCAGGTCTGCTCCTCCACCCCAGGTGATGTCCCTCCCATTCCAAGGCTTTCCACAGCCTCTCACCTGCCAGGGCTATGGCTACCAGGAGGTCCAGCAGCACAGGCAGCAGCCCTTCCCAGTCCAGGCACAGAGCCATCAGACGACGCCCTTGCCACTGGTTCCACTGATGCCACCGATGCCACCCACACCAACGATGCCACCCATGCCAACGATGCCACCCACGCCACTGATGTCAACTACGCCACTGATGCCACCAATGCCTGTCCCCACCCAGCTGCAGACCAGACAGCCCCACTACACTGCTCCTTCCTCCACCCCACAGCCAAGCCCGGCCTCAGTACATCTGTCGTCGGTACTGGGGCTGACAATTCATGGCATGGAGGAAGGAGCTCTCAACATCACGGGGCTAAGCCAGCTGTCTGAGAGCTTCCTCAACACACCGTCACCTGTTGCCCTCTCGGGGCCAGGCACCCCAATGACGCCTCATACCAGCACTCCAGCAGCAGCCACCTCCACAGCACCTGGACCCTTCACCCCTGAGACTGGGCACACCTCCGAGTGACCAAGAGGAGTGCCAGAGACTGGTTGGCTGGCTACCTGTGGACTTTATTTGGACACTTGACTTGGGTCATTTTTCATTTTCAGGTTGTTATTAATAAAGATTATCTTTGCTTCACACACTTGCTTCATTTATTTTATTAAATAAAGTCTTGGTGGAAACTTTTAGAAATGGTTTAAGCCTTTGCATGCTTGTGGGATGGGTTAAGATAGCAGTGGGGTGGCCAGGGATACCTGTGGAATGAGCAGGGATACCTTTGGAATGGGTAATAGCTGTGGGATAGATAAACCTCCAGTGCAAGCATAGTGGGACTGTATGGTACACCCTCCAGGTGCCACACCTATGGCCCTTTATTATCAATAACAATGTAAGCATTGATCCACACATTTGAGCATAAACAGAACTCTTTATTAAATGCCCTGTTCATTGTAGGAAGTGTAGGGCTTCATTAGGTAGGTTGTGAGGGAGAAGGCATCACCCCCCACGATGAAGTAGGGCACATCTTGTGTGTCGTTGGGCAGGGGGTCTGGATCTGGGAAGCCCACGATGAGGTTGCGTTCCAGCCCCTCCTTGAGGTGACTGGCGTTGTATACCTGGACATCATCTGAAGATGAGCCGTTGCCTGAAGCATCGATGTACATGAACTTGTAGTCAGCATCGACCATGGCGAAGAGGACGATGCTGAAGAAGCCCTTGTAGTTGAAATAAGTGGACCCCGACTTGGCTGGTGCTTTGCAGGCCACGTGCTTGCCATCGATGGCTCCAATGGGGGAAGTTTCACCTCTGATACCACTGCTCTGCAACTTTCTTCCATCTTTCTTCAGTGGTGGGGCACTGGAGGAGCTCCTCCATGTATTCTTCAATGATGGCCTGCACCACTTCTCTGACCACAATGCTGATGGTGTTGTGTGGCACCCCCCAGCCGTACTGCATGCTCCTGTAGGTGGTCCTTGAGGCCAGGTGGTGCAGATTCAGTGCCACCTTGAGCCCAGGGTCCAGGCTGGGCCAGAAGTTGGTGTTTGCCTTGGTCAACCTGGGTGTCAGCCGCTGCACAACTTCGTCAAACATGGCTTGAGGCATCCTCATGAAGTTCTGGAATGCACGAGTGTCTTCGTTCCTGAGCTCCACCATCAGCTTGTTGTACAGTCTGTACTCTGCTCTTCTCCCGATCCATCTTCGGACCCAGACGCTTCTTGGCCACCTCTTTTTCTTCCCGTAGTAGAGTTCACAGAGCCTGTAGATGGCTTCACACTGTTGCAGAACGATGGTGGCTACCAAAAGGACTTTGTTACGATCCATGGTGGACATTACTGGATGCTGTGGAAGAGGAAGAGTCAGATGAAGGCTGCAGAGGTCTGCACAGCTGGGCTGCTGGGCTGAAAGTGAGATCCAGGTGAGTTGCTCCCCCTTTTTATAGGCAATATAGGTTTTCCCTTATGTGTCCCTTTGCATCCTCTAGGCATCCTCTAGACATCCTTAATATCCGAGATAGGTCCCCTCTGCGAACGTTTTTTTCATTTTAAATGCTTTCTTTGCGAGCTGCATCCGCTTTCATCCGTTCTGCATCCGTTCTGAATCCGTTCCACGTCCGTTCCGCTTCCTCCCTGCTTCTGTTTTCCGCTGGAGCGGATCGACTTGCACGGATACATAGCGGATGCCTAGCAGATATAGCGGATGCGTAATGGATGCAGAACGGATGCCTAGCGGATGCCTAGCGGATGCAGAACGGATGAATTGGATACATTTTCTGCGCAAAAGTTTTGGGCAGCTCAAAACCTTCTGAGCAGATGAAACGTCAATAGATGGATGCTGGATGGATAAAGAGGAAGCAAAACTTATGCAGTGAGTACAAAACGGAAGAATCGCGTTAACCAACTGATGGCAAGTGTTTTTCTCCGTTTTACATCCTCTTTCCATCCGTTGGTGCAGTGTGACAGGGGCTTAAATTAGTAGCATGGTTGTTCAGTGAATCTGGTTTCCCCATGGACTTTGGGTATTAGAAGGTCGCAAAAAGTGATCACATGACCCCAGGATGCTGCAACCGTCATAAATATGAGTCTGAATTTTGACCAGGTGACCATGGGGATGCTGTGAGGGTTGTAAGTGTGAAAAATAGTCATAAGTCACTTTTTTCAGTGCCATTGTAACTGCAAATGGTCAATAAATGAACTGTTGTAAGTTGAGGACTACCTGTCCTACTACCTACCCCCATCATATATGTACGATATTCAACAAACTATGAATTCTTAGAAAGGCACACCCTGGTCAGCACTTCTTTACTCTCCTACTGTTGGGCAGGAGATATCGAAGCATAGCCAGTCATCGGAACAGGCTGAAGAACAGCTTTTATCTCTGGGCTTGTCAGACTCCTGAACATCACAACTATGAAGTATGAGAGACTTGCAGGGCCATCGCAATGTGCAACATGTTTACATTGGTGCAGTACAATATAATGTAAAGTTATGCACCTATATGTACAGAGGATTGTGTGCTTGTTAGTATGATTTATTGGGTTAAGGGTTTAGTTTTCTTTCACTGTGAGTTATTGAGATGTATTTGTGTTGTGGGGGATACACTAAGGGAGGCTCAGCCAATCTCATTGTACACATGTTGTGCATCGACAGTAAAGGTTTGAAGGAAGACACCTTAAAATTATTTAGAGCTGGACAGTTTTCTTTTCCAGGAACTGACCTGTTCCATAGAAAACAGTTCTGGCCAGCAATGTATCTTGTTTAACGAATTTTAGCCTCATTATAAAAAGTACACTTACACCGCAAGCTTGCTCAAGCAAAACTAAGCTATTCCAAACATTATCAAAAGAAATATGGCATGTTTCAGTTGGAAATATATTACTGCAGCTTGAAAAATGTGTTTCCCTATCTCACAAATGAAACCTTTGGCTAGACCTTAAAAAAATGCATACAATCTTAGATTAATAATTGAACGGGTAGCCAAGAACCTTGGGTCTGTTGCTGATAGTGTCAATTGGTGACAGGAACTGACAGGAATATTTAGACAACAGTCATAGAAGAACATCATGCTTACCTGCTATTTGCCTAACCGTGATTTTTTAAGTAAGCCACAATTAGTCCCAAAGGTACTTTTCCAAGAGCCATTTGGAGTTTCTGGTTTTTCTTTGAAGACTGAAGAAGAGCTGAAGAAGCTTCTTGGATGAGAAGCGAAACATCTTAAATGAAAAACCAGAAAATCCATTTGCCTCTTAAAAAGCACCTTTGGGACAACCATGACCTGGATGACTGAGAATCTCTATAGATATTAAGCTACAATTAGCTGTGTTCACACAACAACTCACAAACCTGTTTTACAAACCATGGGCCAAAATTATTTAAAGTATGTTTCTTACCAGAATTATGTGCATTCTTTCAAATCTCATTTTTTAAAAAAAATGTTAGAAGACTGACTTTTTAGGGAAAAATCTCCTTCTTCAGGGTTTATCTGAATCAGGGTTTACAACAATTGTACATATAATACTAAATGAAAACTGGACTGCATAACACATACTATATAATAATCAAACTTTTTAAAAGTAATTGTTTAAAAACTAAACTTTAAAAGGAAAAAAGAAACAGTACACCAAATGAAATCCTGTGAGTTTCATATGGTCCCAAGCTCTTCAAATATCTGCTTAAAAAAAGATGTAAGAATTCCCAACTGGAATCATTTCCAAAGGGTACAGTGAAGGCCACATGGCTTTAATAGGGATTGTCAAAAAATCATTTTCACACTACAGGAATAAGAAAAAAAAAAATTACAATAATAGAAGAAATTGAATCTCCCCATTCAAGCCGCCTAGGGATAAAAACTGCCATTATAGAATCTACTCGATTTGTATTCATAGCAAAAGTCGTCATATAGTGCTACATCTTATACTTGAAATAATATAACTCTTTTCAGAAAAATTCTGGGCCCCAACAATTCAGTGAGTTCAACCCTGATTCCTGTAGCCCTATTCTTTAACGGTTATGCCATAAGCTGCTATTGTTTTTTCCACATTTTTTTTCTTTTAATGATCCCGTAATGTCTTGCATTAGGGTGGAGTCAGGGCAACTGAATGGAGCTGAGCATTTACTGGCCGAATGCCCTTCCTGATGCCTATGTAGAGCTCACTGCAGATATTTTGCCTTTGTGCCCAGATATTTTCCATTTGTGTCCTGGCCACTTCTTAGGATCAATTCACAGCTTCCTGATTGTGACACAACAACTCCACCTCTAAGCCACCACGCCACTCATTGTCATAACTACATACAGATGGTAATTTTTTTTATTTCAATAACTATTACATATTAATATGTATCAATTAGCTGGAAAATACCCCTGAAATGCCAAAAGACTTCAGAGCAAAACAAATCAAGGAAACCTTTGCAAGAATGGCAGAGAATCTCAGCAGCCACAGAATGCCAATTGATTGTTGTTAGCTTGCAAGGTAGTCAAGACAAGAAGCACAACCAGGAGTACTAACTCTTATATATATATTATAGAGTTACATTAACAGAATCTTACAAGGCTGAAAGTATTTCTTCCCTCAACGTTTATGGAGATTCACAGTGATCCAGGTCATGGTTGTCCTAAAGGTGCTTAAAAAAAAAAATCTTCTCTCCTTTCCTTTGACTCTCTGGAAAGACTGGGAGGGTCTCATCTGAAATGATCCATGATTGGTGAGCTGAAACATTCTTTAGATGCTGATTGTCCCATCTGTGGCTCTCCCTCTTGTTTTCCATGGACATTCCCAGATATTATTACAATCGTTGAGGCAGTGGTGGGATTCATCCAGTTCGCACCACTTTGGGAGAACCGGTTGTTAACTTTCTGAGCAGTTTGGTGAACTGGTTGTTGGAAGAAATCATTAGGGCAGAGAACTGGTTGTTAAATGATTTGAATCCCACCACTGAGTTGAGGGAAGAGAGGGGGATCCAGAAGATTTTCATGCAATGAGAATGTGGGAAAGGAACAAAAGAGGAATGGAGTGGAGTCATCTATTACACAACTTGGAAGAGCAGTTGGAATTCTGGATTGGTTGGCACCCCAACCTTCTATTTCTTCTTCTTCAGCTACCATTATTATTCCTGCTTCTACCTCTAAACCTGCTATTTCAGAAAGTCCCATTGACCCAATGACTTGTGGAAGATGAATTGTCCTGCTATTAGAAACAAATACAGGATTAGCAAGACTTTCTTGTGGTACCTTTATCCTTCCCTATCTTTTTCCTTTTTCCCTTTCCCCCCCTTTTTTTTCTTTTGCATTTTAGAGAGCCTGTCACTTTCAGATGTCTGTCAGCTTCTATAGAGCCTGACTCTGGCAATGGCACGATGTAGATAACAATGTTATGAGCTGGCACCAACAATCTTTGGTTTCCATCAGGAGTTTATATTCTCATTCAGGCCCTTCTGAAAGAGCATGCTAGGCTGTTTCACCCCTTAGAGGTTCTTATGCTTTCATTGCTTTATTCCTGCAAGGAACGTCAAGTTTAATCTCTTTCATGCCAATGGAAGGAAATGTTGGAAATTTCATGTTTTTTCTTTTTAATTATTAAAACAAATCTTCAAATGCCCTTCTATCTCATTCACAAAAATTAAAAAATTGCCACTCTGCAGTCAATCTTGTTGAATGGCAATTCAGCTTACTGTTGTCATAGTAACCAGTAAGAGGTCCCTATGTGGTTAAGAGCCATTTCCACTGTTGTCAAAAGCAAAGCTTCTGCATGTGGATTCTTCAGAGCCAGAGAGAAATTGTTCACCCACTGCTGTTAGAATAAGGAAACTTTTGACTGAGTTTCTGCTTTGCTTACAGTGCTTCTCATTTCCATTTGGACAGCACGTTGACTATTTCAATTGCAAATAGAGTTGCAAGACCCAGGAAAGAGCAGCCATTTTGAGCCTAAGCTTTCACAATGTACAAGGTTGATGTTTTGCAATTTTGTTAGACTTTTAGGGGTTTTGAAACCCTTCAGTACAGACATTCACAGTCTGGTGCTATTCCAGCTATTATTATTATTTATTAAATTGATATGCAGCCCATCTCACTGTCACATGACTCCAGGCAACTTACAACATTATAAAAGCAAAATCACAAAATATTAAAACATGAAATCTTAAAAATGAACAGTAGTGAGATATTAGAAACCTGAATCCAACAGGATGGAGGTGGGATCATCTTCCTAGTTAACTAACCATCTCCAGTGTAGAATACTCTCATCAGGAGTCGTGACCCAGACAAATTGGCAGAACCAAGTTTTGAGGCTCTTTCAGAAGGACCTGAGGGGCACAATGTTCCAGAGGGTGGGAGATATGGCAGGAAAGACCCTTCTCCTGGACCTCACTGTCAGAATTCCTTACAATTGCTATCACTGTGGTTTACATGGGCACCATACTGGAGAAGCTGCTTTTGTATGCTGGACCTGACAGGTTTCTAGTAGTGATAGCTCTGGAGACAGTATTGATTTTACCTGTATGGTTTGCCTCTTCACTCTTGTTTGGATCTGAGTGGCAGCCTAGTGTCCCTGTCTCAAGCAAAACATTGTTAGAAGCTGAGCCCAGGCTGAGTTTCCAACAGCTTCCCAAGAGACAGAAGTATGTATGTTTGTGGAAAGATTTTGTTTTGGAGGGGGCACATACAGGCCTACATCCATTAATATTGCTTTCTTCTCTAAAATATTAACAATATCATTAATAATACTTTCTTGAGTATTTGGATCTCGAGAATGAAATTGATTGAAAGGGGCACATTTTAGTGAAATATAATTATATACCACAAAAAGAGAGGGCTTTTTGGCTCCTGGAGGTGAAACTCAAGTCTGTATTATTTTGAGAAGTTTGGGCTCCGTGAGAATGGTATGAGGGTTATTCTAACTCAGGAAATGATAGAACAAATGATTGTTCTGATTCTCACTGTTTATAGGTAGAATGCTGATCTCAATATGTTGATTTATCCATGTGAAGAAATTGAAACAGCTGAGCCTTATAACACAAAGGTATCAGTAGATAGCAGAAGGTCAACACTTATAGTGTCAAAATAAAGGCTAAGACAAAGCTTCACTCCTGGGTGACCTCATAGATATAGCCATGCAACTTGCTGGTTTTACTACTGCCTTCTTCTGGTATCATCATCATCATCATCATCATCATCATCATCATCATCATCATTATTATTATTATCGTTGCTGTTGTTGTTTTTGTTCTTGTTGTTATTATTATTATTATAATTATATCTTTAGTGAGATTCACAGCCTTTGGGGCTGGTTATTGTACAATCAGTCAGATGTTCAGACTGGGATTGAGATTTTTTTCTACCTATCGAATCCTTACCAAGGACCTGGGATAGGTAAATCTGGATGTTTGATGGTGTTACAGATATTGCTGCAGGATGGAAGCTGTATTATTTATTCATTTGTTTGTTTATAAAGGTAGAGATGATATTTCCAGGTATGTTTCTCATCTGGACTACCTAGCAAGATTGATACGTATAATGATATGGCATGAATCCATGATAGTGTTTAGATATTTAATCAGAGCTTTTATCCTCTTTAAAGAAAAATTCTCAGAAAAGGCACCAATATTGAAATTTCTAGTAGGTACATTTTGAAAGACCAATGATGAAGCTAGTTTAGCCTAAACTCATTCACATCCAAGCAAGTTCACTATCACACAAATATAAACATTATTTATTGCAATTTCAAGAACCAGATTTGCAAACATTCTGCATATTTATTTTAGAGGGAGAGAATAATAAATGGAAGCTGAGTTCTTTGAAAATGTCACCAAACATATGGACATTGTTGACGTTGCATACAAGGACTTTCAAGAAAATGTTTAACAAAATTCATCATCAAACATCTTGTGTAAGCTGAGGACTCATAGGACTGAAGGAGAGATCCTTCTGTGAATTGGTAACCATTGGACACACACATACACACACAAAGTAAGAACATATGAACAATATTCACAGTGGCAAAATCTAAAGCCCCTGTCACACTGCACCAACGGATGCAAAGAGGATGTAAAACGGACAAAAAAGCTTGCCATCTGTTGGTTAACGCGATGCATCCGTTCTGAACTCACTGCCTCCGTTTTGCTTCCTCTCTATCCGTCCAGCATACATTTATGGATGTTTCATCCGCTCAGAAAGTTTTGAGCTGCTCAAAACTTTTGCGCGGAAAATGTATCCAATTCGTCCGTTCTGCATCTGCTACGCATCCACTAGGCATCCGTTCTGCATCCATTTCGCATCCGCTATATCCGTTAGGCATCCTCTGCGCATCCACGCAACTCGCATCCGCTCGGACACAGGGAGCAAGTGGAACGGACACGGAACGGATGCAGAACGGATGCCTAGCGGATGCAGTATGGAAACAAAGCATTTAAAACGGAAAAAACGTTCGCAGAGGGGACCTATCTCGGATATTAAGGATGTCTATAGGATGCCTAGAGGATGCCTAGAGGATGCAAAGGGATGCCTACACTGCCTATAAAAAGGGGGAGCAACTCACCTGCATCTCACTTTCAGACCAGCAGCCCAGCTGTGCAGACCTCTGCAGCCTTCATCTGACTCTTGCTCTTCCACACCATCCAGTCATGTCCACCGTGGATCGTAACACAGTCCTTTTGGCAGCCACCATCCTTCTGCAACAGTGCGAAGCCATCTACAGGCTCTGTGAACTCTACTACGGGAAGAAAAAGAGGTGGCTAAGAAGCGTCTTTATTAAAAAAAAAGAAATGAAGCAAGTGTGTGAATCAAAGATAAACTTTATTGAACAACAAGCTGTAAAAGAAAAATGACCCAAGTCAAGTGTCCAAATAAAGTCCACACCCAGTCTCTGGCAGTCTTCACGGTCACTCGGAGGTGTGCCCAGTCTCAGGGGTGAAGGGTCCAGGTGCTGTGAAGGTGGTTCCTGCTGCAGTGCTGGTCTGAAGCACCACTGGGGTGCCTGGCCCCGAGAGGACAACAGGTGACGGTGTGTTGAGAAAGCTCTCGGACAGCTGGCTCAGACCTGTGATGCTGAGAGGTCCTTCCTCCATGCCATGGGGTGTCAGCCCCAGTACTGATGACAGATGTACTGAGGCCGGGCTTGGCTGTGGGGTGGAGGAAGGAGTAGTGTAGTGGGGCTGTCTGGTCTGCAGCTGGGTGAGGACTGGCGTGGGTGGCATCGCTGTCGTTGGTGGCATCATTGGCATGGGTGGCATCGGTGGCATCAGTGGAACCGGTGGCAACGGTGTTGTCCGATGACTCTTTGCCTGGACTAGGAAAGGCTGCTGCCTGTGCTGCTGGACCTCCTGGTAGCCATAGCCCTGGTGGGTGAGGGGCTGTGGGAAGCCTTGGAATGGGAGGGACATCAACTGGGGTGGAGGAGCAGATCTGGACTGGGTGGGAGCAGGTTCCTCTGGAACTGGAGGGTTGTGAAGCAGCTCGGTGATTCGGTCCTTCACCACCTGGTACTGGGGTTCCGCCATGTCCACGAGGGTCTGGTTGACATAGGTGAGGAAGGGCTTGCGGTTGGAGGATGAGGAGTTGGTGTTGACCAGCTGAGAGAGGAGGTCTATGCTGCTCTGGATGGTGTCCCTGATCTCCAGCAGGACAGTGTGGCTCTGCCCCTCCTGCTGTCTGGCTCTATGCCTTTCTGTGGAGGTGGAGCTGGGGGTGGTGGATGCGGGCAAGGCTGTGGTGGACGTGCCGTCTCCTTTCTCCCACCGCACCAGGGAGTCCTCCATGCACTCCACCACGGTTACAACACCTGTCTGCGCGTTCTCCGCCATGGCACGCTCCACAGAAACCTGCCTGGAGACATGGACTGACTCTCGGCCAGAAGAGGACTGGCTCTCAGCAGGCTGCCGGAGAGAGAGGGTCGTGATAGGAGCTGCTGGTGCTCCTCGGTGGCGGATCTCACCCTCCAGGAAGCTGCACCTGGCCATGACGTAGGTCTCTCTGTCCGTCAGCTCAACCGTGGCCTGGCCAGATTTCTTCAGGTGCAGCTTCCCGTACCAGGTGTGCATGTGCTTCCACCAGCCGAAGAGCACCTCCGAAGTGTAACCCATACTCTCTGCCCTCTCTCTCCAAGCAGCCTGCTTCCTTTTGGTGTCCCTGTACAGCCGGTGTCCCTTCCGCCACAGATAGTCATTTTCTCTCAGCCACTCCAGCACCTCATCCTTGTGTTCCTCCTCAATATAGTATTGCCTCCTCTCCCGTTGTCGCATGCGCCTCTTCCTCCCTTTGGCAGGACCAGATGGACCATCATCAGAGGAGCTCCCAGGTAATAGGGGCTGCTCCTCCACACCACCACCACCAGCAGCAGCAGCAGGATCATCATCATCATCATCATCATCATCATCATCATCATCACCAGCAGGATCATAATCATCATCATCATCATCAGCAGCAGCAGCAGCACCAGCAGGATCAGCAGCAGCAGCAACAGCAGCAACAGCAGCAGCAGCAGCAGCACGAGCAGGACCAGGAGCATGAGCAGGACGAGCAGGATGAGCAAGACCAGGAGCACGAGCAGGACGAGCAGGACGAGCAAGTCCAGGAGGATGAGCAGGACGAGCAGGACCAGCAGGACCAGCAAGACCAGGAGCAGCTTCAGCAGAGTAAGCCCCAGCAGAAGCACCACCGCCAGGAGCAGCTTCAGCAGAGTAAGCACCAGCAGAAGCACCACCGCCAGGAGCAGCTTCAGCAGAAGCTCCAGCAGCAGAAGAGCAAGCTCGAGCAGCAGAAGCCCCAGCAGAAGCAGAGTCAGGGACAGGGGCCGGGAGGGTGGCTCTGTCCCTGTTACCAGGGATGGCGGCAGGTTGCTGAGGCTTTCGCTTCTTCCCCATGGTTGTGGGGTTGCTGGCTGGCAGGGAGGCTGGCAGGAAGGCTGGCAGGAAGGCAGGCAGGCAGGCACCAAGGCTGGCAGGCAGACTGGCTGGCAGGGAGGCTGGAAGGCAGGCTGGCAGCAAGGCTTGCAGGCAGGCAGAGAGCAAGGCTGGCAGGGAGGCTGGCCAGGATGCTTGGAGGCAGGCTGACAGGAAGGCTGACAGCAAGGCTTGCAGGCAGGCATGCAGGCAGGACAGGCAAGGACTCGATGTATCCAGCAGCAGGTCTTTCCTCCGAATGCTGGCCACGTGTGAGCTGCTTCCCTTTATATCTGTGTGGCTTACGCAATGCATCCCCCCGCATGTGCAATTAACGCTCGGCATCCGTTCGGCTTCCGCTGTGCATCCGCTGGGCTTCCGTTCCACATCCGCTTTCCATCCGCTCTGCGTCCTCCCCGCGTCCGTTGCTTTCCGTGTTATCCACTCCGGTTATGCAAATTTTTGCCCCTTTTGAGAGCGGATAACAACGGATGGAACATTTTGCTCATCCATTGTTTACTTTTTACATACGTTTTGCATCCGTTGGGCAGTGTGACAGGGCCTTAACAAGCAGAATCCCATAAGGATCTGTTTTCAGCTTACCACTATTCAACTTGCTCATAAATAATTTAGATATCCAATTTTTTTAACCTCTGATAGTATTGAAAGGAACAATGATGCCATGTATGTATGGATGTATGGATGAAACAGGGAAACTATGGAGGCAGGGAGAAAGGGGGACAAGTGGTATTTTACACATAGCAATAGCACTAAGACTTATATACCATTTCACAATGCCTTTACAACCCTCTCTAAGTGGTTTACAGAGTCAACATATTGTCCCTAACAATCTGGGTCCTCATTTTACTGACCTCAGAAGGATAGAGGGCTGAGTCAACCTTGAGCCTGGTGAGATTTGAAGTGCCAAATTGCAGCCGGAGGGCAGCCAGCAGAAATAGGCCTGCAGTACTACATTCTATCTACAGCGCCACCATGGCTCTCGATGATACAAATTATATATTTGCATCATCAAAGGGATGACATGTCGTTTGAGATTTTGGTTTATAAAGCGTTTTATTTTTCACGTGTACTGTTTCATGTTTCCCCCCTCCCCCATTATTGTAGGCTTTTTAAAAAAAACAGAATGTCTGTTTCCTCTCTATTTTAGACTAATGTTTTTGCAATTTCTTTTTATACTTCTGCTTCTGAGTCTGCCTATATGACCTCTTGGCTGTGGTCAGCATTTGCTCCATACCATCCACCCTTAAGAAAATGGCTGCTGTGGAGCATGTACTGGGTCTCATGATTAAAATCATGTCTGCAGAGAACTATGAGGAAATGTACTACATGTTATGAAAATATATAGCACATTTGAGCTGTAGCCATCTAATGATGGGTTATTCCAGCACTCTTTCTGGAGGGGAGATATGTTGGAGCAAGGACTTCACTGGTTGTTTTCCAATTCATACACGCAAACATTTGAAAGAAGGACTGAATAATGCAGACACTGGGTTTTGTTACAAGGGTGATTCAGTTGTTTCATCAGCATTTACTGACCATGCTGCTGGACACTACTGAGCTAAATGTCAGCTGAAGAGAAATGAACCATTTCTGCATGCCCTTTAGCAGATATTAAAACTATCTGCTCATCCAACATTCAGAATGTGATGCATTTGATTGTGTGAGTTGGGCTGTTTGAGAGTCCAGTTGAGCTAGAACAGCATTTAAGGAGATGGGCAGGAAGGCTAATTTCATTGATTATCTGTGCCCTGTAGTACAAGTTGAACAACAAATCTTTGGATGAGTTTCACTGTATGTGAAAAGAATACAAATGCCTAATTACAACTGCAATTAAGCTGCCATTAGCTGCTATTTGGTCAGCCCTCTGGCAAACTTCATTTAAAGCTTGAATTACTAGGACAGCTCAAACTTGACATCCAGTATAATTTTTATCATAAAAATGAAATGAGACAACAAGCCAAAGGCATACCAGATGTTGTCCATGCATGGGAGGGATTATAATGGTTAAACAAAGCCTTATTATTTGCCATTTATTTTCAAAAGTCTCCTCTTTTGAGGAGCAAAATCTTTCCTTTGCTCATACCTCCTATACTGTTAATGTTTCCTGCCATTTAACTGCTCCATGAAAAGCCAACCCAGATATTCAAAGTCTTGAAGAACAAACTCATATTAAAAATACCACAGCAGTGATGTTATGTTAAACTGTGATGTTTAATAATTCATACATTATTAATTCTGGTGATCTTTGTTTCTGGAGCGACATTGCCCTTTGACCTCCAGATATCTCATACTCCATAACTTGTTTTATTTCCCCCATCTGCCTGAAACTCCCTCATCACCATTTACATGATGTTAGCTTTCTCTTCCCATGCTTCACTTTTCAAATGTCCATTATTCTATGGGATTTTTTAGAAGACCTCTTTGTAGTCTTATGTGAAAATAGTCTTATGTGAAAATAGTCTTATGTGAAAGTCAAACCTCGGTATATTGTGTGATTTCCAAAACCTTGCATTTTTCAGTTGCTCTGTTATCACATTTACTGGAGAAAGTAATTATGTTGGGAAAAGTTAGTGGTAAAAGGAAACCAGGCCATCAAAGAACATGAAGCTGGACACCATCAAAATAGCAATAGTGCAAGATTGGAAGATGTGGAGAGATCTGGCCCATAGAATCCACTGAATGGCTAACATCATCATTTATTTTTTGCACCATGAAACACTACAGGTAATCCTTGACTTACAAGAGTTCATTTAGTGACCATTACAACAGCACTGAAAATAATGAGTTAGGACTGTTTTTCACAGTTGTGACTATTGCAGCATCCCTAGGATCACATGATCAAAATTTGGATGCTTGGGAATTGGTCCATATTTATGATGGTTGCAGTATCCTGGGGTCATGGGATCCTCTTTTCCAACCTTCTGACAAGCAAAGTCAATGGGGAAGCCAGATTCACTTTACAACCGTGTTACTGACTTAATAATTGCAATGATTTACTTAACAATTATGGAAAGAAAGGTCGTAAACTGGGGCAAAACTCACTTAACAAATGTATCACTTAGCAACAGAAATATTGGGCTCAATTGTGGCCGTAAGTCAAGGCCTACTTGTATTTTGATACCCTCCATCATGCCTTCAAGTACTAGACACCTTCACAAGTTCACACATAACCCAAATGCCTCCTCCTCAATTTTTAAAAAAATTGCTTGAAATAATTAGATTTTGCAAGTTTTCATTTTTAGTTAAACCATGATGCTGAAATTGTGCAAGATTTGATGATTTCATGAGGCCACGTTTAAAGCACTAAGAAACAAACAAACAAAAAATAACTGTTCGTTTCTATGGGGCCCATCTTTGAATGATATCTATGCAGAGATGGTATTCAGTAGGTTCTGACCAGTTCTGGAGAACCAGTAACAGAAATTTTGAATAGTTTGGAGAACTGGCAAATACCACCCCTGACTGCCCCTGTACCCATCTATTCTCTGTCTCCCAAGTTCCAGCTGATCGGTTGGGTCTTCTTTTGTTGCCCTGCACAGGAGAACGGAACTGGAAAGCAGGTTAGTGGAGTGGGAAGGGAAGGGAATTTTGCAGTATCCTTCCCCTGCCATGCCCACCAAGCCACGCCCACTAATTTCTCTCATTAGCCTGAGAGAAAGCAAAGAACAAGGACCTTCAGCTGTTACTGTATTTTGACTGATGACTGAAGACAAGGGGGCCAAGATTCAAATACAAAAAGAGGAGACACTAGCTATTAAATTTCATATGCAGTGTAGAAGCACAATGTACACAATGTAACTGGCAAGGAAACTCATTTTGACCACTTTTACCCTTTGACCAAGCTGTTCTGCTGAAAAGGCCCACAATTCAGATGGTGGGGGCTAAATGAGAATGGCAGCCAAGACCCACATTCATTTATGATATAACCCCATAATTCTAAATGGATTTCTCCTAAAACTGTCAGAAGAAGAAAGAGGCAGGGGAGAAAGGCAACACTGAGATAACTATGGACTTTATGACTGACATAATTTAGCATTTGCCATAGCTTGCAATTTTTATTTCTAGGAGGCTTCTTGCATACCTGCACACCTCTGTTTCATCTTTACACACCAGGGTTTCTTTTGAAAGATAACTTGCATATTTATGAGCCACTTGGATTAAGAATATTGCTTTGCTTTCGGTGTATATGTTAGTGTAATATACCACTAACTGCACAGAGGTACTATATATTTCCTCAAGCAAGTTCAATGAGAAAACTATGTTGCAGGTTCTGGCTATGACTGTGTTTGTGTAAATAAAAAGAATTCTGCAAGCAGCACATTTAAAAAAAAAGTAATCTCAGATCTAAAATTTCTTTCTCTTGCTTGCATCAAAATATTTGATCAATGTTCAAGAGGCATTTTGAAGAGTTTCATATTTATCTTGTGCCTATAAATAAATTATACCTATTTACATGAAATATGATCCTTTTATTTTAAAAAAATCTTATACCGCCATTTTAGTTCAAGGGAATCCTGAGATCTAACATGCATACAGATACGCTGCTCAAGCAGAGCTATCTGTAGTGTGTGTGGAAGTGCAAAGGGAGGAAAAATGAAACTAGCACTGTGTAGAAGTTCTGTTCATTTAGACATGCCTTATGTTGTCACATACACATACAAAAGGGTTGGTCTTTGCATTGTGATAGCACATTGCAGCTTTCATTATTTTGATCCTCATAGATGTTACTGTGACCCAGTGCACACACGTCAGGTGGAATTCTTTGTATTATCTTATGCAAGGGCAAGAAAGGAGCATCCTGAAGGGACATGCCTTGGAGCAGCTATCAGGGAAGACCTTCAAAGAATTCTACCTCCTCCTAACAGGAGGGCAACAAATTCCTCTGAAAGTGTGCCTAAAATTGCGACAACTTCCTCCAAATCAATTCCCAGATCCAATGATCCTCCAAGGCTGTCTGTAGCTTCAGCACAGACAATCCTGCTTCACATTAAATGAATTTGGGAAAGATTTGTTATGCTTTAGAGGAAGCTTTAATAATTCTGAAGTAGCCCATTTCACTTGGGTATTTTGGCTTTCTGTGAAGTACAGACATATTTCTTCTGTTTCATTTTCTTTGTAATAGACACTGAAGCGGTTCTTTAATTAGCTTGGTTCCTACCAGTCTAACACTCTTGATCCAAAAGAGTTTTAATGGGAAGCAAATTTAACCCTCTGACTCACTTATAAGTAGGAAAGTATCTGACTCAGAATGAAGACTCAGTGCAATCCCCTCAGCAAATTGCAGCAGGGTATATATTTTCCAACTTAAAAACAGTATTTACAGGCAAAAATGTTAAATGTTGTCATCCACTGAAGTCCTCTATGGGTGCGTTGGTGACTATATAAATTTGTTTAATAAATAATCAAATAAACAAACAAACAAACTCTTGTGAACTCCATGAAATATATGAAGTGGTTATATTGATGTAGGCCCTGTCATATCGGCTAATGGATGTAAAAAGGACACAGCGGACAAGAAAATGTTCCATCCATTGTTATCCGCTCTCAAAAGTGCCCATAATTTGCATAAACAGATCAGACAACAACGGAAAGGAACGGACGGGGAGAGGACGTAGCGAGGATGTTAAGCGGATGCTCCACGGAAGCCTAGCGGATGCAAGCGGAGGGAAGCGGATGGCACATCCGCAGGGCTTCCGGGGGAGCACAGCGAAGCGGACGCGCAGCGGAAGGAACGGATGCAGAGCAAATGCCTAGCGGATGACGTGGATGCCTAGTGGATGCCTAGCGGATGCCTAGCAGATACAAAGCATTCACTGCGCATGCAGGGAGGATGCATTGCGCCAGCCCCGCGGATATAAAAGGATGCAGCTCGCAAGCAGGTCACCATCCAGAGGAAAGACCTGCTGCCAGATACATCTCCAGCCAACAACCATGGGGAAGAAGAGGAAGCCTGTGCCATCTGCTGCCAGCCCTGGCAAGAAGGACAGGGCCACCATCCCACCCACTGGTGCTGACTCTGCTTCTGCTGGGGCTTCTGCTGGGGCTTACTCTGCTGGTGCTGCTCCTGGTGCTGGTGCTTCTGCTGGTGCTTACTCTGCTGGTGCTGCTCCTGGTGCTGCTGGTGCTGCTGGTGCTGCTGGTGCTGCTGGTGCTGCTGGTGCTGCTGGTGCTGCTTTTGCTGCTGCTGGTGTTGCTGCTGCTGGTGGTGGTGGTGTGGTGGACCAGCCCCTAGAACCTCAAAGCCCTACTGATGAGGGCCCAGAAGGCCCTGCCAGAGGGAGGAAGAGGCAATCGCGCGATAGGGAGAGGAGACAGTACTCCATCGAAGAGGAACATGAGGATGAGGTGCTCGAATGGCTGAGGGAGAATGAGTACCTATGGCAGAAGGGACAAAGGCTCTATCGAGACACCAAGCAGAAGCAGGCAGAGAGCCTGGGCTACACTTCGGAGATCTTCCTCGGGTGGTGAAAGCACATGCACACCTGGTATGGGAAGCTGCACCTCAAGAAGTCTGGCCAGGCCGCGGTCAAGCTCACGGACTGGGAGACGTACGTGATGGCCAAGTCCAGCTTCATGGAGGGTGAGGTCTGCCACCAAGGAGCAGCCCCTCTGTCAACCCTCTCTCTCAGGCAGCCCACAGAGAGTCAGTCCTCTTCTGGCCAAGAGTCAGCTCCTATGTCCAGGCAGGTATCTGTGGAGCGCCCCATGACAGAGAGGCCCCCGACAGCTGCACTCCCCGTGGTGGAGCATGTGGAGGAGCCCCTGATGCAGTTGGAGCAAGGAGAGGCTGCTGCCACCAAAGACCAACCCACCCCCACCCCCAGCTCCACCTCCACAGAAAGCAGGCAGAGAGGCAGACCAGAGGGACAGAGCCACACTGTCCTGCTGGAGATCAGGGACACCATCAAAAGCAGTGTAGATCTCCTCTCTCAGCTGGTACACGCCGACGTATCATCCTCTAACAGAAAGCCCTTCCTCACCTATGTCAACCAGACCCTCCTGGACATGTCCGAATCCCAGTACCAGGTGATCAAGGAGAGGATCACAGGTCTTCTGCACAACCCTCCAGGCCCAGATGAACATGCTCTGACACAGTCCAGGTCTGCTCCTCCACCCCAGGTGATGTCACAGCCCTTCCAAGGCTTTCCACAGGCCCTCACCTACCAAGGCTAAGGCTACCAGGAGTTCCAGCAGCACAGGCAGCCCTTCTCAGTCCAGGCACAGGTTCATCGCATGCCACCAGTGCCACCGACGCTACCGACGCCACCGATGCCACCGACACCACAGATGCCACCGACGCCTTACCTCGCTCACCTGCAGACCAGACAGCCCCACTACACTCCTCCTTCCTCCACCCCACAGCCAAGCCCGGCCTCAGAACATCTGTCATCGGTCTTGGGACTGACAACCCATGTCATGGAGGAAGGGGCTTTCAATATCACAGGACTGAGCCAGCTCAATGAGAGCTTCCTCCACACACCATCCCCTGTTGTCCTCTCGGGGCCAGGCACCCCAATGGCAGCTCAGACCAGCACTCCAGCAGCAGCCACCTCCACAGCACCTGGACCCTTCACCCCTGAGACTATGGGCATGCCTCAGAGTGACTGAGAAGAGTGCCAGAGACTGGGTTGCTACCTGTTGACTTTATCTTTGCTTGGAACACTTTACTTGGGTCATTTTGCTTTTACAGTTTGTTTTTAATAAAGTTTACCTTTGCTTCACACACTTGCTTCAGTTCTTTTAGTCAATAAAGTCTTGGTGGAAACTTTTAGAAATAGTTTAAGCCTTTGCATGCTTGTGGGATGGGTAAGGATAGCTGTGGGATGGGCAGGGATACCTGTGGGATGGGTAATAGTTGTGGGATGGGTAAGGATAGCAGTGGGATGGACAGGGATACCTGTGCAATGGGTAATAGCTGTGGGATGGGTTAGGATAGCAGTGGGATGAGCAGGGATACCTGTGAGATGGGTAATAGCTGTGGGATGGGTAAGGATAGCAGTGGGATAGAAAAACCTCCAGTGCAAGCATAGTGGGACTGTATGGTCCACCCTCCCAGGTGTCACATCTATGGCCCTTTATTATCAAAAACAATTTAATCATTCATCAACACATTTCAACATAAACACAACTCTTTATTAAATGCCCTGTTCATTGTTGGGCCACTCAACATACATGGCCCAATCTCATCAGTGTGATGAGACAGGCTCAAGGAAGCATCCATTAATCATCTACCATCCTGTCTTGCCACTCCACTGCTCTAGCTAGGGAGTTGCACCAGTGTCTCAGTAGATTGCGCTGCTTCTTCCCTTCATGTGAAACTCTGTTGGGGCCTTGCACATCCACAGTGTCTATCAGGTTTCGCCCTTGCCTCCATTCACCAGGCTCCATGTTCCCATTGCCTTGTTGGCGGTCCACGAGCCTGTTCTGCAACAGTGGGTAGCGGGTGCGCATGAGATTGTGCAGGATGCAGCAAGCTTCCACGAACCTCCTCATGGTCTCTGGGTGATGCTGCATGGTGATGAGAAGTACTTGGAACATGTTGGCCAGGATGCCAAAGGCGTTCTCCACCACCCGCCTTGCCCTGGACAGCCTGTAGTTGAAGATCCTCTATTCACTTCACAGGTGAGGTATCTGGAAGTGTAGGGCTTCATGAGGTAGGTTCCGAGGGTGAAGGCGTCATCCCCCACTATGAAGTAGGGCACATCTTGTGTGTCGTTGGGCAGGAGTTCTGGATCTGCTTGCCATCTATGGCTCCAACGGTGTGGGGGAAGTTCCACTTCTGATAACACTGCTCTGCAACTTTCTTCCAGCCTTCTTCAGTGGAGGGGCACTGGAGGAGCTCCTCCAGGTATTCTTCGATGATGGCCTGCACCACTTCTCTGACCACAATGCTGATGGTGTTGTGTGGCACCCTCCAGGCGTACTGCATGTTCCTGTACGTGGTCCCGGAGGCCAGGTGGCGCAGAGTCAGTGCCACCTTGAGTCCAGGGTCCAGGCTGGGCTGGAAGTTGGTGCTCTGCTTGGTCAACCTGGGTCTCAGCCGCTCCACAACTTCGTCAAACATGGCTGGCGGCATCCTCATGAAATTCTGGAATGCACGAGGGTCTTCATTCCTCAGCTCCACCATCAGCTTGTTATACAGTCCATACTCGGCTCTTCTTGCGATCCATCTTCGGACCCAGACACTTCTTGGACACCTCCTTTTCTTCCTGTAGAACATGTGAAAGAGCCTGTAGAGGGCTTCGCACTGTTGTAGAATGATGGCGGCTACCAAAAGGAGTATGCGACGATCCATGGTGGAGATTACTGGATGCTGTGGGAGAGCAAGAGCAAGATGAAGGCTGAAGAGGTCTGCACCGCAGGGTTGCTGGACTGAAAGTGAGATCCAGGTGATTTCTCCCCCTTTTTATAGGAAATATCGTTTTTCCACTAGGTGTCCTTCTGCATCCTCTAGACATCCTGCAGACATCCTAAATATCCGTGATGCATCCCCTATACGAACATTTTTTCCATTTTAATGCTTTATATGCGAGCTGCATCTGCTTACATCCTTTCTACGTCCGTGCAACTAACACTGTGTGTCCGTTCCACCTCCATTTTGCTTCCTCCCTGTGTCCGTTTTCCGCTGGAGCGGATTTGAGTTGCGCGGATGCGCAGCAGATGCCTTGCGGATATAGAGGACGTGTAACGGATGACGACGGACGTATAACAGATGTTCCCCATATGTGTAGTGGATGCATAACAGATGCGTTGGATATTTTATCCACTTAAAAAGTTTTGTGCAGCTCAAAACTTTTTGAGTGGATGAAATCTCAATAGACAGATGCTGGACGGATAGAGAGTATGAAAAACGGATGCAGTGAGTACAGAACGGATGCATCGCGTTAACCAACGGATGGCAAGTGTTTCTCTCCGTTTTACATCCTCTTTCTATCCGTTGGTGCTGTGTGACATGGGCTTTAGATTGAAATTGGGAGGGGAGACAGAGAAGTGGGTTAATTGCTGAGATCGTACACCAGGGTGTTTTTGTGCCTACTTTTTCGTTTCTACACAGTCAATGAAATGTAGATAGTATGTTCCATCATGCTGAAATCATGATGGAACTTAATGAGAATCATTTCCATGGTGCAGATGATAAAAATGTCATCAATGAATTTCAAATAAAGCAGAATCTCAACTAAAGCCTTCAAGGGGTGAGAATTAAGAAAATACTGTTCTAAGTCAGTCAGGAAGATACACATTGACATATTGAGGAGACACGATTGTGCTCATATATGTACCACTGATTTGCAGGTTCACATTATTACCAAAGATGAAGAAGTTCTGGGTGAGGAAAAAGTTACACATTCTGGTGGCAAGCTGTGCTGTTTTGGCATCAGTGATTAGATTCTTTATGGGCTAAAGTCTATGTTTGTTGTGAATGTTGCTATATAGTACTGTTCTGACCCAGACGTCGTAAACTGTAATTATTCACAAACTTATTTTAAAAACAAAACCTATTTTATTGCAATGCTGAAAATTGTTTTCACTCCCAGCTGGAATTAATCTCAAACAGTCCCCCAAGATAAGCACATACCTTTCAGTTCTGTGAAGTGCTGCTAAAACAGAAGTATCAAATTAAGAAACCAACCGAAGTAAAAGAAAAAACAACCGAAGTACAAAGAGATTCAAGGATGATCAAACTAATTTGCTTCCTGCAAAGGTTTTGTCATTTGGCCTGACTTTTTTACCTTATGGGAGGGGCAATCATCTGCCAGCCTTACTCCCAAGTTGCCCCATTTGTTTCAGCTGCTCGCACCTTCTAGCAGCTCTGCGCAGATGTGCACTGGGAACAGGCTCCCCTGGATCCTCTGCCTCGCTGTTGCAAGACTCCAAAGGGTCCAAAGGCAGCACCCCATTCCCAGATGGTCTTGGCCCCATCTCTGCATCAGATGCAAGTCCAAGTCCTCTCCAGACTCCCTGACTGGTCCCCATTTTCCACACTGTCTGATTTCGCGGCTGGCTGCACCAGCTGCCAGCAAACCACAACACTTATCTCAATATCCATGGTGGCTAAAATTGTGTTGCTAGAGAGATTGCTTATGGATTTCACTTTGGAGGTGCATTGTATTTGTTTCTTAGTTCGGAGTTTAGGGCCATAAGAGCTGAATATAGAGTCCATCAAATCTACAATCCAGTTGTGATAGTTCCTATGCTTAACACAATGGGACAGCACATGTTGCCTGAATTGTATATTTTCTGAAGTAAGTTGCAGATGCCTGATTAGAACTTCAGGGGCATTTTTATATTGATACAGTTTTGGGTATTTTTAGGGAATTCTTTCATCAGATTATATAGTTCTCTCTGTATTTTGTGATGGAATCTGAGGACAGAAGTTAATAGAATGTGGTACTGGGGAATTGCTTCTTGGCTTCGGTGAGGTAATCCATTTTAATTCCTAAATTTCATGAGCTACTGCTCATGAAAGTTTATGCCTTTTAATGAAACTTGTAAGTCAGGAAGAGTGCTTCCAGAGTACTGTTTTTGTTTTTGCCACTAACACAGTTTTCCACCTGCAATATAGTAGAGGATATAAATGAGTAGCTGTTCCTTTGGGTAGAATAGTTCTTTCTTCTGATGTTAGCTTTACTGCTGACCTGATGTTGTATCCCTGCCTTATCAGCTGTTGCTACAAAAAGGAATGCTCTCACAGCAGGTTTTCCTGCCATGCAGAAAATTATGTCCTCCACTTGTCCTGTTCTGTATTCATTGCAATTGAATGGAGAAGAGAAGAGAAGAGAAGGGAAGAGAAGAGAAGAGAAGAGAAGAGAAGAGAAGAGAAGAGAAGAGAAGAGA
>BLBF01000021.1:2027096-2043829 GCA_015471245.1 Laticauda colubrina | reverse complement strand
ATCTGGGTCCTCATTTTCCCCACATTGGAAGGATGGAAGGCTGACTCAAGCTTGAGCCCCATCAGGATCAAACTTCTGACAGTGGGCAGAATTAGCCTGCAATATTGCATTCTAACCACTGCACCACTAACACTTTCTAGCCAACCCTTCAAGGCAGGATGTTTAGAAAATGGGGCTAAGAAAGCCCCATTGGCATTTCTGAAAAAGTAGGTTAGAGGAAATACAGTTAGTCCTCAACTTATGCCACAATGAGCCCAGCATTTCTGTTCCTAAGTGAGGTGTTTGTTTAAGTGAATCTTATCCACATTTTATGACCTTTCTTGCCACAGTTGTTAAGTGAATCACTGCAGGTTGTTAAGGGAATCTGGCTTCCCCATTTGACCTGGCTTGTCAGAAGGTTGCAAGAGGTGACCACATGATCCCAGGACACTGCAACCGTCATAAATATGAACCAGTTTCCAAGTGCCCAAATTTTGATCATGTGACCATGGGGAAGCTGCAACAGTTGTATTAGAAAGGGTTGTAAGTCATTTTTTTCAGTGCCATTTGTAACTCTGAACAGTTGTTTAGAACTGTTGTAAGACGAGGACTCCCCTTACGTGATTTCACTACTCACATCTTCAGGAAGAGGTCAACTCAAGTGGGGTTGGGGGTTAAGTTAGATAACCAATGAATGACTTTTTTTTAAAAAAAAATGCAGCTTTCATTTAAGTGGGACATTCAGCTTCTCTAATTTATTTGCTGATTTCTTTGTTTGTTTATGCCCCACTTTCCTACTCTACTGTGGATTATTTGTTATTTCTTTGTATATTTAAAAACAGATTTTGAGATGTAGGGTCAGTGCTGCTTCCCTGGAGGATTTATGCCTACAGGATCATCTTATTATAAATGCTTTTGCCTTCCAGTACTGTGGTGAAGTTTGGCTGTCTTTGTTTTTCTTCTTTAGGAGCAAGCAATTACTGCAATGTTGTTGCTATTTCCAGCAGTTCTGGTGCTTTGAAATCTTTCTTACCCTTTATTGCTATTATCTATCAATATAGCCGAGCACAGTTCTGCTGATTTTAATATAATTGAAGTGGATTAATTTTAATAAGTGAAATGTGAACATAGCCATTAGATGGAATGGGAATAAAATTGTTGCCATTGCAAGACAGATTAAGGCTTCCTTTTAAAATTAATTTTTAAAACAGCTAATTTTGATTTTCTACCTTTGTTTAAAAAGAGAGCAAGAGGAATCTGACTCGCTGTTTCAATTACTCAGCTAAGTGGAGTTTATGCAGAATTTAATGAAGTAGTTAGTAGGAATATAAAAATGCAAAACAAAACTAGAGAGGTATTTTAAAGTTATGACAGGACAAAGATTTTCCCTGATATTTTCCTCTGGGTCTTGCTGGGGGGAAAATAACTGCGGGGACTGAATTCTTATAGCAGAATTTTGAATCCAAAAAATTACAAATGGTAGGAGAAATTGTGTTTGAGTTTATTCTTACCCTGTAACCATGGCATGAAGATGGAAAAGCATTAGTCTAGCCCAGTGGTGGGATTCAAAATTTTTTACTACCGGTTCTGCTTGGTGGGCGTGGCAGGGGAAGGATACTTAAAATCTCCAGTCAGAAATGGTATTTGTCAGTTCTGTGAACTACTCAAAATTTCCGCTACCGGTTCTACAGAACTGGTCAGAACCTGCTGAATCCCACCTCTGGTCTAGCCTTATTTTGAACATAGAAATAGCAATAAGAATAGAATAAAATAACAGAGTTGGATGGGATATTGGAGGTCTTCTAGTCCAACCCCCTGCTTAGACAGGAAATCCTATTCCATTTTAGACAAATGGTTGTCCAATCTTCTTAAAAACTTTCAGGGTTGGAGCATTCACAACTTCTGGAGGCAAGTTGTTCCACTGATTAATTGTTTTAACTGTCAGGAAATTTCTCCTTAGTTCTAAGTTGCTTCTCTAAGTGTTTCCACTTGTTGCTTCTTGTCCTGCCCTTTGGTGCTTTGGAGAATAGCTTGACTCCCTCTTCTTTGTGGCAGCCCTTCAAATACTGGAATATTGCTATCATGTCACCTGTAGTCCTTCTTTTAATCAAATTAAACATATCCAATTCCAGCAACCATTCATTATATGTTTTACTCTCCAGTCCTGTAAATAAGATTTCATAGCCCTCTGTATGCAGTTTACAGAGCCAGCATACAATCTGGGTCCTCATTTTACCGACCTCGGAAGGATGGAAGGCTGAGTCAACCTTGAGCTGGTCAGGATCAAACTGCTGGCAATTGGTAGGATTAGCCTACAAAACTGCATTCTAACCACTGCACCACCAGGGCTCTTGAACATAGATTTAATACATTTCTAAAAGTGTTCCAGATCTGTGTTTATAATGCAGAAGAAATGCCTTCCTATATAAATATAGGAAATACAAATTAAAGGACCCCCACATCATATAAATGGGCCCACAAAAAAAGGTGCCAGGCTTTCAAATACCACGTCAGCAATGGACAATCCTGAATAGGATTCGCATCTCATATCAACTGGAACTCTTTGAATAAATGAAGCATATAGTATCCTCTCTGCAGTGCGACCACATCAAACTGTAGGTCTCATTGTAACTGACTGTAAACTGAGGGAATATATTGGTCCAGTATCTGATAAACAATGCTGCACTTCAATAGTTAGATGGCCTGGACATTGATAATTGAACATAGACCTTGTTAACATTTATATTTTATTGGATTCTACTAACCTAGTTAAATGTTAGTTTATATTGCTAGCCCACATATGATATGCCATATGCTAAATAATAAATAAATATCTTCCTGAGACCAGCAGTCTTATCAAAAGCATCCCATACAGGTGATAATATCAAAACAGTGATCATGAGACACACAATCATAGCATTTGACCATTTTGACCTACATGGAAAATATGGGGCATCCAACCATGCCTTCCATTTTGACTTTTTTGACTGCCAAATATCTGGTATTGCATAAAACGTCAGTTTGAACCAGGAAAGAGAGTTGGGTTCTGCTAGCTGTTTATCACTGGCTCTGTCACCAACGGATGCATTACAGGTAATCCTTGATTTATGACCATTTGTTTAGTGACCGTTCAAAGTTATGATGGCATTGAAAAAGTGACTTACAAGCAGTCCTTGGAGCAAGGGTCTTCAAATTTGGCAAGTTTGAAGACTTGTGGACTTCAACTCCCAGAATTCCTGAGTTAACATGACAGGAGGAGGAATTCTGGGAGTTGAAGTCCACAAGTTTTAAAGCTGTCAAGCTTGAAGAGCCCTGCCTTAGAATTACGACAGTTGCAGCAGCCGTACAGGTCACATGATCAAAATTCAGTCACTTGGCAACAAACATGCATTTATGATGGTTGCATCATCCCAAGTCACCTGATTGCCATTTGAGACCATCCCAGATGGCTTTCAACAAGCAAAATCAGCAAACTGGATTCCCTTAACAATTGTGCAATTCATTTAATGAATGTGATTTACTTAACGATTGTAGCAAAAACTGGACGCAACTCACTTAATGACTATCTTGTTTAATGACAGATGTTCCAGTCCTAGTTGTGGTCATAAATTGAAAATTACCTGTACAAGTTTTTAAAGAAAGAACTTCACTGTAGAAACGAAATAAATCAGAAAGGTGTAGACTATCATTTTGAAAACTTATCTTCTTCTTAACATACTCCAAATCACATGTTGTGATCTGGCACACCTGAAGGACGTCAACCTAGAGAAATCTGACACTAATTAGCCATTAAAAAAAAAGCCAAAATCCTTTTGACAAAGTCTTGCAAAGAGCTTGCAAAAATAGAAAGATGTAGCTAAATGTGAGATAACATTTTTCCAAGCCAAGATCTTCTTCCAGTTCTAGGTCAAGATTGTCTCCCTAAAGGCAAATTCAGCTCCTGGACCCATCCAGATTACCAAGTTTTGAGATTCCCGATTGCCTCCCATCCAAATTCTAAGCAGGTCTGATCCTGTCAACAATTGAGATGTTGGCGAATCTTCTGGGCTTGGACTAGCAAATTACTTCAAGTGACTGCTAAGAACAGCCCCAAAGAAGCAAGTCTCAAGAAGTGGGGGATGATGGCCCCTTTTATGACGTGTAGACTTCAAGTCCCAGAATTCCTGAGCTAGCAGGAACTCTGGGACTTGAAGTCCACAAGTCATAAAAGACCCATCATTCCCATTTCTGCTTCAGAGTTTTCTTCAGCTTAACTGAAAACCCAGACTGGGGAAGAATTACAATTTTTCTCTTGAATATCCTCAAGGATTCCATGCTGGGTCTGTCATCCCCAGGAACAACCTTGGCTGCTTTCAAGCTATGCTGAGAAGAGCACCAAAGACCTGCAGGAAGAGGAGGAGCTGGGGAACAATTGTCTTTCTAGTCTTTCTAGACTGTGGCCCGCAGTTTCTACACAGGGGATTGGGGTGGGGCATCAGACTGACAACAGCCTTGCTCCTTGTGTACCTGCATGGCATGCAGATACCAAAGGTCTGATGCCTGTGGAGCAATGTGAGTGTCACTTTCATCCTTTTGATGGAAACAGCAAGATCTTGCAGATGATCTTGCAGATCAAACAGTCTGTCAAGATTGACTGATAATACCCAGGTATTTAGGTGCCCTAAAGTCTATAATCCTGAAGTTTGGGACAGAAGCATATCACAAATTACAGGTTCGGGATGGGGTGTGGCCACAGTCCTCCTGTTTATCTTGCTGTGCTGGTTGCTTCAAAGTTTAGCATTTGAAGGAGGAAAGAGTGTTCTGTGGCAGTGAATGAGGCATTTTGAGACCAGAAAGGTTTGTAGGAGTATTTCTGGGGTGTAATGTAGGCTTTCAGTAGGATTGGAAATGTTTTCATTTGCCTTATTTCTGGTGGTGTAAATCAATTTTTGAATTAATTTGTGAAAAGCTGCTCAGACTTTAGTTAAACTGGCACCATCCTTGCTTTGAACAGAAGGATCCCCATAATTAGAATATAACTTTGGACTCAAGTCATTGTGATAGCAGTGTTCCAATATTTGAGGGGCTGCCACAGAGAGGAAGGAGTCAAGTTATTTTCCAAAGCACCCAAAGGCCAGACAAAGAATAATGGATGGAAGCTCATCAAGGAGAGATTCAATCTAGAAATAAGGAGAAAGTTTCTGACTGTGAGAACAATCAACCATTGGAACAGTCTTGCCTTTGGATGTTCTGGGAGCTCCATCACTGAAGGCTTTCAAGAAGAGGCTGGACTGCCGTCTGTCAGAAATGGTGTAGGTTCTCCTGCTTGGATGGGGGCTGGATTAGATGACCTACAAGGTCCCTTCCAACTTATCTGTTAACGATTCATCACCTATAGCTTCTGTTAGATCAACCAAGTAAATAGATGACCAGAATTTCAAACAGTCTGTCAAGATTGACTTGTAATACCCAGGTATTTAGATGCCCTAAAGTTATTCTTCTTAAAGTAAGCTATATGCTACTATCAGTGGTGTATTAACCATTAAGCAAACTAAGCACATGCTTAGGGCACCAGGCCCAAAAGGGGCACCACAGTATTGAGAATATGGCTTTGTTTGTACAGTATGTACAAAGGATGGGGGCACTAAGATTTGTCAGTGCTTAGGGCTCAGTGAACCTTAATTTGCCACTAGCTACTATTACTAGTATTTCACAGTGTAAAATCCCAGGGTGGACAATGCCATTCAATAAGAGTCTGCTTTTAAAAAAAAAATCACCTGTAAAATGCATGTAGGCAGCACCAAATTCTCACCAAGTCTTGAAAAATAGATATGGATATTTTTCGTCTTATTCATTGAAGTATTTTTAAATACATATTATCTTCACTCTGTAGCCTGTATTGGTTTAGTTGATCAATCAGAAACCAACCCTACCAATCCTTTTCAAAATTCATCATTACATTCAACTCTACTTCAGTGAGTCTTTCAACATTAGGAAGAACTTGTTTCTGCAGATAGCAGAATTCTGAAGGGCTACAACATGGCAACTTCAGCTGCATCTAGCTGGCTTGGGTTCCAGGGCCAATGTTCTCTGATATTATACCCCAAGCATCTCGAATAAGATGGATTTAGCTGTAATTGCACCATGGTTAAATCCAGAGTCAACTCTAGATTTGAGGAAAGTACTCAAGAATTTCTCCCCTAATATCATTGTGAGCCTAGCTCTGGAAGAGAAATAGCATTTGATATTCTAACAGCCCCACCATGGCCCTAAAGAATATTATATTGAGGTATTTTCTGACATTTAAGAGATCAACACAATTGCCAACTGTGGCAAGCTTAGTTTGTAGACAACCCTATTATTTTTTGTTGATGTGCTAATATCCCAGTATGCTAATAACCCTTATTTCCTTGCATCTTATTTGTGATAACTATGTATGTTGACAAAGACTATGTCAGCTATGACAGCTAACTGTTGAGGCTTTTCATTTCTCAATGTATCTCAAACATTTCATTTTTATGAAGCCCCTATTGTGACAGGGAAGAGGGTGATTTCTTGTGGTCCCACTTGCCTGATTCCTGCATGGGAATTCATGTCAAGGGTGAGAGGAAGCGGCTGTGGAACAACAGTCTTGCTTAACAATTTCTCCAGAGTCTAATCTCACGATAAGCATAAAATCTTTGGGTGCAATAGACCAAGAGATTTCTAAATATGGGTAAATGCTGAAATCTGTAATCTTGTCTGCAGAGAGCTGGATAGCTTCTGCAAATAGGCCTGGCACTTTCAAATTTTGCTGCTAAATTAGATTCTTCCTTCAGACATCAAGATTATTTTTGACAAGACTACCTGGGTGGCTGCAAGAAATTATTCAATCTCTCCGAGATGTTGACCCTCCTGTTTTACAATATCCTCAGGTCTGAGCTATATTTATTGCCTTCATAAATTGAGGACTAAACACTTTCATTATTCCTGTTACTGTGGGTTGGGGTTTTGTTTAGACCTTTTGAGTAATTGATTTCTTTTCCCATTTATTGGGCTGTACACTTGCCAAACCTAGAGATATTTCTTTCTGAGTTCAAGTCTCATCTTTCTTTCTGAGCATGCTAGGCCTATCTAAGAAACAAAATAGTAATCAGAACAGAAAAACATACATTGCCGCATTAAAAGAGCATCCAGCAGGATGCCTTATGTATGTACCATAAATGAGGAAACATACTGTGTATCAAATATCATGCAATTCTCAGCTGCCTCTAGTGTCCTGGTTGCCTGACTGGAAAAAGCAACTAAGACTCATGGTTTGGAGTAATCTTCACTTTATTCCAGTAACCAAGATACATGCAACAGTGAGTATGGATAATTCCAAGTAAAGCCAGTGCTGAGAGCCACTGCCTCTCAGTGCTTTAAATATTTATTTATTTATTTATTTGTTTGTTTGTTTATTTATTTTATTTATATTGCTGCCTATTCACCCATGGCGATTCGAGGTAGCTTACACAATGTAAAACCATATTTAAAACAAAAAAATAAAATAAAAATAATAAAAACTAACAAAAAGAATTAAATAAATTAGTAAAGTACAATAGAACAAAATTTGGGAAAACCAAAAAACAAAACAAAACAAAACATAAAAAAATAAACTCCCACCCCCTCCCCAATGACAGCAGATCACACTAGCTCCATCCCTCTCTGGGTTCCCCAGGCCTGCTGGCAAAACTAGGTCTTCAGTGCCTTTCGGAAGTATATTAGTGAGGGGGCCATTCTAATCTCTGGGGGAATGATGTTCCAGAGAGATGGGACCACCACAGCAAAGGCCCTTCTTCTGGGTCCCACCAGGTTTATCTCCCTCAGGGGTGGGATCTGTAACATTCCCTGCCTCCTCGCTCTAATGGGTCAGGTGGATGTGACTGACAAGAGATGTTTCCTGAGATAACCTGGACCCCAGCCATGAAGGGCTTTAAAGGTGATAATCAGCACCTTGAATTGCACCCAGAAGCAAATCGGCAAACAGTGCAGCTCCTGCAGGAGAAGTGACACATGTGCACACCAGGGTCTGCATTAAACCATGTGGGCCACTGCATTTTGCACCAACTGGAGCTTTCGGATGCTCTTCAATGGCAGCCCCATGTACAGTGCATTGCAATAATTAAGACGGGAAGTGACCAGGGCATTAGTGACTGTGAGTAGGGACCACTGATACAGGAAAAGGGTGTAACTATGTGCAACCTGCATTTGCGCAAAGGCCCTCCTAGCCACAACCACCATCTGCTCTTCAAACAGGAGTCGTGAGTCTAGGAAAATGCCTAGATTATGCACAGAGTCTGTTTGGGGTAGTGCCACCCCATCCAAGACTAAAGGTGGTAATTCTCCCTGAACCAACAAACCCCAAACCCAAAGCCACTCAGTCTTGCAAGGGTTTAGTTTCAACCCATTGCTCCCCATCCAGCTTCTAACAGCCTCCAAGCATTGTGAGAGGGAGGACACAACAACACTTAACTCACCATGGGCCGAAACATACAGCTGAGTATCATCAACATATTGGTGATACCTCGGTCAATGGTGATGGATGATCTCACCCAGTGGCTTCATACAAATATTGAATTGGAGCAGACAGAGTACTGAGCCCTGCAGAATCCCATCAAGCAGTGGGCGAGGGTTGGATCTTTCCTCTCCTCTCAACACTGACTGAGATTGGCTGCAGAGGAAGGAAGTGAACCAAGACAGCACAAGGCCTCCCACTCCCATCTCCTGAAGCCACCCCAGGAGAATCCCATGGTCAATGGTATCAAAAGCTGCCAAGAAGTCAAGTAGAGCAAGGATGGATGCACCCTTCCTGTAGAGAAGCATTAATCACCACCAGAGTCCACCCGCCTGTTACCTCCTGGGAAACTTTCACAAGCCAGGAGGGACATGGGTCTAAAATACAGGTGCTCGTGTGCATACTCCCTAGGATCCTGTCCACTTCCTCAGGAGTATCAGGGTCAAAACATTCCCAGATAACAGGGCAAGAACCTGCCTCAGGAGCTTCCACCAGATCAGCAACCACGCTGGCATCTAAATGGGAATGAAGTTGAGAGATTTTGTCTTCCAGAAAATCCTCAAATTCCTCAGTGCGCCCCTTCGGGTGGACCTCAATTTCCTCCTTGCCTAGGAGGAGACAGTCCACCTTAAACAGGGTTGCTGGGCAATTATCTGCAGATGCAGTTAGTGTGGAGAAGTATTTGCACTTCATCTCACAAATCGCCACAAGATAGGCCTTGAACTCATATTCAATCAAGTTCATCTCCTGTGTTCCACCAGCAGCACTCTAGATGTCTCCTCATGCGTTTCATTCCTCTCAGTTCCTCTGTATACCACGGGGCACAGAGAAGTCTATGGGTGAAGAGAGGTCGCAAGGGTGCAATCCTCTTCAGAGCCTCAGTCACCTTCCTATTCCAAACAGTGACTAAGAGCTCAACTGGACTGCATAATAGATCTGCAGTTAATAGATCTGCAGATCCCCAGCTCCTTCTGGAATCCATCTGGGTCCATTAGTCAATGGGGACAGACCAATCTAATAGGTCCTGCCTCCCTGTGGGGGGAGGATACAGCTTTTGAGAAACTCATTGCCACCAGACTGTGATCTGACCATGATAAAGGGACCAAGGACAAGTCTACTAATTCTAGGTTACATAGACACTGCTCTGACAAGAACACTAAATTGGGAGTGTGACCACTATTACTAGTTGGGCTCTGGATAATCTGGGACAGGCCCATGTAAGTCATGGTTTCTGTAAAATCTCGGGCTACCTCTGACCCCGACCCCAGAGAAGGCAGGTTGAAATCCCCCAGAAGCCTGGGGAATTCCACCGCCAGCCCTGCGGCGAGGTCCAGGAGCCCAGGTAGGGAATCTGCCACACAGCAGGGAGGCTGGTAAAGCAGCAGCAATCCCACCTGATTCCTTGAGCCCAATCTAAAAAAAAGGGTCTCACAGCTGGGGGCTTGCTGAATAGTGCCTCTGGAGACTACTAGATATTCTCTGATAACAACAGCCACACCTCCTCCCTGGCCCTGAGATCTAGACTGGTGCAATGCTCGATAACCCACTGGGCACATTTCTACAGAAGGAACACCTCCCTCTAGGCCCAGCCAGGTCTCAGTTATACAAGCCAGATCAGACTTCTCTTCAAGGATCAAATCAGCAATTCAACTGGGCCTTGAGGGTTGTGAAGAAGTGCTGTTATCTTCTCCTTCATCTCCTGGTACTGGGCCTCGGGCAGGTCCCTCAGGGTGTGGCTCACATAGGTGATGAAAGTGTGGTGGCTGGAGGATCCTCTGTCCAAGCGGACCAGCTGTGAAAGAAGTTTTATCGGAAATATCGGTTGTCTGCTAGGTGTCCTTCTACATGCTCTAGACATACTGCAGACATCCTAAATATACAAGATACATCCTAGATACAAACGTTTTGTCCATTTTAATCCTTTATATAGGAGATGCATCTGCTTACATACTTTCTATTTCCGTGCTACTAACGCTGTGTGGACATTCTGTTTACCTTTCGTTTCCTCCCTCTTTCCATTTTCAGTTGCAGTGGATGTGAGTTGCAAGGATGGCCAGAGGATGCCGAGAGGATACAGCGGACGTTTAACGGATGATAACGGACATAGAACGTTTGTTGCCCGAATATGTCACGGATGTACATCGTACGTGGCGGAAAGTTCATCTGTTCAAAAAGTTTTGTGCAGCTCAAAACTTCTTGCGTGGATGAAATCTCAGTGGAGAGGTGCTCAACGGATAGACCGTATGAAACATGTATGCAGTGAGTACACAATGGATGCATCACGTTTTCCAATGGATGGCAAGCTTTTTTTAATGTTTTACATCCTCTTTGCATCCATTGGTGCAGTGGGATAGGGGCTTAAGTCCAACAGAACAAAATTGGGCAGTGTGGGAAAAGGAAGCCTTCACAGTACGTTGGGCTCTGGTGACTTGGCGCCACTTATTGGAAGATGTGAAACATCCTTTTGAGTTATGGACAGACCATGAGAATTTAGAAGCCCTCCAATCGCCATGACGACTGTCACCGAAATAAGTTTGTTGGGCCTTGTATTTCCAGCTATTCAATTTCATGTTACACTAACATCTGGTCCACCACATCCCTTCGTACCTCTTTCTTCACCCCTATGTGTGCATCCCTCCTTTACTGCCCCATAATTGTGCACAATCCTGTATGTGCCCATCCCCATGTTGGAGTCTGACAGCAATTACCCACAGATTTTCTTAAAGTAAGTTTACACATCATACTTCAGTTCTGGAATGGGAAAATGAAGAATACTTGGATATAACTACTCTTGATATTCTATTTGTCATATTTGAGTAATTTTTTTGAAGCTCTGGGCAAACTTAAATTTCAGTTCATGTCTTTTATAATCCTGTTACCACCAAACAAAAAGAAAACACAAAAATCAAGGGATCTCACTTCTAAAGTGGAATGCTCATGTTTGTTCTGTATCATTAATCTCCTACAAAGCTACAGGGAAGTAAAATCCACAGAATATAGTTGACTTTCTCCTAAGTAGAAAAAATTGGCTTCCACAGAGAAAGTGTAGCCTGTAATGATGAGAATAGATAGGATGGAAGATCCTGTTTTCCCCAAAGAAAGGATGGGAAAAGAGGTTCTCCATCCCATTTCTAGCTCTCTCTATTTTTGTTGAATATTTGCTTCCTATCTTCAATAAAAATGTCTTTCAATACCTTCCTTCTCTCATTCTCAGACATGACATAGGGATGAGAAGACCAAAATGTGAAAGAATCAATATTTTTCCTGATCCACTATAATATGTAAAATGCCTTCCTTGTTCCAACTGCTTTTTAGAGTTATGACAGTATAATAGGTATGGCAGTGGAAATCCCCATAATAATGTAGGGAAAATCTCAATAGGCTGGCAACCTTGTCTTCTCAAAAATAGGCAGATTTGCATTTTCCAGTAGGTTTATGAGATAAACTTCAGAACATCATCAAATGTATTATTATTTTTCTTTTTCAGCATCCCTTTAATTTCAATGCCATCCATTAAAGGAGCCTCACAGTAAATCCCAGAATTTTCCAGCCAGCATAGCAATAGCACTTAGAATTAATGCTTTGCAGCCCTCCCAAAGCAGTTTACAGAATCAGCATATTACCTCCAACAATCTGGGTCCTCATTTTTACCCACCTTGGAAGGATAGAAGGCTGAGTCAACCTTGAGCCTGGTGGGATTTTGAACTGCCAAATTGCAGGCAGCTGGTAGTCAGCAGAAGTGTCCTGCAGTACAGCACTCTATCCACTGTGCCACTGAGGCTCTTGTTTTGCTTCTCTTGGCTCAAACAATCTTGCCTGTTTTGCTACTGCACTAGAATCTCAGCACTTCCCGGCTGTTTATTCACCACCATGTAAGGTGCAAGGAATCTCCTTCACTCGTGTATTTGGCTACACCATTTTGGTTCTAGATAATCATGCCCTGCTCTTGCTTGACCACAAAGCTTTTTGTTTTGTTCTTATTTCCCTTTACAGCTTTTTTAGCATAGTTCTGAATTATGGACCTCACTTACAAGTTGGATCATTGCAGGAGTGATTTGTTGCTTCATTGGTACAGTGAATATTTGCGGTGGGTTCCTGAAAGACTTTAAACTATCAATCAATGCAGCAATCTTTTTTCCCCTTAATCACTGTTTTAAAAGTCATGGTGGCACAATGATTAGAACGCAGTATTGCAGGCTAACTCACTGCCAGGAGTTCAATCCTGATTAGCTCAAGGTTGACTCAGCCATCCATCCTTCCAAGATTGGTAAAATGAGGAAGAAGATTATTGGGGCTAATATGCTGACTCTGTTGGGGAGTGGTACATTGACGAGTGGTGCGGTAGCTTCGAGGGAGAACTCTTGCCTCAGGAGTTCAAGTTTAGATAGAGGCAGATATTTCTCTCTCTGGGCACAATGAGACTGCATCTGTTGAACAAAACTCTGCAATGGTGATAGGAAGGGCATCCAATCATTAAACACTTTGTTGGCTCCATTCAGTTGCCCAGACTCCACCCAGCAAGGGATTATGGGGTTGTTAAAAGATGATGATGATGATAATGAATATGCTGACTCTGTAAATTGCTTAGAGCAGGCTTGAAAGCACTGTGTAAATGCTATTGCTGTTTAATGATGTAGCAATTGAAAAGCAAAAAGCAAAAAGGAGTGTTCTGCAATGAGATTAAAAAGTAGCACCATTTTACAGCTATGTTAAGAGAAAAACAGTAAAATAATTAAATTTGTAAGGGATTCTTTCAGACACATCTTCTTGATCATAGGGAGTCCAAAGTTGATGAGACAGGGATGGAAGGATAGCAGCAGGAGAATTTGCCAGTGGAGGGCTTTGGTATCCTACACTTCAGACTGAATTTTTGCAGGTTATTGTTATACATGCTCGCTCCAGGCAAGTTTTCTTCAAAGAGAGATAAAATAAGAAAAACATTACATTCGGACCCTTATATATGCTGAGAAATCTCTTGGTTGCCATTGATTCTTTCTTCCTCTTCCTGGAAGTATGAGTCACTTTTGTGGCTTTGCAAACATAGGCTGATTGGTGGACTGGACAGTTGATGAACCTTTCCTGGGTTGAGCTGTGATGAACAGCAAAGCTTTTGGCAACTGAAGCCCAAAGGGAGGATCAGAGAGGTTACATTAAAGTATGTGTGATTTACTGTACAAGAAATCCTCAACCTATCACCACAATGAATCCAAAATTTCCATTTCTAAGTGAGACATTTGTTAAGTGAGTTTTGCCCCATTTTACAGCCTTTCTTGTCACAATTGCTAAGCGAATCAACACAGTTGTTAAGTTAGTAACCTGGTTGTTAAGTGAATCTGATTCTTCCATTGACTTTGCTTGTCAGAAGGTTGCAAAAGCTGATCAGGTGACATCCCTCCAAAATACCCCTACAACCTTGCTAAATATGAACCAGTTGCCAAGCATCTTAATTTTGATCATATGACCATGGGGATGCTGCAATGTCTGTAAGTGTGAAAAACAATCATAAGATATATTTCTCAGGGGCACTGTAACTTTTAACGATCATTAAATGAACTGCTGTAAGTCGAGGACCACCTGTATTTTCTTCCAGAATAAATAATTTATACAAAGCACAGAACGAGAATAAGGAATGATAAACCAATGACATTAAAGACAGGAGATAAAAGAAAAGAGAATCCAACTAAATTTAGTGCGCACTTAAACCATTTTCGGTATCTCTCTATACCTTTTCATTTTCAATTCAATTCAATTCAATTTAATTTTCAGTTTATTACAGTCATTTTTCAGTCAAAGGCCAGAGACCAGAACAAATAAAAACACTCAGTACAATTAAAAATTCTAGTATAAAATAATAAATAACAGCTAAAATCTATGAACAAATCCAATTGTTCTTCACAACCAAGGCTTCCTGGGGCAGTAACAATCACACACTGTTCCCAAAAACCTTGTTTTTTATTTCAATGGCTGTGAATTATATGCATTCATGGCCCATAATAAGTCCCAAACAGTTTGTGAATAGTCCCAACAGAAGTCTGCCACAGTATTTTCAGGATAAGGCTGATAAGCACCCACCTTTATCTCCTTTGAAATGCTGCCAATGACTAAATTGCCAATTAGCTGTACAAGGCCAAACAGAGCACAAAGTCAACATAGAGCTTTAGATTTTAAACCGACCAGAACGAACAAAGTTGCTTCCTGCAAAGGCTCATGTCCCTTTGCTCCTCCTTTATGTCTTATGGGAGGGGCCAATCATCTCCAAGCCTTACTCCTGAGTCACTCCTTTTGTCTTAACTGTTCTGGCCTTTTGGCAGCTTTGCGCAAGTGCGCACTGGGAACAGGTTCCCCCTGTTCCTCTGCCTCGCTGATGTCAAATTCTGGAGGCTCCGGAATCAGCACATAACTCTCAGATGGCCCTCTGCTCCATCTCTGTGTCAGATGCAGATCCCTCATCCAAACCCTCCCCACAGACTCTAGGACTGACCCATGTTCTTCCCTACTTCCAACTCTGTTGCCAGCTCTGCAGGCCACTGGCAGACTACACCAGTTTGTCATTTATGCATGGTCTAACTAAACTAAAAATCCAAAAAATGTGTGATGTTTTTATTTTTGCTAACCATCTTGTGTCCACTGTGTGCAGACCCTGCTTTATTCTTTGCCTTTTGTACTTTAAACTTCTCACCTCAAATCTTTCAACATCTTATCCATTCCATTTAACCACCACTTTCTTTGTTTCCCCTTTGTTCTTGATCCATTCATTTTCTTCATATATTTGTTGAGCAATTTGATTCTCATTTGGCCACATTGTATGACTAAAACACTTCCATAAATTACTTTTGTTCTGCTCACTGTCTTTTGTTCTGATCACTGTTCTGCTCACTGTCTTTTGTGTTTTGTCCATAGCCATTGATCACCAATTCATTCTTGTTTTGTTTTACCATGCATGCTTAGTTGAGGTATTATTTCCTTTGTATGCAACTTATTTTTGTACTTTCCCTGATAGACACAATTGTCATTGTCATAATGTCTCATTTATCAACATTATTCAGTCATTGATTTCGTAGTAGCCAAGTACTGTTCTTGCTGGACCCTTCTTCACTAGAAAAGTGACACTGTTTCTTCTTGTTACTTTTTTATGTCCTGAGCAGTAAAGGCAATCCTGGACATACAACCACAAGTGAACTCAAAATTTCTGTTGCTAAGTGAGACAGTTGTTAAGTATGTTTGCCCCATTTTATGACCTTCCTTGCCAGAACTGTTAAGTGAATCACTGCAGTGGTTAAGTTAGTAACACAATTGTGAAGGGAATCTGGCTTCCCAGTTGATTTTGCTGGTCAGAAGGTCACAAAAACTGATCACATGACCTCTCCCCCCCGGGACACGGCAACCATCACAAATATGAACCAGTTGCCAAGCACCTGAATTTGGATCTTTTGACCGTGGAGATCCTGCAAGTTTTGTTAGTAAGAAAATGATCATAAGTCCCTTTTTTCAGTGCCGTTTTAACTTGGAATGGTCACTAAAGGAATGGTTGTAGGTTGAGGACAACCTGTAAAATAGTGTGATCTTGAGATGGATTGCCCAATTCCAGCCCATCTAACAATTCACTGATGCTTAGGATATGAATTTGATTTATCTCATTTCATCTTTCCCTTTGGTGAGCTTCCCTGTGTCTGTGCTTCTGTGTTCATGCAGCGGTATGTACAGGTAGTCCATGGTTAACAATGGCAATTGGGTTTTTTTATTGCTAAGTGATGTGGTTGTAAACTATGCTGTCACATGATTGCATTGCTTAGCAATGGCAATCCCAGAAGTCCCTATTGCCATTGTTAAGGAAAACTCATGGGTAATTAAATGAGGAGCTTCTTGTCAGTTGTGAGATTCAATTTTTTTTACTGTCGGTTCTGTGGGCGTGGCTTAGTGGGCATGGTGTGGCTTGGTGGGAATGGCTTGGTGGGCATGGAAGGGAAAGAATACTGTAAAATCTCCATTCCCACTCCACTCCAGGGAAAGAATACTGCAAAATCCCCATTCCCTTCCCACTCCACTAACTTGCTTTCCAGCTCCGTTCTCCTGTGCAGGACAACAAAAGAAGACCCAGCCAATTAGCTGGGACTGGGGAGGCAGAGAATAGATAGGGGCAGGGCCAGTCAGAGGTGGTATTTGCTAGTTCTCCAAATTACTCAAAATTTCTGCTACTGGTTCTCCAGAACTGATCAGAGCCTGTTGAATACCACCTCTG
>BLBF01000021.1:1980612-2027086 GCA_015471245.1 Laticauda colubrina | reverse complement strand
CTACTGGTTCTCCAGAACTGATCAGAGCCTGTTGAATACCACCTCTGCTCCTTGTGATTTCCTCCTGGCTTCTAACAGGCAAAGTCAGTGGGGAAGCTGGCAAGGAATTGTGAGTCCTATGAGGCTCCCAAGTATGTTTATCTTAGTAATTGGGTTGGAATTTTTGTTGCGAGATGATATGCTCTTAAAGCGTGAAGTCTCATGGCTATATTGCTTAGTGGTGGAGGTCATTAACATTGTTATTGTTAAGCAAGGATTGTGGGTTTTTAAGTGAGAACTTCCTTGGGGTTCCTGCCAACTTCTAAAGGCTAGGTCCCACTGGCCAATGAATGCAAAACGTATGCAAAAAGGACACAGCGGACGAGCAAAATTTCAGGGTTGGCTCCATCCGTTGTAATCCGCTCTAAAAAGTGCCCCAAATTTGCATAAACAGAACGGAAAAGAACGGAAAGGAACAGACGGGGGTAGTATGTAGCGGGGATGTTAAATGTTCATAGGAAGCCTAGCGGATGGAAGCAGATGGAAGCGGATAACACATCCGAAGGGCTTCCAGGGGAGAATTGCGAAGTGGACGCATAGCGGAAGGAGCGGATGCATAGCGGATGACGCGGATGCATCACCTAAGCCTATAGGATGCATAGCGGATGCATAGCGGAAGCATAGCAGATGCAAAGCATTCAATGCGCCTGCGGGGAGTATGAATTGCGTCAGCTCCGGAGATATAAAAGGATGCAGCTCGCAAGCAGTCAGCATTCAGAGGAAAGACGTGCTGCCACAGACATCTTCGAATAACACCATGGTTTGTCAGTCAGGGAAGAAGAGAAAGCCTGTGCCTACTCCTGACAGCCCAGGCAAGAAGGACAGAACCACCATCCCACCCCTAGCACTGACTCTGAAGCTGCTGGTGCTGCTGGTGCTGGTGCTGTGGTGTTGCTGGTGCTGCTGCTAGTGCTGCTGATGCTGCTGGTGTTGCTTCTGGTGGTGCTTCTCCTGCTGCTGCTGGTGCTGCTGGTGCTTCTCCTGCTGCTGGTGCTGCTGCTACTGTTATTGCTGCTGCTGCTGTGGTGGACCAGCCCCAAGACCCTCAAAGCCCTGCTGCTCAAGCCCCTGAAGGCCCTGCTGCTCAAGCCCCTGCCAGAGGGAGGAAGAGGCCAGGAAGGAGAAGGGAGAGAGGAAACAGCACACCCTTTCCGAGGACCATGAGGAGGAGAGGCTGGAATGGCTGAGGGAGAACGAGTACCTGTGGAGAAAGGGCCACAGACTCTATCGCGACACCAAGAGGAAGCAGGCAGCTTGGAGAGACAAGGCAGAGAGCCTGGGCTACACTTCAGAACTACTCCTGGGATGGTGGAAGCACATGCATACCTGGTATGGCAAGCTACACCTCAAGAAATATGGGCAGGCCGCTGTCAAGCTCACTGACTGGGAGATGTATGTCATGGCCAAGTGCAGCTTCCTGGAGGGTGAGGTCCGCCACCGAACAGCAGCCCCTCTGACAACCTTCTCCCTCAGACAGCCCACAGACAGCCAGTCCTCTTCCAGCCAGTAGACAGCTACACTGTCCAGGCAGGTGTCTTCGGAGGTCCCCATGACAGAGACTCCCCTGACAGCTGAATTCCCCATGCCAGAGGACATGGAGGATCCCCTGTCCCAAATGGAGGAAGAAGCGGCAGCCACCAGAGACCAACCCACCCCCACCCCAAGCTCCACCTCCACAGAAAGCAGGCAGAGAGGCAGACTGGAGGGCCAGAGCCACACTGTCCTGTTGGAGATCAGGGACACAATCAAGAGCAGCACAGATCTTCTCTCTCAGCTGGACCACACCGACATACCAACCTCGAACCGGAAGCCCTTCATCACCTATGTGAGCCACACCCTCACTGACCTGCCTGAGGCCCAGTACCAGGAGATGAAGGAGAAGATCACAGCACTTCTGCACAACCCTCCAGGCCCAGCTGAAGCTGCTCCGACCCAGTCCAGGTCTGCTTCTCCACCCCAGGCGATGTCACAGCCCTTCCACGGCTTTCAACAGCCCCTCACCTACCAAGGCTACGACTACCAGGACTTCCCACAGCAGAAACAGACCTTCCCAGTCCAGGCCCAGGTTCATCGCGCGTCACAGATGCCTCATCTCACCCAGCTGCAGACCAGATAGCCCCACTACACTCCTCCTTCCTCCACCCGACAGCCAAGCCCCTCAAAGGACAATCTGTCATCAGTCTTGGGCCTGACATCCCAGGTCCTTGAGGAAGGGCCTCTCAACCTCACGGGACTGAGCCAGCTCTCTGAGAGCTTCCTGCACACACCATCCCCTGTTGTACTCTCAGGGCCAAGCACCCCAATGGCGCCTCAGACAAGCACTCCAGCCACAGCGACCTCCACAGTCCCTGGCCACTTGACAGGTGAGACCATGGACATGACTCAGAGTGACTGAGAATAGTGCCAGAGACTGAGTTGTTACCTTAAGAAACTTTACTTGGTTCATTTTGCTTTTTTAATAAAGTCATACAGTTTACTTAAGACAGTTAATAAAGGGTATGTTTGCTTGAGACGCTTGGTTCATTTTATTTACTTAATAAAGTGTTGGTGAAAACTTTGAAAAAATGGTTAAGCCTTTGCAGGCTTGTGGGATGGGTAAGGATAGTTGTGGGATAGGTAAGAATAGTTGTGGAATGGGTAAGGATAGCTGTGGGATAGGTAAGGATAGTTGTGGGATGGGTAAGGATAGCTGTGGGATAGATAAACCTCCAGTGCAAGCATAGTGGGACTGTATGGTCCACCCTCCCAGCTGCCACACATATGGACCTTTTTTATCAGTAACAATTTATTCATTGATCAACACATTTCAAAATAAACAAAGCTCTTTATTAATGCCCTATACAATGTAGGGGCACTCAACATACATGGCAGAATCTCATCCGTGTGATGAGACAGGCTCAAAGAAGCATCCATTAATCATCTATCATCCTGTCTTGCCAATCCATTGTTCCAGCTGGGGAGTTGCACCAGTGTCTCAGTAGGTTGTGCTGCTTCTTCCCTTTACATGAAGCTCTATTGGGGCCTTGTACATCCACAGTGTCTATCAGGTTTCATCCTTACCTCCATTCACTAGGCTCCATGTCCCCATTCCCTTGTTGATGGTCCACAAGTCTGTTCTGAAACACTGGGTAGCTGGTGCACATGATATTGTGCAGGATGCAGCAAGCTTCCACGATGCTTCTCACAGTCCCTGGGTGATGCTGCATGGTGGTGATAAGTACCTGGAACCTGTTGGCCAGGATGCCAAAGGCGTTCTCCACCACCCGTCTTGCCCTGGACAGCCTGTAGTTGAAGATCCTCTCTTCACAGGTGAGGTATCTGGAAGTGTTGGGCTTCATGAGGGAGGTTCTGAGGGTGAAGGCGTCATCACCCATGATGAAGTAGGGCACATCTTGTGTGTCATTGGGTAGGGGGTCTGGATCTGGAAAACCCATGATGAGGTTGCGTTCCAGCCCATCCCTGAGGTCACTGGCGTTGTATACCTGGCTACCTGAAGCTGACCCATTGCCTGAAGCATCGATGTACATGAACTTGTAGTCAGCATCAACCATGGCAAAGAGAATGATACTGAAGAAGCCCTTGTAGTTGTAATAAGCGGACCCTGAGTTGGCTGGAGCTTTGCAGGCCACGTGCTTCCCATCGATGGCTCCAATGGTGTTGGGAACGTTCCACCTCTGATACCACTGTTCTGCAACTTTCCTCCAGCCTTGTTCAGTGGTGAGACACTGGAGGAGCTCCTCCTTGTATTCTTCGATGATGGCCTGCACCACTTCTCTGACCACTTTGCTGATGCTGTTGTGTGGCACCCTCCAGGCATACTGCATGTTTCTGTATGTCGTTCCAGAGGCCAGGTGCCGCAGAGTCAGTGCCACCTTCAGTCCAGGGTCCAGGTTGGGACAGAAGTTGGTGCTTGGCTTGTCAACCTGGGTCTCAGACGCTCTACAATTTCATCAAACATGGCTGGTGGCATCCTCATGAAGTGCTGGAATGCACGAAGGTCTTCATTCCTCAGCTCCACCATCAGCTTGTCATACAGTCCAAACTCCACTCTTCTCCCAATCCATCATCGGACCAACACAGCTCTTGGACGTCTCCTTCTTCTCCTTTCATAGAAAAGGTGAAACAGTCTGAACAGGGCTTGGTTCTGGTGTTGAATGATGGCGGCTACCAAAAGGAGTGTGCGAATGATCCATGGTAGACATCAATGGATGATGTGGAAGAGCAAGAGCAAGGCTGAAGAGGTCTGTACACCACAGCTGCTGGACTCATACTGAGATCCAGGTGATTTCCTCCCCCTTTTTATCGGAAATATCGGTTGTCCGCTAGGTGTCCTTCCACATACTCTAGGCATACTCCAGACATCCTAAATATCCGAGATACATCCTAGATACAAACGTTTTGTCCATTTTAATGCTTTATATATGAGATGCATCCGCTTAATTCCTTTCTATTTCCGTGCTACTAACGATGTGTGGACGTTCTGTGTATCTTTCACTTCCTCCCTCTTTCCATTTTCAGTTGCAGCAGATGTGAGTTGCGAGGATGTCCAGAGGATGCCGAGAGGATACAGCAGACATTTAATGGATGACAACGGACATAGGACATTTGTTGACTGTATGTGTCGCGGATGTACATCGTATACGGCGAAAAGTTCATCCACTCAAAAAGTTTTGTGCAGCTCAAAACTTCTTGCACGGATGAAATCTCAGTGGACGGATGCTCAACGGATAAAGCGTATGAAACACGTATGCAGTGAGTACACAATGGATGCATCGCGTTTTCCAATGGATGGCAAGCTTTTTTGTCTGTCTTACATCCTCTTTGCATCCGTTGGTGCAGTGGGACATGGGCTTAAAAAACAAGTTCACCGGGAAAGCTGTCTGAAAGTTGCAGGTTCCAGGAAGGTTGGGTGGTTGCTGCTGGAAGTGGGAAGGCACACAAGCCCTCCACTCCACAAGCCCTCTACACGAGGATTCTGTCACCATCTTTTTTTAACGAAATATCAAAACGCAAGAACAACTTTGTTTTCAGAGTCTTATTTGATAGAATAGAATAGAACAGAACAGAACAGAACAGAACAGAACAGAATAGAATAGAATAGAATAGAATAGAATAGAATTCTTTATTGACCAAGTGTGGTTGGACACACAAGGAATTTGTCTTGGTGCAAATACTCTCTGTATACATAAAAGAAAAGATACATTCATCAAGAGTCAAGAATCATCAGGTACAACACTTAATAATAGTCATAGGGTACAATTAGCAATTGATTTACTGTTATGTAACTTGGTATCAACTTCCAGCAGAGGTAGTGGATCTATCCTCAGTAACTGAATTTAAATATGCTTGGAATGAGCACATGTCCACCATCCAACAGAAAATAATAAAAATAAATAAAAGTAATAAAAATACTAATTGAAATTATTAAATTGCATAAATTAAAAAGAAAACAAAAACAAAAAAGAGCAGGACTTTTTCTCCTGCTAGTTTTCTATGTTTCTGATGACATCCTGATGGCTTTAATCTTGTCACATCAGAAATGCCATTAATATTCTGGAAGAACCTCAGCTCTTCCTCATGAGCATGTTGAATGCCATTCAACCTGTGGGGCTCATTATCCAGCACTGTATCATCAATCATTTTTTGTTTTCTATCCAAGTGGTTTTCTTGGTAAGGATACAGGAATGGTGTATGATTGCCTTCTCCATGCCGTATAAATTGAACTCTTTGCTGTTATCACTAAAGAGAGTGTCTGCCTCCAGCATCTTCTTATATCACTGCTATTTGGTATAGGGATCTGTTTTAGCAACTGGGATGAACTTTATACATTTGGGTGACCCTGCTGGGAATATATTCTCTGGGCATATACTCCTGGCATTGTTCACTCATCCCTTCCAGGAACAACCCACTCCCCTCATCACTATGAAACAGCATAGCAAGATGTGAGCAGAGGTGGGAGGGTGGAGATATCAATAGATTTATGCTTAAAATGAGCAAGCATTTTCCTAAGCAGATAGTCACCAAGCGTTGGCCTTTGTGCTTATACTTGGATTTTCATGAGTCAATAACTTTTTCTGTACCCTTCATTATGTCATCTAACAAATTATTTTTCCCCCTACATTGCATTTGCTCAGAGTATTGCCTAATTTTTGCCAAAACTCATCTCACCTTCACTCAGATTTTTCTCATAAATTTATGAATATTGAACAGGTATTCTTCTCCTTTTCCCTCCTCTCCTCTCCTCTCCTCTCCCCTCCTCTCCTCTCCCCTCTTTTCTCCCCCCCCCTTTCCTTTTCCTTTCCTCTCCTCTCCCTTCCCCTCTCCTTTCCTCTTCTTCCCTTCACCTCTCCTCTCCCTTCCCCTCTCCTTTCCTCCTCTCCCCTCCCCTCCCCTCTCCTCCCTTCCCCTCCCCTTCCCCTCTTCTCCCTTTCTTCCCTTTACCTCTCCTTTCTTCTCCCCCTCCCCCTCCCCTCCTTTTCCCTGCCTTCTTTTTATTGTTATGTTAACCTCTATCATTGATCATGGCTTCTTCTTCTTTTTTTTTTTAATTCCTCTGCTTCCCATAGCTTTCTGTTTATGTATGTACTCATATTTATATAATTCCACAGTAATAATTGTTTCCAAATTGTGCCTCAGGAAAGAGTCATGGAGTTCATTGCACTATGCAAGAGAAATAAATAACAAGAATGGGAGAAATGAACAATTATGTAGCTTGTTGGCACAGAAGAAGGTTGGAGTGCCTCTACCTTATATATTTATGCACACAGATCTTAGATTAAAGAAATTTCAACAGCCCTATGATTTTATCTCAATTGTAGCTAAGAATTTCATTCATGGGGGCAGTGGGAGGGGTGGAACATTCTGAAGAGATGAAAAGTTTAAGATTGTTATGGAAATTCTAAACCTTAGGTATTGCAGTGGCAAATTCATATGACACATATATAAAAAGACAGAACGTGTCTTGTAATGTCATGGTGTTCATGTATTCATTTTGGCATCACCATGACCAGCAGTTGACATTTCTATTCAGCTACCTGACCTTGGTTTATAATTAAGTATTTAAACACATTTAACCTGCATTGTCATCAGACAGATCAACACAGTTTTGGCCAGCAGATGCCAATAAAATATTAAAACCTCACTGGAATACGGAATAATATCCAAAAACAATTCCTATAAACTGTATATAAATTTGTTCAGAATATAAATCATGGTTTTAAAAAAATAATCCAACCAGGATGTCAAAAACTACACCTTTATTAACACAACCCCACAGACCACAAGAAGAAACAACATGAAAAAGCTGCAATACAATTTCTGTTGCAAGGTTATAGAAGCTTCTTTTTAAAAGGATAGCAGATACAGATGGCTATATAGAAAATTAACATTTTGTCAATCTACCAAACACTTGTATTGGCAGGCAGTTATTCTAGATATCCATTTCTTTTTATTTTGTTGAAAACTTCATTGTTCTATCAACTGCCTGCTGGTGTCGATGGAGCTAAGAAGAAAGTTAAGCTGGGTAGAAGAGATAATACAGGTAGACCTTGAATAACGACTGCAATTGAACCCAACATTTATGTTGTTAAGTGAGACATTTGTTAAGTTTTGCCCCATTTTATGACCTTTATTGCCACAGTAGTTAAGTGAATCACTGCAGTTAACAAGTTAGTAACCTGGTTGTTAAGTGAATCTGGCTTCCCCATTGACTTTACTTGTCAGAAGGTCGCAAAAGGGATTCAAATGACTCAGGGACACAACAGTGGTCATAAGTATGAACCAGTTGCCAAGCAACTGAATGTTGATCACATAATCATGGGGATGCTGGAAAGGTCGTAACTGTGAAAAAAAGTCATAGATCACATTTTTAGTGCCATAACTTTGAATGGTCTATTGTAAGTTGAAGACTACCAGCAATTGCACTTTCTATTGTCTAGTAGGCATGGGAAATAGAACAACTACCAGGCCCTCATTCCCATGAATGTTTAAGGAAGCAAGGTTGACATGGTCTTTTAGTCTGGTTTAATTCCAGGAAAAGGACTTTGATTGCAGAATCTTGAAAACTAAATAAGAAAACTAACCAGCCCTACTCAGTCTGGCAGAAAAGATCCACTTCTGATCCTATATGCTAAAGAATTTCAGCTGGCTGGGTCTGGAAGGGCCTTTTTGGGTCCTGGAAAACTGGCTGTTGCCAACTTGCCACAGCCAACTCTCTGCCGGACAATTCTTCACAGGACAAGAGTTACATTAATATCAAATAAATGGTGAAATATAATCATTAAGAGCTGTGTTGGTGAAGTGGTTAGAGGGCAGTACTGCAGGTTACTTTTGCTGCCTGCTGGCTGCCTGCAATTTGGCTGTTTGAATCCCACCAGCTCAAGGTTGACTCAGCCTTCCATCCTTCTGAGGTTGATAAAATGAGGACCCAAATTGTTGGGGGCAATATGCTGATTCTGTAAACCACTTAGAGAGGGCTGTAAAAGCACTGTGAAGAGGTGTATAAGTCTAAATGCAATTGCTATTGCTGTTAAAGGATGCCAAAGGAGGGACAAAATATTTTATAAAAATCCTTTTTATTGTATTGTAAGGCACCGAGAGTTGCTGTATCAGTGAGATTAGCAGCATAAAAATTTAATAAATAAATAAACAAATGCCACACTCTTAATTTACTAGAGAATTTGTATTCTGTAAGGTTGGGATCTCTCTGTCTTGTTGGAATTTCTTTCTCACAGATTCTCTACGTATCAGATTGATGCCTTGCTGAAGAGACTAAAGACTGAAATGCTCATTTACTCCCCATTCACCAAGTTTCAAAAACCTTTCTTTTCTTGCCTAGGCCCTAAGATTTCTTTTACAACTATCCTCCATGAACAAGAGCTGACAGTGGGAATGCTGAGTTAAGTTCTGAATTTTTTTTAAAAAAAATATGTTCTTTTCTTTGATTTATTTGGCTTGCACAAACTGCATACTGATATAGTTTACATTAGGTGGCTGGGTAACAATGGGATGGGCATTGAGTGGAACACGTATGAATGAATAGAGGTGAAAGTAAATGATTATTGTAGACATCTCCCCAAAATTGAATTATTTGCACAGCAAATGATGTCAAGGTTTATGCCAGAAAGGTGGGAGTTTCCTTTTATAATTCTCACATTCATCAACATCTAGCCTACTGGGAAATAGAGAGAAATGTCCCAAATCTAGGCCAGTTTACTCAATAATGGTCTGCTGTTATTTTGAACTGGGCTTCAATAATATGAGAAAACTGATAAGAAAATCAGGGTAGTAATTAAACTTTAACAAGTTCCAGTTATGTGATCTTTATCTCTTATTTATTATGGGATAAGTACAACCACAACCAATTACCATTTTTTAACTCAGCTTGGTTGTCCATGAGGAGGAGAATGTCTTAGATAATATTTGGGCAGCTTCTCTTTTCTTCTTCACTCCTCTGTGTTCAATAAATGTTATTAATTTTGCTGCAATTTGTCATTTTGAAATCTATGGAAGTCTCCTCATATTCCTGGAATTACAACCAAACTGACATCAAGAAAGTCTGAGGTCTTTTCTCAACAAGGTTCATAATTCATCTCAATGAGGGACCCGAATGTTTGAGGGCAAAAGGCGAATCTGTCAGGACATCAGTAACATAATGAAGGCAATCACGATGATAGAATACGGACCAAGAGTTTTGTCCTTTAGCCATTAGTAGTCCAAATAGTTGTAAAAATGTAACAATCAATGATAGAACAGGCAAAATGCTGCCATTTAATAGCACTCCAGCTCTATCAAAAGGGGGATATCTTCTCACCTCGTTCACTCAATAGCCTCACTACCTGGAAAAACAGGACATGCTTTCCACACAGAAAGTCACTGGCAATTGAGAAACATTCACCAAAAATAAACCACCCAATGGAGGGAAAATCTGACCTCAGTTTCTCTCTCTTTTCCCCTAATTCTTTTGTCTTAAATTTATATGAGAGAAGAAGTGCTAGTGGAGATGTAATTTGAACCATGCCCAGAGGTGGTATTCAGCAAGTTTTGACCAGTTCTGGAGAACTGGTAGCAGAAATGTTGAGTAGTTCAGAGAACTGGCAAATTCCACTGCTCACTGGAGATTTTACAGTCTACTTCCCCTGCCATGCCCATGAAGCCACGACCACAGAACCGGTAGTAAATAAATTGATTCCCACCACTCCTAAATGACTAAAGCCCCTGTCCCACTGCACTAATGGATGCAAAGAGGATGTAAAATGTAAAAAAAAGCTTGCCATCCATTGGAAAACGCGATGCATCCGTTGTGTACTCACTGCATACATGTTTCATACGCTCTATCCGTCGAGCATCCGTCCACTGAGATTTCATCCACGCAAGAATTTTGAGCTGCACAAAACTTTGTGAGCGGATGAACTTTCTGCCGCGTACAATGTACATCCATGGCATATATGGGCAACAAACATTCTATGTCCATTATCATCCATTAAACATCCGCTGTATCCTGTCTGCATCCTCTGGCCATCCCCTCAACTCACATCCGCTGCAGCTGAAAACGGAAAGAGGGAGGAAACAAAAGGTACACAGAATGTCTACACAGCGTTAGTAGCACAGAAATAGAAAGGATGTAAGCGGATGCATCTCGCAGAAAAGTATACAAAACGGACAAAACGTTTGTATCTGGGATGTATCTCGTATATTTAGGATGTCTGCAGTATGTCTGGAGTATGTAGAAGGACACCTAGCGGACAACCGATATTTCCTACAAAAAGGGGGGGAAAATTACCTGGATCTCAGTATGAGTCCAGCAGCCGTGGTGTACAGACCTCTACACCCTTGGTCTTGGTCTTCCACATCATCCATTGTTCTCCACCATGGATCATGATACAGTCCGTATGGTAGCTGCGATCATTCATCACCAGAACCAAAACCTGTTCAGACTGTTTCACCTTTTCTACGAAAGGAGAAGAAGGAGACGTCCAAGAGCTGTGTTGGTCCGATGATGGATTGGGAGAAGAGTGGAGTTTGGACTCTATGACCAGTTGATGGTGAAGCTGAGGAATGAAGACCCTCATGCATTTATCACTTCATGAGGATGCCACCAGCCATGTTTGACGAACTTGTAAAGCATCTGAGACCCAGGTTGACCAAGCCAAGCACCAACTTCCGTGCCAGCCTGGACCCTGGACTGAAGGTGGCACTGACTCTGCAGCACCTGGCCTCTGGAACCACATACAGAAACATGCAGTACGCCTGGAGGGTGCCACACAACAGTATCAGCAAAGTGGTCAGAGAAGTGGTGCAGGCCATCATCGAAGAATACGTGGAGGAGCTCCTCCAGTGTCCCACCACTGAGGAAGGCTGGAGGAAAGTTTCAGAACAGTGGTATCAGAGGTGGAACTTTCCCCAAACTGTTGGAGCCATAGATGGGAAGCACGTGGCCTGCAAAGCTCCAGCCAACTCAGGGTCCTCTTATTACAACTATAAGGGCTTCTTCAGTATTATCCTCTTTGCAATGGTTGATGCTGACTACAAGTTCATGTACATCGATGCTTCAGGCACCGGGTCATCTTCACATGGCCAGGTATACAATGCAAGTGACCTCAAGGATGGGCTGGAACGCAACCTCATCATGGATTTTCCAGATCCAGACCCCCTACCCAATGACACACAAGATGTGCCCTACTTCATTGTTGGTGATGACGCCTTCACCCTCAGAACCTCCCTCATGAAGCCCTACACTTCAAGATACCTCACCAGTCAAGAGAGGATCTTCAACTACAGGCTGTCCAGGGCAAGACGGGTGGTGGAGAACGCCTTTGGCATCCTGGCGTTCCAGAAACTTCTCACCACCATGCAGCATGAGGCACGTACTGTGAGGAGCATCGTGGAAGCTTGCTGCTTCCTGCACAATCTCATGCGCACTCGCTACCCAGTGTTTCAGAACAGACTTGTGGACCGTCAACAAGGGAATGGGACATGGAGCCTGGTGAATGGAGGCAAGGATGAAACCTGATAGACACTGTGGATGTACAAGGCCCCAACAGAGCTTCACATGAAGGGAAGAAGCAGCGCAACCTACTGAGACACTGGTGCAACTCCCCAGCTGGAGCAGTGGAGTGGCAAGACAGGATGATAGATGATTAATGGATGCTTCCTTGAGCCTGTCTCATAACACTGATGAGATTGTGCCATGTATGTTGAGTGGTCCTACAATCAATAGGGCATTAATAAAGAGCTTTGTTTATTTTGAAATGTGTTGATCAATGAATAAATTGTTATTGATAAAAAAGGTCCATATGTGTGGCAGCTGGGATGGTAGACCAAGCAGACCCACTATGCTTGCACTGGAGGTTTATCTATCCCACAACTATCCTTATCTATCCCACAAGCATGCAAAGGCTTAACCATTTGTTAAAAGTTTTCACCAACACTTCACTTCGGTAAAAAAAATGAATCAAGTGTCTTAAGCAAAGATAACCTTTATTAACTTTCTTAGGTAACCTTTATGACTTTATCAAATAAGCAAAATGAACCAAGCAAACTGAATTAAGTGTGTTAAGCAAAGATAACCTTTATTAACTTTCTTAAGTAAACTGTATGACTTTATTAGATAAGCAAAATGAACCAAGTAAAGTGTCTTAAGCAAAGATAAACTGAACAAGTAAACAACTCAGTCTCTGGCACTATTCTCAGTCACTCTGAGTCATGTGCATGGTCTCAGCTGTTAAGCCAGCAGGGATTGTGGAGGTAGCTGTGGCTTGAGTGCTGGTCTAAAGTGCCATTGGGGTGCTTGGCCCCAAGAGTACAAGAGGGGATGGTGTGTTCAGGAAGCACTCTGAGAGCTGACTCAGTCCCATGAGGTTGAGAGGCCCTTCATCAAGTACCTGAGATGTGAGGCAGAAGACTGATAACAGATTGTCTGTTGACGGGCTTGGCTGTGGGGTGGAAGAAGGAGGAGTGTAGTGGGGCTGTCTGGTCTGCAGCTGGGTGAGGTGTGGCATCTGTGGCGTGCGATGAACCTGGGCCTGGACTGGGAAGGTCTGCTTTTGCTGTGGAAAGTCCTGGCAGTCATAGCCTTGGTAGGTGAGGGGCTGTTGAAAGCCGTGGAAGGGCTGTGACATTGCCTGGGGTGGAGGAGCAGACCTGGACTGGGTAGGAGCAGCTTCAGCTGGGCCTTGAGGGTTGTGCAGAAGTGCTGTTATCATCTCCTTCATCACCTGGTACTGGGACTTGGGCAGGTCCCTGAGGGTGTGGTTCATGTAGGTGATGAAGGTGTGGCGGCCCGAGGATCCTCTGTCCAAGTGGACCTGAGAGAGATGTTCTGTGCTGGTCTTCATTGTGTCCCTGATCTCCAAAAGGACACTGTGGTTCTGGCCCTCCAGTCTGTGTTTCTGCCTGCATCCTGTGAAGCTGGGTGTGGGTGTGGGGGTGGGTTGGTCTCTGGTGGCTGCCACTTCTTCCTCCATTTGTGACAGGGGATCCTCCAAGTCCACTGGCATGAGGAGTGCAGCTGTCAGGGGGGTCTCTGCCGTGGGGCCCTCTGAAGACACCTGCCTGGACAGTGTAGCTGGCTCCTGGCTGGAAGAGGACTGGCTGTCTGTGGGCTGTCTGAGGGAGAGGGGTGTCAGAGGGGCTGCTCCTCGGTGGCGGATCTCACCCTCCAGGAAACTGCACTTGGCCATGACGTACGTCTCCCAGTCAGTGAGCTTGACAGTGGCCTGCCCGGATTTTTTGAGATGTAGCTTGCCATACCAGGTGTGTATGTGCTTCCACCATCCCAGGAGTTCATCTGCAGTGTAGTCCAGACTTTCTGCCTTGTCTCTCCAAACTGCCTGCTTCTTCTTGGTGTCCCGATAGAGTCTGTGGCCCTTTCTCCAGAGGTACTCGTTCTCCCTCAGCCATTCTAGCACCTCATCCTCATGGTCCTCGGAAATGGTGTACTGTTTCCTCTCTCCCTTCTCCTTCCCTTGCCTCTTCTTCCCTCTGGCAGGGAAGAAGTGCATGCGCAGTGAACGCTTTGCATCCGATATACATCCGCGCGGCATCCGCTTTGCTTCTTTTCCGTTCTTTTCCATTTTGTTTATGCAAATTTTCGCCACTTTTTGGAGTGGATGACAACGGATGGAGCCACCCCCGAAATTTTGCTCATCTGCTGTGTCCTTTATGCATACATTTTGTGTCTGTCAGCCAGTGAGACCTAGCTTTAAAGAAGATTTTATTATACTGGGTGAATGACACCGAAGATGGTTGTACATCTTCTATATTTAAAGAAATTATTATAGTCAACATGAAGGGATGAACTTTTTTCTCTTTTTAATTTAGCATTCTCAACTACAATAACAAAAGTACAGCACTACATCTATTATTTGTAAAGTTATAAGGAAAGCTTGCCCAGATTGTTGGATGAAAATAAAATAAAAAAAACATTTAGAAAGTTCTTCAAATCCCTCTGCATCTTTCAATTTATGACAACCCTGCAGGCTCATTTGATTACAATCCAATAATAATGTTTAGATGTACAGCACACCTGTCAGAGCCTGGGCAAAATTGCCCAGGTGCTATTTAAAATTCGGGATTGAGTTCCCAATGTGTTCCCCATTGGCAATTCTGTGATTGGGAATGCATAATATATACCTAAATCTAACTGAGTCATGTTAGCAATCAATCTTCTAGCAGTTTCTCTGTGAGCCAAGTGGACTGCCTGAATCTTTCCTGCCAGTTTTAGGGGTGGGGATGGGAAGGCAGCTTTGTGAAATCTTGAATGTGACAGATTTGAAGCATTGGGGAAGAAACAGGATGAATCCTGCCTTCCGTGTATTGTCAGTTCTGCAGAATTTTTATTTATTTGCCAGAAGCTCTTGAGTTTGATCAATGAGCAACACACAACACACAATATTATCTGTTTGAAAAACTCTGCTCAGCCTCAAAGCAAAGCAAAAGCAAAGCTGTGTTCCTTTTATTGACCAAGGAAGGAGCTGAATCATCCTTCTGGTTGCTGGAACATTGCTTCTAGGTATATATTTTTACTTTATAGATCACAGGAAAATTTGTTAAGTCCAAAAGTATGAAATTCTGGAAGTCACTTGCTGTCCAGTTGTCGCAATATTTATTTTAACTGATTTTTCTGCTTTCTGGTGCGTGAAGACCTTCCTCATAATTTATTTCTGTCATTTGAAATCAGGTCTCCTTAATGCACAAACTTTTGCTATTTAATTATTTCAGTAATCTTAAGAAGACTTAATGCTTGATTGGACTGTAGCCACTGTCAATAATTTCAGTTGTTTGCTTCTTTTCTTAACAAAAAATATTTTAGAATGGTTGTATTTTAGATGAAAAGTTCCCACACAACTGGATTATTGGGGACTAGGGTACCTGAAAGGATTGCTTTTCTTCTTATAAACCTAACCACTACTACAGTCAAAAAAGATGAATGTTTATTTGTCATCAACAGGAACAAAATTTTGCGATAGTTGTGCCCAGAAATATATTCTGACTATTCGGCCCTAGAAATATAAGATAATTTGCATTAGTTTAAGCACAGGTTGAAAACATTGCATGCATTGGATTTGATTTTAAAAGTATAATTCATTTTTGTTCAGTTTCTTACCTTACTTCAGAAACTTTATTAATATTTTTCAATAATTTTATTAAGAATTACCATGTTTCTCATATAATAAGGCCGTAACTTTTTTTTTAAGCCCCCCAAAAATGGCTAGGCCATCTTTTTGGGGTGACTTAATTCCCTCCCCCCTTGCATCTTTGGGTGGGTGAGCGGTGACGGTTTTGATGTTGACCTTGGTGTTGGTGGGGCACTTCGTATCGGGGTCATCGCAGGTAGCACCATATCCGGGTGTGCAACAAAAGTACTTCCTAACGGCAAGCCACCCCACCATTCCCCCCCATTTCGCATGTTTTAATATGGGCCTTCATTTGGGGGGAGGCGCTTTATTTCATTTCATGCCTATAAAACATGCTGGGACTTCCTATTGGGGGAAGCTGTATTGTTGGAGAAACAGGGTATATTAATTGAATAAAATTAAGAAACCCAATACTAGATATATAACCCAACCTATCCCCTGAAAAGAGGAAGGAAATGAAACTTTCTATTTCATCCCCAGCAAGTATATACGACATTAAAATTTTAATGCTGTCTCTTAACATACAGCCAGATACATTTTCACTTAACTTTCACATAACTCACCCCATTTTCTACAAACTCATCTACCTGTATAATTTTTCAATTCTCCTAATTGATCAACAAAAGTCTAATAAAAGTTAATAAAAATACCTAACAACATAAGTATACAATCCTCTTTTTCATTTAATTTAATTTCCCCTCACCTCTCTGTTTTAGCAATTAAACATTAAACAGATGGGCTTTGGTAAAAAAAAATATTCAACCAATAGAAGCTATATATCATAACCAAAAGGTAATGATAGAGGGAGAACTGACAGACACTATTGATATAAGAAAAGGATCAAGACAAGGGTGCCCACTATCACCTTTGTTATTTGTGTTAACCTTGGAAGTGTTAAACAGAAATATTAGACAAGAAAAGGATATGAAAGGGATGAAAATTAAAAAGGAAGAATTTAAGTTGCAAGCATTCGCAGATGATCTGGTTTTCATTTTAGAAGACCCACTAGAAACAGCATCAAAATTGATAGAAAAGATAGAGGTATATGGAAAGATGGCTGGTTTAAAAATAAATAAAGACAAAACAAAGATTTTGACAAAGAATATGCTACTAAGACAAAAGGAAGAATTGGCGGATGTATTGAATATTCAGGTCACGAAAAAGATACTTTGGGATACATTTGACAGCAAGATGTAGTACACTAAAGCCCATGTCACACTGAACCAACAGATGCAAAGAGGATGTAAAACGGACAAAAAACCTTGCCATCCATTGGTTAACACGATGTATCCATTCTGTACTCACAGCCTCCGTTTTGCTTCCTCTCTATCCGTCCAGCATCCGTTTATGGACGTTTCATCTGCTCCCAAAGTTTTGGGCTGCCTAAAACTTTTGCGCGGAAAATGTATCCAGTTCGTCCGTTCTGCATCCGGTACGCATCCGCTACGCATCCGCTATATCCGCTTGGCATCCGCTGCTCATCTGCGCAACTCGCATCCGCCCGGATGCAGGGAGGAAGCAGAACGGACGCGGAACGGATGCAGTGCGGACGCGGAATGGATGCAGAACGGATGCAGAATGGATGAAAGTGGATGCAGCTCGCAAAGAAAGCATTTAAAATGGAAAAAACGTTCGCAGAGGGGACCTATCTCAGATATTAAGGATGTCTAGAGGATGCCTAGAGGATGCAAAGGGACACATAGGGGAAAACCTATATTGCCTATAAAAAGGGGGAGCAACTCATATGGATCTCACTTTCAGAACAGCAGCCCAGCTGTGCAGACCTCTGCAGCCTTCATCTGACTCTTCCTCTTCCACAGCATCCAGTCATGTCCACCATGGATCGTAACAAAGTCCTTTTGGTAGCCACCATCGTTCTGCAACAGTGTGAAGCCATCTACAGGCTCTGTGAACTCTACTACGGGAAGAAAAAGAGGCGGCCAAGAAGCGTCTGGGTCCGAAGATGGATCGGGAGAAGAGCAGAGTACGGACTGTACAACAAGCTGATGGTGGAGCTCAGGAATGAAGACACTCGTGCATTCCAGAACTTCATGAGGATGCCTCCAGCCATGTTTGACGAAGTTGTGCAGCGGCTGACACCCAGGTTGACCAAGGCAAACACCAACTTCCGGCCCAGCCTGGACCCTGGGCTCAAGATGGCACTGAATCTGCGCCACCTGGCCTCAAGGACCACCTACAGGAGCATGCAGTATGGCTGGAGGGTGCCACACAACATCATCAGCATTGTGGTCAGAGAAGTGCTGCAGGCCATCATCGAAGAATACATGGAGGAGCTCCTCCAGTGCCCCACCACTGATGAAGGATGGAAGAAAGTTGCAGAGCAGTGGTATCAGAGGTGAAACTTCCCCCACACCATTGGAGCCATCGATGGCAAGCACGTGGCCTGCAAAGCGCCAGCCAAGTCGGGGTCCACTTATTTCAACTACAAGGGCTTCTTCAGCATCGTCCTCTTCGCCATGGTCGATGCTGACTACAAGTTCATGTACATCAATGCTTCAGGCAACGGCTCATCTTCAGATGCCCAGGTATACAACGCCAGTCACCTCAAGGAGGGGCTGGAAGGCAACCTCATCGTGGGCTTCCCAGATCCAGACCCCCTGCCCAACGACACGCAAGATGTGCCCTACTTAATCGTGGGGGATGACACCTTCTCCCTCAGAACCTACCTCATGAAGCCATACACTTCCAGATTCCTCACCCGTGAAGAGAGGATCTTCAACTACAGGCTGTCCAGGGCAAGGCGGGTGGTGGAGAACGCCTTTGGCATCCTGGCCAATAGGTTCCAGGTACTTTTCACCACCATGCAGCATCGCCCAGAGACCGTGAGGAGGATCGTGGAAGCTTGCTGCATCCTGTACAATCTCATGCGCACCCGCTACCCAGTCTTGCAGAACAGGTTCGTGGACCGTCAACAAGGCAACGGGGACATGGAGCCTGGGGAATGGAGGCAAGGGCGAAACCTGATCGACACTCAGGATGTGCAAGGCCACAACAGAGCCTCACGGGAAGGGAAGAAGCAGCACAACCTCCTGAAACACTGGTGCAACTCCCCAGCTGGAGCGGTGGAGTGGCAAGACAGGATGGTAGATGCTTAATGGATGCTTCCTTCAGGCTGTCTCATCACACTGATGAGATTGGGCCATGTATGTTTGGTTGGCCTACAATGAACAGGACATTTAATAAAGAGTTGTGTTTGTGTTGACATATGTGGATGATTGATTACATTATTATTGATAATAAAGGGCCATAGGTGTGGCACCTGGGAGGGTGGACCATACAGTCCCACTATGCTTGCACTGGAGGTTTATCTATCCCACAGCTATTACCCATCCCAAAGGTATCCCTCTCATTCCACAGGTATCCCTGCCCACCCCACTGCTATCTTAACCCATCCCACAAGCATGCAAAGGCTTAAACCATTTCTAAAAGTTTCCACCAAGACTTTATTAAAAAAAAGCAATGAAGCAAGTGTGTGAATCAAAGATAAACTTTATTGAACAACAAGCTGTAAAAAAAAATGACCCAAGTGAAGTGTCCAAATAAAGTGCACAGGTAGCCAGCTAGCCGGTCTCTGGCACTCTTCTTGGTCACTTGGAGGTGTGCCCAGTCTCAGGGGTGAAGGGTCCAGGTGCTGTGGTGGTGGGTGGTGCTTGAGTGCCTGGCCTCGAGAGGACAACAGGGGACGGTGTGTTGAGAAAGCTCTCAGACAGCTGGCTCAGCCCCACGATTCTGAGAGGTCCTTCCTCCATGCCATGGGTTGTTAGCCCCAGTACTGATGACAGATGTACTGAGGCCGGGCTTGGCTGTGGGGTGGAGGAAGGAGTAGTGTAGTGGGGCTGTCTGTTCTGCAGCTGGGTGAGGACTGGCGTGGGTGGCATCGCTGTCGTGGGTGGCATCATTGGCATGGGTGGCATCGCTGTCGTTGGTGGCATTATTGGCGTGGGTGGCATCAGTGGCATCAGTGGAACCGGTGGCAACAGTGTCATCCGATGACTCTGTGCCTGGAGTTGGAACCTCCTGGTAGCCGTAGCCCTGGTAGGTGAGGGCCTGTGGGAAGCCTTGGAATGGGAGGGACATCATCTGGGTTGGAGAAGCAGGCCTGGACTGGGTGGGAGCAGGTTCCTCTGGATCTGGAGGGTTGTGAAGCAGCTTGGTGATCCGGTCCTTCACCTGCTGGTACTGTGGATTCGCCATTTCCTTGAGGGTCTGGTTGACATAGGTGAGGAAGGGCTTGCAGTTGGAGGATGAGGAGTCGGTGTGGACCAGCTGAGAGAGGAGATCTATGCTGGTGCGGATGGTGTCCCTGATCTCCAGCAGGACAGTGTGGCTCTGCCCCTCCAGCTGTCCGGCTCTCTGCCTTTCTGCGGAGGCGGAGCTGGGGTGGTGGTGGATGCAGCTAGGACTGTGTTGGTGGACAATGTCTTCTTCCTCCCACCGCACCAGGGAGTCCTCTACGCACTCCACCATGCTTACCACAACTGTCCACGGGTTCTCCGCCATGGCACGCTCCACAGAAACCTGCCTGGAGACAGGGACTGACTCTCAGCCGGAAGAGGACTGGGTGGCAGCAGGCTGCTGGAGAGAGAGGGTAGTGAGAGGGGCTGCTGGTGCTCATCGGTGGCGGATCTCAACCTCCAGGAAGCTGCACCTGGCCATGACGTAGGTCTCTCTGTCTATCAGCTTCACAGTGGCCTGGCCATATTTCTTGAGGTGCAGCTTCCCGTACCAGGTGTGCATATGTTTCCACCAGCCGAGGAGCACCTCCAAAGTGTAACCCATACTCTCTCTCTCCAAGCAGCCTGCTTCCACTTGGTGTCCCTGTACAGCCGGTGTCCCTTCCGCCACAGATAGTCGTTCTCTCTCAGCCACTCCAGCACCTCATCCTCGTGCGTCCCCACAATGGAGTATTGCCTCCTCTCCCGTTGTCGCATACGCCTCTTCCTCACTTTGGCAGGACCAGATGGGCTCTCATCAGAGGGGCTCCCAGGTAATAGGGGCTGCTCCTCCACACCACCAGCAGCAGCAGCACCAGCAGGATCATCATCATCATCATCATCATCATCATCATCATCATCATCATCATAATCATCATCCTCACCAGCAGGATCATAATTATCATCATCATCATCAGCAGCAGCAGCAGCAGGAACACCAGGACCAGGATCAGCAGCAGTAGAGTAAGCACCAGCAGGGCCAGCAAATCCAGGAGCACGAGCAGGACCAGGAGCACGAGCAGGACGAGCAAGACCAGGAGCACGAGCAGGACGAGCAAGTCCAGGAGCACGAGCTGTCGAGCAGGTCGAGCAGGACCAGTAGCAGCTTCAACAGAGTAAGCAACAGCAGAAACCCCAGCACCAGCAGAAGCACCACCGCCTGCAGTAGCTTCAGCAGAAGCCCCAGCACCAGCAGAGTCAGGGGCAGGGGGTGGGAGATTGGCCCTGTCCCTCTTGCCAGGGATGGCGGCAGGTTGCTGAGGCTTTCTCTTCCTCCCCATGGTTGTGGGGTTCCTGGCTGGCAGGGAGGCTGGCAGGCACCAAGGCTGGCAGGAAGCCTGGCAGGAAGCCAGGCACCAAGGCTGGCTGGAAGGCAGGCTGGCAGGGCAGGCAAGGAACTCGAAGTGTCCAGCAGCAGGTCTTTCCTCGGAATGCTGGCCACATGCGAGCTGCTTCCCTTTATATCCGGGGGGCTTACGTAATACTTCCCCCCTGCATGCGCAATTAATGCGCGACATCCATTCCGCTTCCGCTGTGCATCCGCTAGGCTTCCGCTGTGCATCCGCTTTATCCGCTAGGCTTCCGCTGTGCATCCGCTTCATCCGTTCGGCGTCCATTCTGCATCCGCTGTATCCGTTCCACGTCTGCTTTGCTGAGGTCCCCCAGAAGCCCTGTGGTTGCACCATCCTCTCTCATCTGCTTCCATCCGCTGTGCTTCCGTTCCGCATCCGCTTTCCATCCGTCCTGCGTCCTCCCCGCGTCCGTGTTATCCGCTCTGGTTATGCAAATTTTTGCCCCTTTTGAGAGCGGATAACAACGGATGGAACATTTTTCTCGTCCATTGTGTCCATTTTGCATCTGTTGGCCAGTGTGACATGGGCTTAAAAAAGAATAACTACATTAAACTTAAGCAGCAGATAGTGCTAGATTTGGCAAAATGGCAAAATTTACAACTGTCATTAATAGGGAGAATATCAACAATCAAGATGAATATATTACACAGAATTTTACATTTGTTCCAAACAATTCCAGTTAGGCTTGGAAAAGATTATTTTGAAGATTTAAATAAAATTGTGTTGAAATATATATGGCAAGATAAGAAAGTGAGAATAAAGTTAAAACTTTTGCAAGATGCCAGAATAAGAGGAGGATTTGGTTTGCCTAATTGGGAGTTGTATTTCCAAGCTACAAATTTGATGTGGGTTAAGGCCATGTCACACTGCCCAACGGATGCAAAAAGGACACAACGGCTGAGCAAAATATTCCATCCGTTGTTATCCGCTCTCAAAAGGGGCAAAAATTTGCAGAAGCAGAGCGGATAACACGGAAAGGAACGGACGTGGGGAGGACGCAGAGCGGATGTATAGAGGATGCAGAGCGGATGTATAGAGGATGCGTAGAGGATGCAGAGCGGATGCAGAGCGGATGCATAGAGGATGCATAGAGGATGCAGAGCGGATGCGTAGAGGATGCAGAGCGGATGCAGAGCGGATGCAGAGCGGATGCTGCGCGTCCGTTCTGCTTCCTCCCTGCGTCCGTTTACCGCTGGAACGGATTTTAGTTGTGCGGATGCACAGCGGATACCTAGCGGATATAGCAGATGCGTAATGGATGCAGAATGGATGTCCCCCGTATGCCTAGAGGATGCAGAATGGATGCATTGGATACATTTTCCGCTCAAAAGTTTTGGGCAGCTCAAAACTTTCTGAGCGGATGAAACGTCAATAAATGGATGCTGGACGGATAGAGAGGAAGCAAAATGGAGGCAGTGAGTACATCGCGTTAACCAACGGATGGCAAGCTTTTTTGTCCGTTTTACATCCTCTTTGCATCCGTTGGTGCAGTGTGACATGGGCTTTAAGGAATGGATAACATTAAGAAATACTAGATTGTTGGTATTAGAAGGACATGATCTGTTGTTGGGGTGGCATGCTTTTCTATGGTATAAAGGAACTAAAACACAGGGGTACTTTAGAAGATATTACATACAGGAGTCTCTGTGGTTAAACTGGGAGAAGACTAAAAGGCAATGTTATCTGAAAATTCCAGTCTGGCTATCGACTATTGAAGCATTTTCTTATCCTATAATATACAAAAAGGAACAAACAGTCAGATATGGTGAAATATTGAATGAAAAGGGTGAATCTATCCAAAAATTAGAGGGACAAGGAATAAAGATGAATTGGTTTTCATATGCGCAAATACATTCAAAGTATGACAAAGATTCTAAAACAGAAGGTTTCTATGATGAACTGACTGATTTAGATAAGATTTTGACAGGTACTGATGAAAAAGTGATTAAAAAATTGTATGGATATTAATTAGAAATTAAACTAGAAGAAGAACAAGTTAAAGAAATTATGATTACTTGGGGGAAGAATTTTGGATATGGGATTGTTCTTGAGAAATGGCAAAAATTGTGGTCTCAAAATTATAAGATGACAATGTCAACAGCATATAAAGAAAATTTGTATAAGATGTTTTACAGGTGGCATTTTCCCCCGACAAGAATAGCAAGAATGTTCAAGAACAAATCTGAAAAATGTTGGAAATGTCATCAGACACCTGGCTCATATTACTATATGTGGTAGACTTGTGCGGATGCCAGAAAATATTGGACTAAAATCCACATGTGGTTGGAAAAAATGAGAAAAAAGCATATAGACTTGAAACCAGAGATATTTTTATTGGGAATCTTACCTGAAACATATAGTAAAGAATTGAAATATCTGATTGTAAATGTATTAACAGCGGCTAGGATTGTATTTACCAAAAACTGGAAAAATGAGAAAATATCATCACAGAAGGAAATTATTAAGAAAATATCGGAATGTGCTGAAATGAGTAGATTGACATTTGAAATCAGAGAACAAGATGATAAACAATTTTAAAATTTGGGATCTATTCTATCAATGGTTAGACAATAAAACATGGTAATGAAATATGTAGATCTTTAGAAAATAATAAATATGTAAAGATGTATTTTTTTCTTATTATATCTACAAAATGATTGTAGGATAGATTTGAGATGATAATATGAACTGTCATAAAACAAATTAAGTAAAATATGGATTATTTTGTAAAACATGAATGAATAAAAGTATAGCCAAATGATTGATTAACAATGATATTAATATATTTAATATTTGATTGAAAATATGAGAATATATACAATGTAATTGTAACTGAAGACTACAAAATGGAAGCACAAAACAATCTGTAAACCAACCGACATTGTATGTATATATATGGAAGATGGCTTGATGTTTTTATGTTTTGTTGTCTATGTTTGTCTTAAAAAACAACAAAATTTATATTAAAAAAAAGTACAAGCAGACTTTGGATTTCTGCAGGGGTATACTTGATCAATGTAATCCATAGGTCTGAAATAATACTCCTATGAAAGGTTATCCTTTTTTGAAAAATCAAACCAAACCAATGACAAAACAATCAAGTTTTGAGTTGCCCAAGTTATTAAATATAACCTAGAGATATCTGTGGACTTTTCCATTCCATGAAACTAATAGAAATTTCATATTGGTCAAAAACTATAATAATAAATTATCTGGAACCCTTTCCAGTCAGGATTCAGGCCAGGTTATAGTACTTATATGGCACTAATGGTGAGATTAATCTTTTTTTTACTACTAGTTCTGTGGGCATGGCTTGGTGGGCATGGCAGGGGAAGAATATTGTAAAATCTCCAGTCAGAGGTGGTATTTGCTGGTTCTCTGAACAACTCAAAATTTCCGCTATTGGTTCTCTAGAACTGGTCAGAACCTGCTGAATACCACCTCTGTATGGCACTGATCATCCTTGTTGATGACCTCTGATGGATTTGGGGTGGGTGATGCATCCATCTTGACCATTTAGAAACCATCACTCATGGTATTCTTTTCTCCCAGTTTAACAGATTAAGAATTACAGGGGTTCTTCTCCTTTCTTTCTGGCTCGTAAAGATTGGTAAGGCTAACAAATCAAACCTGAGGACCCTATTTTATATCATTCCTCTTTAGAATGTAGGTAATGTGCCAGAGTAAGATCATCTGTAGCAGTGGTGGGATTCAAATTTTTTACTACCGGTTCTGTGGGCATGACTTGGTGGGCAAGGCAGGATATTGTAAAATCTCCATTCCCTCCCACCCCACTAACCTACTTTCCAGCTCCATTGTCCTGTGCAGGGCAATAAAAGAAGACCCAGATGATCAGCTGGGACTCAGGAGGCAGAGAAGAGAATGGGGCAGGGCCAGTCAGAGGGGGGATTTGCCGGTTCTCCCAATTACTCAAAATTTCCGCAACCGGTTCTCCAGAACTGGTCAGAACCTGCTGAATACCACCACTGATCTGTAGTCATGAGTTACAGTAATATCATTATGCTGATCGTACCAGAAAGAAAAACAAGAAATCCAAGAAGAAACCAGCATGGCTGCAGAAAGATCTCTCCGGCAAATTGAAAGAAAAAAAGGACAAGGACAAAAAATGGAAAGAAGGACATACAACTAAGGCAGGATATCAGCAGATAGCCAGAACCTGCAAAGACTAAGTCAAGATAGCAAAGGTTCAGAACAAACAAAGACTTGCAACAAAAGTCAAAGATAATAAAAAAAAATTCTTCTAACATATAAATAACAAGAAAAAAATCAAGGAAACATTCAGTCCACTAAAGAGAGAAGATGTCAAGGAAGTAACAGGCAACAGAGAGAAAGCAGAACTGCTTAACTCATTTTTTGCATCCTTCTTCATGTAAAAAGAAACTATAGCTCAACCCACCAAAAACATAACTGTAAAAGACAGACCAGAAATAAAAGTTAAAATAAGCAAAAAAATAGGAAGAGAACACCTGTCTGATCTTGATGAAAACAAATCACCGGGGCCTGATGAATTACATCCCAGAGTTTTAAAGGAGCTGGCAGAGGTCATCTCAGAACCACTGCACCATATCTTTAAAAAATCCTGGAGCACTGGGGAGCTACCAGAGGACTGGAAAAGAGCTGATGTGGTTTCCCATCTTCAAAAAAGGAACAAAAATACAGACCCAGGAAACTAGAGGCCGATCAGCCTAACATCAATACCCGGGAAGATACTGGAAAAGATAATAAAAAAAAAACAGATCTGCCAACACCTAGAAACAAGTAATAACTAGCAGTCAGCATGGGTTTGTTAAGAACAGATCATGCCAAACCAATCTTATTTCATTCTTCAACACAGTGACTAAATGAGTAGACCAGCAAAATACTGTGGACATAATATATTTAGATTTCAGCAAGGCATTTGACAAAGTAGACCACAACCTACTTCTTAATAAGCTAGAAAAAAGTGGAATAGATAGCACCACCACTAGATGGACTCGCAACTGGCTGGCAAACCGTACTCAACAAATAGTCCTTAATGGGTCTAAGTCTGCATGGAGGGAAGTAAGCAGTGGGGTGCCACAAGGTTCTGTCTTAGGCCCAGTACTCTTCAATATCTTCCTTAACTATTAGATGAGGGAATAGAAGGGAAACTTACCAAATTTGCAGATGATACTAAGCTGGCAGGAATAGCTAACACCCAGGAAGATAGGCTCAAGATCCAGATGGATCTTGACAGACTAGAATACTGGGCCATATCTAACAAAATGAAATTCAATGTAGAGAAAAGTAAAGTCCTACACTTACAGCCCTGCCAACTCTCACGGTTCTGCCGTGAGTCTCACGATTTTTTGTCATGTCTCACGGTCTCACAACAAGGCTCCTCAATCTCACGCCAAATTTAAAACGCTTTTTTTTTTTCCAAATATGGGGGTCGGCTTATACACGCATAAATCTGATTCTCACACAAACGACATGATGCCACTTCTCAGATCACGCAATATCGATATTACCATACAGTCATATATACATACAGCACATTTCTTTTTACTCTAGGCACCTCCATTTTGCTTTTTCTACCACCGGATATAACACAGTCTGATTGGTTAGTTATTCACATGACCGTGAATCTCACTATTTTTTTTGATTCTCCAGATTTTTTTTCATGGGTCTCCAGATTTTCCTTTATCAGGGGTTGGCAGGTCTGCACTTAGGCAAGAAAAACCAAAAGTACACATATAGACTGGATGAAATCAGGCTCAATAGCAGTAACTGTGAGAGGAATCTTGGAGTCTTAGTGGACAACCAGCTAAATATGAGCCAGCAATGTGCAGCAGCAGCCAAAAAAACTAATGCAATCCTCAGTTGTATTAACAGAGGGATACAATCAAGATCAAGGGAAGTACTAATACCACTCCATAAAGTCTTAGTAAGACCACACCTAGAGTACTGCATCCAGTTTTGTTCACCATATTATAAAAAAGATGTTGAGACCCTAGAAAAAGTACAGAGAAGAGCAACCAAGATGATTAGGGGACTGGAGACTAAAACATTTGAAAAACTGTTACAGGAACTAGGCTTGGCTAGTCTAGTAAAGAGAAGGACCAGGAAAGACATGATAGTGGTCTTCCAATATTTGAGGGGCTGCCACAGAGAGGAAGGGGTCAAGATATTTTCTAAAGCTCCTATAAGCCAGACAAGGAATAATGGATGGAAACTGAACAAGGAGAGATTTAACCTAGAAATAAGGAGAAACTTTCTGACAGTGAGAACAATCAACCAATGGAACAGCTTGCCCTTGAATGTTGTGGGAGTGTTATCACTTGAGACTTTCAAGAAGAGATTGGACTGCCATTTGTCAGAAATGGTGAAGGGTCTCCCGCTTGGGTGGGGGGTTGGACTAGATGACCTACAAGATCCCTTCCAACTCTGATTATCTGTTATCAGTTGTACATCTCTGCCCTGGATTGATCAAGTGATGCTGCTGGGTCCTTTCCTATTGCCTGAAGCTTTGAGGGTTTGGTTAAGGGGAAAATATTCTGGCATAAGCTTGGCAAGGCTGTTGATTTTTAAGGCCACAGCTTTGAAGATTGTCCATCTTTATCTCTGCCTGAGGGTACACTCAGTCAGTATACAATTTGAGGGCCCTCCTGGACTTGCAACTCCTGCTTAAGGAGCAGGTGGCAGCTGTAGCTAAGGGGGAACCTTGAACAAGTTGCACCTGGACTGGAAAGCCTTCTTAGTACTTCTTGTTTGGATTACTGTGATACATTCTATCTGGGGCTGTCCTTGAAGAGCATTTGGAAGCAACAACTAAACCAGAATACAGAAATTTGGCCAGTTTTGGGATGTTTCTCTTTATGCTAATATTACACTACTGGTCCATGATATGCAGTAGCTTCCAGTAGGCTTCTGGATACAATTCAAGGAGCTACTTATTGTTCTTTAAAAAATGGTATACTCCAAATGTCTCAAATGTAATTGGCCAGAAAGGCCTGCATGGGATTGGTTCACTAAGAACCAATCCAGGAGAACCACCGAAAGGCGGCAAAATCAAGTAACTGCTATTGGTTACAAGCCAGCAGGCAAGCCATATATAAAGGCTGCCACGGCTTGAGCCAAACTGTTCCGTTGTTATAAATAATGGCAATAAATACATTTGCTGTTGGAACCCGGTCTACCTCGCGTTTTTACGAACGGAACACTGGCGACGAGGTTGGGATTGTCCTAAAATGTGAGACTGTGCACACAGTGAATCGAAATCCAGGCTAGAAGCAATGGCCAGAAATAATGCACTGCCCGCACCCTTCAATCCCAATGAAGAGGATTGGGAATCCTACGGAGACCATTTTCAAATGTATTTAGAAAGCAACGAGATGGAGGAGATCTCAGACCAGCGTAAGAGGGCTGTCTTCCTAACGCATTGTGGACCAACTATGTTCAAGATGGCCAAAGCATTGGCGAAGCCCAGAGCCGTAAAACAAATGACCTGGCCTGAACTCCAGCGGATGCTATAGGCCCACTACGCACCAGTAGTGTCAAATCTCATCAAATGGCACAAGTTCTACCGAAGGGACCAAAAAGAAGGTGAGACCATCGCTGACTTTGTGGCAGTCCTCCGACAACTGGGGGGGGGGGGCATGCGAGTTCCTGAACTTAGATGAAGCCATGCGAGATCGAGTGGTCCTAGGCCTAAAACACTCAAATTTACAAAGTAAATTGCTAAATAAACCCAATATCACCGTGGCTGAAGCAATCACAGAAGCCACAGCTGCAGAAGCCGCAAAAAAGTCAGTGGCAACTATGAAACAAATGAATGCAAATAACGACAAAACGATCCTAGCCAGAGGAAAGAAGCAAGTTCCCGCCACCACACATCACGAAGATTTTGACGAATCATCAGAATCAGAAGATGATGATGATGAGGTCCACCGCCTATATGCCAATAAAAAAAGGCACAAAAAAAGAAACTGGTGGGAATGCGCCAGCTGCGGAGGAAACCACCTTCGAGCCGATTGCAGATTCATTGATGCCATCTGCCGAGCTTGCAAGAAAAGGGGACACATCGAGAAAGTCTGTAGGAATCGCAAAAATAACAGCCCTAACAGACGCAGTAACTCTCCACCACAAACTGAATCGAAGCAAGCCGAGAGAAAGTGGGAGCATAACAAATGAGCCAGTAACCGAGAAAAGACCCATCAAACTGTCACTATCGGAAGCGCTCAGACGGAAAGCGGGAGAAAAGTCAAAATCATCGTAAAAATTGAAGGAAGCCCCTGTGAGATGAAAGTCGATTCAGGATCTTTCCTGTCAATGGTGTCTTGGGACACAATCAGACGACTGGTCCCAAATATCAAATTAAAAGAACTCCAGAAACAAAAGTTAATTCTAAAGGACTACTAAGGGAATCAAATCCCTGTGGTAGGTCTCGGACATTTCCGAGTCGCCTACAAGCAGCACGTTGAAGTCCTGCCTCTAACAATAGTCGACCGAGACTGACCCAGCCTCCTGGGCATCGAATGGTTTGCACCATTGGGCATCGGAATGACCGGAGAGAGCCGAGTAGCCGCAACCGACTGGGAAGAAAGCCTGATACACGAGTTCCAGGACGTTTTCGATGGCACCCTAGGCAGATACTGGGGGACCCCAATTTCCTTTAGTTTAGACCCCCAGGTGGCCCCTAGAAGATTAAAGGCCAGATGAGTTCCCTTTGCGTTAAAAGCAAAAATAGAGGAACAATTGAATAAATTAATTGACCAAGGGGTCTTAGAACCTATTGACCATGCTAGGTGGGAGACGCCAATAGTATCACCAGTTAAACCTGATGGGTCGGTACGCATCTGTGCAGACTACAAGGCTACCCTGAACCATGCGCTACAACAAAGCGCATACCCCGTGCCAGTTGTACAACATTTGTTACACTCACTCAGGGGAGGAAATTTTTTTTGCCAAACTTGATTTAGCACAAGCATACCAACAGCTTCCAGAAGACCCATTAACGGCTGAGGCACAGACAACAGTAACTCACAGAGGGGCATTCAAGTGTAACAGACTTCAATTTGGAGTAAGCGTTGCCCCAGGCATTTTCCAAAGCCTCATGGAATGCCTATTAAATGGAATAAAAGGGGTCGTACCATATTTTGACGACGTCCTAATTTCGGCTAAAGATACGACCCCAACTAGAAAAAAGACTAAGAGAAGTACTAACAATATTTAGAGATTCCGGCCTGAAAGTTAAAAAGGAAAAATGCTGCTTAATGACTGATCGCATCGAATTTCTGGGCTACTTAATTGACGGAGAGGGTATACACCCTACAGAAAAAAAGGTCAAGGCTATTAGAGATGCACCACAACCAAAAAACAAAACAGAATTGCAGGCATTTTGGGGTCCAATAAACTTCTATAATGTATTTCTCCCCCACAAAGCAACGATAGCAGAACCATTACACCATTTGCTGGATAAGAAAACTAATTGGACTTGGGGTCATAGAGAACAAAAGGCATTCCAGAGAATAAAAAATTTATTAACCTCAGACACCGTTCTTATCCAGTTTAGTAACACACTTCCATTGACGGTTACCTGTGACGCCTCACCGTTTGGAGTCGGTGCCATCCTGAGCCACCAATTGCCAGATGGGAGAGAGGCACCCATCGCCTATTACTCAAAGACTCTTTCTAAAGCAGAACGTAACTATAGTCAACTAGACAGAGAAGCCCTGGCAATTGTCGCCGGAGTGAAACGTTTTCACGAGTACCTCTATGGAAGAACATTTTCCATTGTAACTGACCATAAACCATTACTAGGAATTCTGGCGGGAAACAAACCTACACCGAACATTTTGTTCCCGTGAATGACGAGATGGTCAGAATTCCTAGCAGCATACTCTTACACATTGACACATTGACCCGGGAAACAAATCTCCCATGCAGACGCATTAAGTCGAACACTGCTGCCAACAACAGAGGAAGACCCGGCGTCAACAATGACCACCCTGCAAATAGAAACATGCCCCGAACTGCCAATATCTGCAAACGATGTCGCCAGAGCCACCGCAAAGGACCCAGTGACTGCCTGCATTTTAAATTGGGTAGATAAAGGCTGGCCAGAAAACCAAAAAACTGAAAACTTTAAACCTTTCTGGAGCAGACAGACTGAACTTTCAATTCAAAAAGGCTGTTTATTGTGGGGTGATCGTGTGATAATTCCTGCTAGATTACAAACTAGAGTGTTGGGCATACTTCATGAGGGCTACCCTGGTATTGTAAAAATGAAAAGCCTAGCTAGGAGCTATATCTGGTGGCCTGGTTTACATAAAGATATTGAATACTGGGTTGCTACTTGCACTAAATGCCAGAAAACCAGACCTTCCCCACCACAAGCACCCATAAGGGACTGGGAGACCCCACGAGGCCCCTGGTCTCGGATCCATATTGACTTCACAGGTCCTACTAGGGGGCATACCTTTTTGATTCTTATAGATGCATACTCAAATTGGTTGGAAGTTGTACTAATGTCATCTACGACAACCGATGTGGCTATTAAACAACTCAACAAACTATTCGCAACCCATGGGTTGCCGGACATCCTAGTGTCCGACAACGGGCCTCAACTAACTGCTATACAATTTAAGCAGTACCTAGCCTCCCTAGGTATACGCCATGCACTAACCGCGCCGGCCCACCCGGCAGCAAATGGTAGGGCAGAGAGAATGGTCAGGTTTACTAAAGAAGGTTTAGAAAAAATGGACCTCGGGGATGTCCAGGATAAAATTAACCATCTACTCACCCTCCAACATATCACCCCCAGCACTGTAACTAACAAGAGCCCAGCAGAATTGTTAATGGGGAGAAAAATTAGGTCACATTTAGATAGGTTACATCCAAATTACACTTTGGAAAGACCCCCCGATTCCTCCAGCCATTTCCGCACATTTGAAATTGGCGACCTAGTCTACGCAAAAAATTTCACCGGGGACCCTCTATGGCTTCCAGCCACAATCACACAAATAACAGGCCCCCGGTCCTACCGCCTAGCCATAGACAATGGCAGGGAATGGAAGCGGCACATAGACCAGCTTCATTCCCGAAATATTGAACGAAATACAAATATACAACCCCAAATAAAAAAAATTGACAAAAACAAAACCAAACGGGGGGGGGGGAAATACAAGAAAAAAATAATAAAGAACTTTTTAAAATAAATCCAGAACATCTAACCAATCAAAAAGAGCAAAAAGAACACTTACGGTTAGATGAGCCAAGCCAGCTCGACCTGCCCGGGAAAGCCAGGAGGGAGTGGCAAAACCACCGGCCTGAGCAACTCAAGCAGTAGCAAAATGGCTGACTCACCCTTCCAGGTGGTTCCATGGAGAAGAGCTGGAGAGACAGCAACCCCATCTGAACCGGTTGAAGTCTCCAGCGAAAATGAACCACACAAATCCAGTAGAGACAGAAGAAGCCCCACCTACCTGCGCGACTACGTCACCCACATAGGACTAAACTAAGGGGGGAGAGGTGTTCTGTATAAAATGGTATACTCCAAATGTCTCAAATGTGATTGGCCAGAAAGGCCTGCATGGGATTGGTTCACTAAGAACCAATCCAGGAGAACCGCCAAAAGGCAGCAAAATCAAGTAACTGCCATTGGCTACAAGCCGGTAGGCAAGCCGTATATAAAGGCTGCCACGACTTGAGCCAAACTGTTCCGTTGTTGTAAATAATTGAAATAAATACATTTGCTGTTGGAACCCGGTCTACCTCACATTTTTACGAACGGAACACTTATCACCTATAAGCTCCTATATGGTGCAGAGCCAGACTAAATTGTATCTGTTGGGCCCCCGGATATTTTTCAATCTAGTAAAACATATAAAATAAACAAAGGAAAACTTAGAAAATAAAAATTAGGGAAGAAGGAAGTGAGAAAGAGAAAATAAGTATAATTATTCCATCCTTCTTTCTATTGAGTAATTATCATCTTAATTTCCCCCCCTAATCTTCATGCCCCTTTTTAATCCCCAAATAACAATTGCACATGGATTAATATACAATTTGACAGTGCTTTATAGCCTTCTCTAAGTGGTTGACAGAGTTAGCATATTGCCCTTACAATCTAGGTTCTGATTTTACTGACTTCAGAAGAATGGAAGGCTGAGTCAACCTTGAGCCAATCAGGATTGAACTGCTGGCAGTGGACAAAGTTAGCCTGCAATACTGTATTCTAACCCTTATGCCACCACGCAGTGAAATCAATTCCATATAAGGTTTCCAGTCCTTCAGAAAAGTCTATTTTTTTTTTTCTCTCTGATCAGAATGGTCAAGTTTGCCTTTTTTTTTTTTTTTTTGCTAGTTCATATAATTTTATTTCATTGCTTTTTGTACTTTTTACATATAATAATAAAATAAGTTATGATATGCAATATTTATTTCCCATATATTTCCCCCCAATGTTTCTGAACCTTGACAACTTTAAAATGTGTGGACTTCAACTCCCAGAATTCCCTATTCTCTGTGCAGACCAAGATGCCAAGACTGAAAAACCCTGTTCTTTTCTAATTCCTTGTCCACAAACTCCATTTGGAATAATTCTGATTTCATGATACTATTAATCTGCAGTATCTTCTGCATCATTTTAGGGAGATCCATGTAGGGTTTATATATCTACAGTATATATCTATATCTGTATCTGAATCTGTATCTGTACCTGTATATCTATCTATCAACTATCTATCTATTTATCTATCTATCTATCTATCTATCTATCTATCTATCTATCTATCTATCTATCTATCTATCTGTCTATCTATATCCAGGGGTGGGATTCTACTGGTTCAGATCAGTTCTATAGAACCGGTTGTTACGATTCTGCACAGTTCGGAGAACCGGCAAATCGCACCATTGGACTGAGAGCAGAGTTGAACCTTCCTTAGGACTGAAGCTTCTATTTTTCAGTGCAGACTCAGGCAGCAGATTGCAGAAAGGTAGATCTGCAGTGACTCTGTGATTCTGCAAGCAACTCAATCTGCCTGCCTGCTTTGCCTCATTTGGGGTAAAAGTTGCTCTTTTCTTAAATAAAAAAAATCCAATATTTACAATATTTACATACAAGCCATGCCCAGCCAGTCACATGACCACCAAGCCACACCCACAAATTAGGACTCACCCACAGAACTGGTTCTTAAGAAATTTGAATTTATATCTATATCTATCTATTTATCTATCTACATCTATAACTATAGCTCTGTCTTTTGACATATTCTAGATCATATAAAATATATTGCCTAAACGTACTTTTAAAATATAAAGTCAAGATGAATTGAGCTTGGCTACTCTGAGTTTCTGCAGCTGCAACATATCAAAGAAAGATGGATCTCCTAGTTCATTAAAGCAGTCATTCCCCCCCCCCCCCCAGTGTCATCAGTCTCAGAATGGCTACACAACTAGACATGTTTTTATTTTTAATGGTACATTAATATATCACAGGGATTGTTTATTATTCCTTGATCTTGGGTTGGGGGAAAAGAGTTTGCTTCACACCATTAGATGAAAGACCTCTTTATTATGTCATAATTAATTGTCAAAGAAGAATATCAGATGAGTTGACAGAACTGTACACATAGCACTTGCAACTACTAATGTGGTAATTAATGATGATCAATGGTGCCATTAATTGTATTCTCTTAAGTGAGGGTCTGAATCTATATTTATCATTGAGGTGACAAATCAGATGCTTATTAAAGGGTTGTATATGAACTGGAGACTCTTGCAAGAGACTGACAAGCAAATAAATTGAAACTTCAGACAAAAAAAGAGAGAGGTGCAAAATGAGACTCAAGAATGTCTGAATATGACTGGTACCAAGAATAATGCAGCATGTTTAATAGTAAACCATATCAATCCAGCAAGTAACCTACTACTAGTAGGCTATACTACTATCAGTAGTAGGTAACCACATTACCTACTCCCAGCTATTAATCTAGAATCCAAACAAGTGTATGGCTTGCCTGTCTATATTTACATAAGGTTGCCAGTTTGTAGTCAAACATTAATATAATAAATTGGCTTTTTTTTTTTAAAAAAAAGATTATTATTGTCTGAAGTCAGTTCTTACCAAAAGAGATCAGATTAATTTTTACTTCGGCTTTAGCTCCACAGATGATGTTTCCCCTATCTTATAAATTCACAGAAGCAACTTGTCAGGGCTATTTAAGAAACTCTCCTTTGATTGCAATCAATCCTGCTGTAAAAGTGAATTTGGGGGTTCCAAATCTCTCATTTCATGATGCAGAAAAATCAGATGTCTTGTAAAACCAATACTGTCCTCCAGGGAGCCTCCCAGTGCATCCGCCATAAGCCTTCGTTCCATGGAAAATAAAGAACTTTGCATGTGAGTGGGTGTTGCAAGAATAGTAAACAACGTAACCTGTAAATAACGTAACACCAACTATAACACAAAAAAAATAACATGACACATAACATTTAAAACTTTTATGATAGTATGGCTTCAAGAACACATCCAAAGCTTCAGGTCATTTCCCTGTGTTTTATATATACACTAGCTCGTGCTGCGCTACGAAACTATGTGGTCGGGCTTAGTTTTTGGGGAGGAAAATAAGGTGAAAAAAATCTGCCCCTGCCTACCAGCATCTATCGGTATTCATCTGACTAGCATCCTGTCAGTGTGTGAGACAGTTGAGGGCTGTTTGGAAACTAAAATAATATCTGCTGTGTGAGCAAGGAGACAGCAAGAAGCCTGGGTGTGGCTTAACTCAACTGTTCTGTATGAAAGCTGGTTGCTGCTGCTGCAAAACTAAAACTGAAACTCCTCTCTTCTACTTGTCTTTTGCATTTGGAGAAGATTTCTTTTCAGGTGGGGAGGGGGAGCAGAACTCCTTAGCATCAGAGCATGTTAATAATAACATACGGAATACCAATGCTCTGATAGCCATTTTAAAAAATTCTTTGTTAGTGAGCACCTAGAAGCCAAGAGGAACATACATGCCAAATTTCAAATTTATAGGCTTTATGGTTCTGGATATTTTGTGATGATGTGTGAGTGGTATTTCGCTTTTATATATATAGAAATGGTCTTGACAAAGGTTTTAAACACAGGCTGGTAAATAAAGGCAGACTGCCTTATTTAATTAATTCACTTGCTATTATGATTTAAGTTGTTGTTTTCCCTTTCCTACACCTGCTTTTTTAGAATGCAGTCTCTGGTCGTTGCATCTCTCAGTCTAAAAGAAGTTGTCTTTGCCTCCATGAGAAGAACCAAAGGAAATCCTGCAAGATTCTACTGCATGTGTTGAAAGGACCTTTGAGACTCCTCCAACGAGCAGGTACAAAGCCTCACATTAAGTTGTTCCTTCCACACTGACATGTACTTAATTGCATGAGCTTTAAAGGGTTCATGGAAACCCTCAGGTTTGTAATGGACAGCCGTCACTGTGTGCAGTTAACCGCTGTTAGTACAAAATAGAAAGTCCTATTCCCTCCCCCCCTTTTTTTAAAAAAAATTCACCCAAAGACAATATAGAAATAACACGGGCTAAGCTTCCACAAGAATGGCGTGACTTCCCTGGCGTGAAGCTTTGCATTATTTTGTAAGCAGTGCTTTCCCTGACCTCCAGACTGCTGTGTAAAAGCACCAGAAATAAACATTTTTTTCTTTCTTCACTCTAACTATATTTTAGTTTTGAAAAGATGTTAACATGTCTGTGCACCTGGCATAGATGCAGCTCTCTATCTTTCTAAAGATTCAGCCTGCATTTATCCAGAATTAAGAAAGAGCTTTAAAGTTATACTGACAAGAATCCCTTCATCAATCCGATTGGCAGCCTGCCATCTACTGCTGGCCTTTTTTTCCTGGCAAATGTTGTAAATCTTTGATCTTTTCTTTTATTGCTTTTGACCAAGAGTTTCTACCAGTGGTGGTATTCTACCGGTTCGGCCTGGTTCTGGTGAGCTGATAGCAGTGATGAGTAGCAGAGACCAAACTGGTTCTCTCCGCCACTCTGCTGTTGGGCCCACCTGCCCACTGGGCTCCCAGACTTACCTTTATCCTCTGAATTTGAAGCGCAGCTGCTTTGCATGGCACAGAAGAATATGGCACAGCAGCTGCTGAAGCGACCAGGAGAGTGCAGGCTTGCAGGAGGAGAGTTAGAATGCCTCTGTGCCTGTGCAGATGCCTCTGCTCCTGTGCAAAGTGCACGTTTATCACGCATGTGCACACAAAGTGTGCACATGCGTGCAAAGCGTGCCCACCAAGCCACACCCACCAAACCGGTGATAAAAATATTTGAATCCCACCACTGTTTTCTACATGGAGAAGAATGCTTCTCCAAAGGCCTCCTCCTGTTCAGCATGCTTCCTTGGATGGTCCTCTTGGCAATCTTTCAACTTGTCCATGAATTAATCCAACTCAGTTTTACCAGATCATATTGACTTTTACCTGACCTAGTAACTTCAATGGCCAGTTGCTGTCTACTTCATCTTAGCTTCCAGCCATCACCACCATTTCCTTGCTTCCTCTTCCCCAAATCCTGAAGGCATTTAAACTTTACCTCCAATGCCCATATGGCATTTGACATTGATACCAGCCCACCTGCAGTCCCCTCTTTTTCTAGCTTACCTGTGAGAATCTAAACTAACACCTACTCTTAGTTCCTTAGCAGCAACACAAGTGCTGATTGTTATATTTGGATGTCTGCAAGGATGTAAGAAGAATCAACAAAAAGCTGTGATCAAAAGCAGTTTTAATCCCTATAGCCATACTCCCTTGTTATCAAATTAAGAATGAGGAGATATCAAATAACAGCAAAAGAAAGACTGAAGGCAGAATATTTTTTCCTTTTGTACATAGGCTTCTATGAAGTATTGGGAAGCAAATTCTTATAGGCATCTTTCTCTCAAAATTGTAGATAAGAAGTATTGGAAGAAAGGGCTGTGGGTTCTATCATTTACCAGGGTCTCATAAGCCAGGCTCCTTTCTCCCAAAAAACTGAAACATTGGCTGAATGCAAGTCAAATTTGGAATAGGATCTTTGAAAGAAGTTTGATTTCACCATCAGCAAAAATCCATCGTTTTAAGTATGTCTAAGTTCAACCCAGTATTATTTATTTCCTTGTTTCATATATGCAACCTGAACAAGGGATGATTTAACAGAGCCAGTATCCACATTTATGGAGATCCTTGAGGATATATGGGGCAGTTTGAAGTATCCCAAATAAAAGTGTCCCCCCCTCTCAAAAACAAAAATTCCACTGAAGTGCACTAACCAAATCATCATGAAATTTGGGGTAGTAGTTGAAGAAAACAGGTGAAGTTTGGGCTGAAAAGATGAGCAAAGGGGAATTTTCCTGGTTGTCCTTTTAGAAACTATACTGTTCTTGAGGAGAACACAGGCAACTGATAAGGATCTTAGAGAATTTTAAGCAAATGTATCTAATTTGTCTTTCACAGACTAATTTGCTAATTGGACCACAACTATCAAACATTTTGAAATTTTGACTGCAGCAATATATAAAACAAACCCATACCTCATCATGTTCTTCATTTATCTGTCCCTTTTTCTATGTTTTCTCTAGCAATTTCATTTATTTTAAAATTAAATGGAGAGAAGCAGATAATCTCTCCCTCTTTCTACACACACATATACATCTATCTCTCATCAATCATTCATCAATCATCCATCTACTATCCATCTGTCATCTATGTGAGTATGGTGCCCAAACTATTATTTAGCAGTCATGCAGCACTATGAGCAAACAAGTTGCCCATCTCTGTCTTAAGGAAAATTCATATATTTGTTTCTAATTCACAGCAAATGGGATAGAAGCCCCTTTTCTTCCTTAAAAAAGCAAAGTGGATAGAAGGATCAATCCTACCATTAGGCAGAATGAGACTTGCAGCTGAGCAGTGAATATTAGAAGGGGACAGCAAAGTGTTGTGGAATCATCTATAGTGCAAACAGTTCTGCACTCAGTTGTTAAGCACAACACAAGATGTTCCCTGTATTCTGTGTTGATGTACCATCTGTAAAAGCTACTGAATGCAGCTCAATTCCAATGCTCCAAGATTTTGTTGCTACCAATATGGAAATCTTTTAGTACAGTGCAGGTAGTCCTCGACAGTCATTCATTTAGCAATAGCAATAGCATTTAGACATGTTCCACTTCACAGTACTTTAGAGCTCTCTGTAAGCTGTTCACACAGTCAGCACATTGCCCCAAAGGTGGGATTGAATTTTTTTTACTATCGTTTCCATGAGTGTGGTTTGGTGGGCATGGCTTGGCTTGCTGGGCATGGTTTGGTGGGCATGGCAAGGGAAGGTTACTGTAAAATCTCCATTTCCTCCCCATGCTACTAACCTGCTTTCCAGCTCCATTCTCCTGTGCAGGGCAACAAAAGAAGACCCAGTCAATCAGCTGGGACTTGGGAGGCAGAGAATAGATGGGGCAAGGCCAATCAGATGTGGTATTTGCCAGTTCTCTGAACTACTCAAAATTTCTGCGATTGGTTCTCTGGAACTGGTCAGAACCTGCTGAATACCACTTCTACATTGCCCCCAACAACCTGGGCCTCCATTTTACTGACCTGGGAAAGATGGAAGGCTGAATCAACTTTGAGCCTGTCAGGATCGAACTGCTGGCAGTTGGCAGAATTATCCTGCAATACTGCACTGGCACAATATTGTGCCATCATGGCTCTTAGATTTGGATTTTGTGACTGTTCAAAGTTATAATAACACTTTAGAAAATGACTTTTTCACATGAAAAAGTCACTATTGCAGCATCCCCATGGTCATGTTACTAAAATTTGGATGCTTGGCAGTTGGCATGTATTTATAACAGTTGCACTATTCCAGAGTCATGTGATGACCTTTTGCAACCTTCTGACAAGCAGAGCCAATGGGGAAGCCAGATTCACCAGACAACCGTGTTACTAACTTGACAACTGCAGTGATTCACTTAACAATGGTGACAAGAAAGGTTACAAAACGGGCCAAAGCTTAATAACTATCTTACTTGGCAACTGAAATTTGGTACTCAACGGTGGTCATAAATCGAGAACTACCTGAATTACTTTTTTCTGAGAACTTTTAAAAGCTTCCCAGTATAGCTGCAGCCCTGACATTTTGTTTATCCAGGGTATACCCAGAGCCAACCCAGATTAGGTTTGAGAGTAGCCATGGTCAGCCAGGAGCTGCCTTCTGATAGCTGGCATCATTCAGTAGTCTTTAGAACTGGAATGGCAGGCATGTTATTTTAGTTTTTACAAAGAGTTTGGGTACAGCATTGATTAAATTGAATAGAAATTAAATTGAATAAAAATAGACCCATCTCTCTCTCTTTCTCTCTGTTTACTGTTTGCTAGCTGCAGTCATATACAGAAGCATTTCCATGGTTTTGGTCACATCCTGCAGGGTAGGATTTTAAACAGTGGGAAGTAGATTTCGGTTCATCATGTCAACACACTTCTCTAGTGTTTCCTTTTCTACCACAGCTACCTTCCACTTTAGGATGGTTGCTATTGTTATTTTTGTTCCAGCTAACTCATCTATACCTTCTCCGTGTGTAGCTGCTGCTGTTGCTGCTAATATTTATTCCAATCTGAACAAGCCTGCTTCTGGACGTGACGCTGAGAAGTATCTGGGCTTCTTTGGACTGATTGCTGATGCTGGTCATAGCTCAGCAGTCAGTATTATTGATTCTGTTTGGTGAATTGTGCACTGCTTGCGACAGTCACGGTGGGGGCCCACAAGCTGCAAAGTAATAGGCCAGTGAAGGAGTTTGGCAGCTGATGTTGGTGTGCATTAGTGTGGTAAAATATGACTACTGCTTGGAAAGCAGGGCAATTATTAGTTGTGGCTGAAATTAGGAGATGCCAACCAGAAAAAGAGGCATAAGCTTTGTGTTGTGTTTGCATTGTATCAAGAATTGCCTTCCCACTTGCAAAACCATGACTGTTTTATTAGACTTCTGTAATCCACCAACTGAAGACTTTGCGATATCTGAAATAAATAAATAAAATCTCTCGGAATTGTTTAAATGTCTGCACAGTTCCTCAAAGCAAAAAACCATTCCAGACATTCTATATTTTCAGGAGTATGTGCCCATCAGGGGTGGTAATCAGCTGGTTCTGACAGGTTCTCCTGAACTAGTAGTGGAAATTTTGAATAGTTCAAAGAACCAGCTGGCCCTGCCCCCATCTATTTGCTGCTTCCCAAATCCCAGCTGATCGGCTGGGTCTTCTTTTGTTGCCCTGCATAGGAGAACGGAGCTGGAAAGTAGGTTAATGGGGTGGGGAGGGAATGGGGATTTTGTAGTGCCATTACCCCAGGAGTGGGGAGGGAATGGGGATTTATTTATTTATTTTGTCAAACAATTATTACATAACAGGTATGAGTATAAACATGGTTATAAATACATGAAATGGATACAAATAAGAAAAAAGAAACAATAGGACAGCGACGGTAGGCACGTTTTGGTGTGCTTATGCACGCCCTCTACAGATCTCTTAGGAAAGGGGTGAGGTCAATAGTAGACAGTATAATGTTGAAGATTTTGGGGTTGGGAGAAGAAACCACAGAGTCAGGTTGAGTATTCCAGACATTGACTACTCTGTTGCTGAAGTCGTATTTCCTGCAATCAAGTTTGGTGCGGTTTATCTTTAGTTTGTATCTATTTTGTGCTCTTGTATTGTTTTGGTTGAAGCTGAAATATTGATTGATAGGTAGGACCATCAATATACTGTATAATTTTATAATTTTTATACTTAGATCGAACCAAAGGCAGCGTAGTTCTAGGTTGTCTAGGTCTAAAATTTCAAGTCTGGTGGCATAAGGTATTCTGCTATGAGTAGAGGAGTAGAGGACTCTTCTCGTAAAATATTTCTGGACTTTCTCAATTGTATTAAGATCAGATATGTAATACAGGTTCCAGACTGATGAATGTTGGTCTAGCAAATGTTTTATATGCTCTAGTTAGGAGAGTGATACCAGATAAAAAGGTATGCAGGATTAGGTTAACAACTCTTAATGCCTTTTTGGCTATGTAGTTACAGTGGGCTCTAGCACTTAGATCATTTGAGATGAGTATGCCAAGGTCCTTGACAAAGTTTGTGTCATCAACAAGGTCTTGACTATTCAGCTTGTATTTTATTTTTTGATTTTTTTGCCAGTATGTAAGATAGAGCATTTTGCAATACCAGGAGTGCAGAGGGAATGGGGATTTATCCTTCCCTGCCATGCCTACCAAGCCATGCCCACAGAACCGGTAGTAAACAATTTTGAATCCCACCACTAGTGCCCAACTATATATATTGTTGTTAAAATTGAATATTTTATTATTAGATAATTGAATCTGGAACCTGTGCTGATCTGCTGCAAATTGTTAAGAGGTTACAGCTTCCTTTCTATCTACTTTATCTTTCTCTCTCAGTCTTCCAGGCTGCGGACTGTGAGTAGATTTGTAAAATGATATTATTCTTCCTCCTTTATCAATATGTGGAAAGCATTCTAAGAAGGAGTACTTAGGTGATGGATTTGGATGCCATGTACACAAATCATTCCCAGTTCTGCCACAAATTCAGTCAATGTGCTTGCCTACACAAGACTGGGGCACTGACCAAGACTGTGCATTAATCTGTGAACTTTGATTTTGCTGTCAATTAGATATATTTGATAAGCCACGAGAGTGGAAGACAAATTCTTCCTTCTACTTTAATTCTCAATTTTATGTAGAATTTTATGTAACAGAATCATTAGTATGTATGGAAGTTGTTGGGGTTTTTTTGCTTTTAAAGAATCCTTTTGAAAAAGAGATGAAAAAATATGTTGTGAAATTTACATAAAAAGTCTTGTTTTTTCCTCCAAAGGAAACAAAACTTTTCCTTTCTATGTGTAGTGTGGCAAATCCCCTTGCATCAATCTCTTCTAAAATGCTACATTTACATCTACATTTTACTACTTAATCATTGAAACATAGGAAATTGAATGGCTTCTTGTATTCTGTATAACTTGGAAGGTTCCACGTAGTTAATTCTTGTTCTGCATATAAAATAGTGGACTCCTAAATGCAAGGTTCTGATTGGTCAAATATTTTGAATGGGGATTGGTTTAAAAAGAACCAATCCACATAGCTGCTCAAAGGCGGCAAATATCAAATGTCTGTCATTGGTTACAAGCCGGCATAGAAAATACTATAAAAGGCTGCCACAGCTTGAGCCAATGTTCTGCTTTGCAACTGTACTTCAAATAAAGACTTTGTTGCTGGAACCCGGTCTACCTCGCGTTTTTCCGGACAGAACAATTCTGATTGGCCAAAAAGGCCAGTAGTGGATTGATTCATTAGGAACCAATCCAAGAAGCCACTCAAAGGCGGCAAGATTAAATGAGTGTCATTGGCTACAAGCCGGCAGGCAAGCCTCTGTATAAAGGGCTGCCGCGGCTTGAGCCAATGTTCCGTTACTGTTGCTGTTAACTGAATAAAGACTTGTTAGTTGGAACCCGGTCTCACGCGCTTCTTTTCCGGACGGAACATCTTGCATACCTCATATTTTGACAACGTACTGCTTGTGTTTATATAAGACACTTGATGGGGTCAATTAAAGATTCAGAAGCTGTATTTGTGCAAAAGAAAAGTGCAATGCTTGACTAGTTTTGAATCTTCAAGAAATAATATCCTAAAGCTTGGTTCTAACCTAGCACCCGGCACTCAATCTTCATAGATAGGATTCATGCTTCTTTACATTATAAAGGAAGGAATTAACTTGGAATCAGATTCTTTCCCACAGATTAATAGGTACATGTATGCCCCAATGGATCTGACAGCCATGAATACATCACCATAGGCAAATCACCTTTGACTACACTCTACTCATTTACAATTAGTGGCTTTCTCAATAATGCACCCAAGCAGTATATTTGTAAACAAAGTATGTAATTCATTGATGATGCTGGCATTAAGTATCAAGTTGAGGACTTCATTTAAAATCACTGCAGATTACTTGGATATCTCAGTCAGAGTTAGGCATCTCAGGAAGGACTATTTCAGGAACTTCAATGAAATAGCAATAGCACTTACCACTTAGAATTATGTAAAGCTTCACAGGGCTTTACAGCCCTCTCTGAGAGGTTTACAGAGTCAGCATATGCTCCCTCCCCAACAATCTGGCTCTTCATTTTAATGACCTCAGAAGGATGGAAGGCTGAGTCAGGACTGAACTCCTGGCACTGGGCAGAGGTAGCCTGCAATACTGCATTCTAATCACAGTACCACCATGGCTTGTATTTTTCTTTTTCTTTTAAAGACATGAAATGAAAAGAAGGAAATGAAATGGTGTATATCCTTATAACCTATCATTCCACACCCAAATGCCAAATGTGTGATGTTTTAATCCAAAATCACATTGAGACACAGTAGAGTAGAGTAGAGTAGAATAGGAATAAGAATAGGAGTAGGAATAAGAGTAGGAATCAGAATAGAAATTGGAATAGGAATAGAATAACAGAGTTGAAAGGGACCTTGGAGGTCTTCTAGTCCAATCCGTCTGCTCAAGCAGGAGATCCTATATCATTTCAGACATATGGTCATCCAATCTCTTCTTAAAAGCCTCCACTGTTGGAGCACCCACAATTTCTGAAGGCGAGTCATTCCACTGTTTAATTCTTCTCATGGTCAGGGAATTTGTCCTCAGTTTCAGGTTGCTTCTCTCCTTGATTAGTTTCCATCCATTACTTCTTGTCCTGCCCAGTGCTGATATTGCAAAGCATTTACTTCTTCCACCCATTTGCTAGTTTATTGGATTCCTTCCATGGTGTGGAAATTATAAACAGCTTGTGGTAGTTCAGAAATTATTACAACACCCAGTAACACTTGCCAGACCTTCCCGTGAGCAACTGTAGTTTTGGCAGATTTGTCTTAATTAAAGGCATCAGGAGGATTATTACAGGGGAAGTGGAGAAAGAAATTGAACCAAGTTTGAGTGAGGTTTTAATTAAAAGCTTTCAGCTCCAAGTTCATATATGATGTGACAGAAAAGAGAGTGATATAGTTCCGTATTTTGCACTCAGAAGAATTGGGTGGTTCTTACATTTCTTGATTTCTTTCTATATTATGTAAAGTTGGGAAAGCAAGGGTGCATGTCTCACATATCATACCAGCAAGCCAGGATGAAAGATTTAAGCTGCTTTGTACATATATGGGAGAAAAAAGGAAGATAAAAGTAATTATATGTTTTCTCATACCTAGAATATAAATTTTGTGTTGATTTTGACATTATTTCATGTTCTTTTACCCATCCACCCATAAACAAAAGTGGTTTTTAATTCAGTGTAAAGTGGTTTTTAATTCAATGTATAGAATGTGAAGGATGTGTGTTTGTGTTTATTTTCATAGTCATAATGTACACTGAAAATGTTAAATATTTAATTTTGTTGTATGAGGTGCAATGACAATAACAGCCCTGCCAACTCTCACGGTTCTGCCTTGAGTCTCACAATTTTTTGTCATTTCTCACAGTCTCATGACAAGGCTCCTCAATCTCACGCCCAAATTTAAAACGCTTTTTTTTTTTTCAAATTTAGGAGTCGGCTTATATGCAAGTATATACGGTAATCGTTTTTCTTCCTGTCTGTCTGTCATTTTGAAAGGGGAGTAGGCCCTGGGAACGAGGCTAGTTTCCCAGTAGTCTTGGTAAGTTCAGCGCGGGAAAGCGATCGCAATCGTATAAACATGGCGAAAAGAGGTGGTGATTTTTCAATAGAAGAAAGAAAGCTGCAACTTCTTACAACAGGGAACACAAATAAAACATTTAAATAAACTGTTAATGACTTTCCTCAATGGAAAAGGGGTTTGTTTAATCTTGATGGGGGAAAAAAATAGAATCTCACTATTTTTTATAGAATCTCATGGGTCTCCAAATTTTCCTTTATCAGGGGTTGGCAGGTCTGCAATAAACTAAACTAAACTAAACTAAACAACACACATATCCTCCCCCCCACAAACATGAAACAATAGGATCAAACACAAAGTTTCAGAAAAAAGTCTGCAGGTAATAAATAATAACAATCTAATAGATGGCTAAGTTGTAGCATAGGTACCTCAATGTCTGTGATATGTAAACAGGTCTATGGGTGGCCCCAACTGTAGCATCAAAATATAAAATATATAATGTTTAAGAAAACACACACACACACACACACACACACACACA
>BLBF01000021.1:1893505-1975612 GCA_015471245.1 Laticauda colubrina | reverse complement strand
AATGCAGGAACGGGCTGCACACCGGGACTTTTGCAAACTTGCAGAGGCTGAAGCTGGAGCACCAAGGGTAGCAGCAATAGAGACGCTCCCTTGGCTCTTCTCATGCCCACCCAGCCACCCGGGATTAAACCAAAGCACAGCACACGGCACTCCCAGATACCTCAAAATCTTTTTTTCCTGTTGTTACGGGGACGGGGGAAAAGTGGGAGTGACTCAGACACTGTTGCTGGAGATGGCATTGGTGCATGGGGGGGGGGGGGGAAGGAGGAGAAATTAATTCACCCCTGAAAAGACATCCTAACCATTTTTTCAGGGCTCAAAAAAAATCCAAACAACCCTCAATTCTCTCACATATTGACAGGATGCTAGCCAGATAAATACTGATGGATGCTGGTAGGCAGAGGCAGAATTTGCTCCCCTTATTTTCCTCCCAAAAAACTAAGCCCAACCACATAGTTTTGTTGCAAAGCACGGGTATTGAGCTAATATCTTAATACAGGCAAGAAGAAGAGGAATCATCTGGATCAGAAAGACAAATAGCATAAGGCTTGAAGTTCCAACCTAGGCTTTGATCAAGTTGGGCTATTCCATCGGGAGCCCTCTGATCAACTAGAGTCTTTTAGACAAGTCACTTGCCTTCTCCCAGGCTTTTCCCTCTAGGAGAAGAATTCTTGAAATGAGAAAAGACCGAAAGAAAATAGAGTTCTAGGCTCTAAATGGTGGGATTAATCACACAAAGTTTTCTGCCCTTCAGGGAAACAAAACCTTGGTTAGCCTTCAAAGGAATACAAAGCCCTAATTAAAGGTTGATTTTGCTAGGAAGACGTTGCTTGTTGTGATGAAATATTCATCTATTTATTTCATCATTTCTGCTTTGCAGAATGTATAAATACTAGGCAGCTTATGATAATCTAAAAATAACTGTTAAAAAATCATCACATAAATAACATAGCTATATCATTAATTAAAATAGCTAAAATCTGGGGTGGGGGGGGGGGAGAGAATTGGTGAAAACAAAACCCAATAGAGAAAGATAACCTTTCCTAAAAATGAAAAGTTATGAGAGCTTCTGAGTCATGAATGCTAGCCTGTTCCATAAAACACTTCTGAGTAAATTCACCAGTTACATCTGCTAGATGCACCCTATGTATGGAGTACTGTGCCATTTTAGATTGAGCGGAACTTCAAAGGCTGAACTTCAGGCCAAATTCCAAGATTCTCTAGCCATAAAGGGCTTCCAGTGGCCATCTAAAGAGCAAAGAGAATGGTAATGGCCAAAGCTCACTGTCAGTAGTTGGTCTATATGGGGAGGATAGATCCCATTTAAGACGACCCTGTAGTCTTTCCTGGCTGGTTGGGTCATGTTCAAAATTAAAGCACTCATTTTATTAATTGCATTTATAAAATAATTCCTTCTTTTCTATGTCAGAAAAGCCAAATAAAATCATTAGATCTAGGGTTTACAATTTCCTAGCTACAAGACCAAAGAAAATTACATGAAGCAGCATTAGGAGCAGCATTAAGATGGTATCCTTTCATTTTCTTCTGTAGTTTTGTATTGTCATTGCCAGAAAAAAAAATGCTTACTGCCTCTTGCTTCTAAATCAAGGCTTAAAAATTGCATTACAAGCTTGAAGCAGAGATGAGGAAAACATTTGCTTCTGAAGATTTAAGGTTTTAATGCCATTAAAATACACCAATATATTCACTCCTATACACATGCACTCTCAATTACATGAAATTACACTGTTCTTGAATCTATTACACTTAATGTTAAGCATTTTTGGGACTGATAGTAGCAGCTTATAAGCCCCTATGCAATAAAAGTTACAGATCATGCACACTTGTGCCCTGTAATGCAACGCCTGCATGTTAGAAGCAAGGGTGTTAATTGAGTGAGGAAAGGGTACAAGTAGTCTTCACCATATGACCACAACTGAGGCCAAAATTTCTGTTCTTAAGTGAGACCTTTGTCAAGTGAGCTTTGCCCATTTTATGACTTTCCTGGCTACAATGGTAAAGTGAAACATTTAGTAATATCATTGTTAAGTGAATGTGGCTTCCCCATTGACTTGGCTCATCAGAAGGGGGAATCACAGGACCCCGGGACCCTGCAATTGTCATAAATGTGAGTTAGTTGTCAAGCATCCAAATGTTGATCATGTGACTGTGGGGATGCTGCAAAGGTTGTAACTGAAAAACAATTGTAAGTCATTTTTTTCAGGGATGTTGTAACTTTGAACAGTCACGAAATGAAGTGTGGTAAGTCGAGGACTTCCTGTACTCTTATCATCTTGTGGATCTGTCCAGCTCTTCACTGATTGTGAATTAATTCAACATCTGGATTTACTCAATTCATGGACCCCCAAATTAGCCAAATGGGCTTGGACCACACTGCATTAGTTAGCTAAATTTAGCATTGTACAAATGCATCTGTGAAAGGCCTGTCAAATAGGCCGACGGATGCAAAACGTATGTAAAAAGGACACAGCGGACAAGAAAATCTTTCATCCGTTGTTATCCGCTCTCAAAAGTGCCCCGGATTTGCATAAGCAGAGTGGACAACAATGGAAATGAACGGACGGGGGGAGGATGTAGCCAGGATGTTAAGCAGATGCTCCACGGAAGTCTAGCGGATAGAAGCGGATGGAAGCAGATGGCACATCCGCGGGGCTTTTGGGGAAGCACAGCGAAGCGGACGCGCAACGGAAGGAACGGATGCAGAGAGGATGCCTAGCGGATGAAGCGGATGCATCACAGAAGCCTAGCGGATGCCTAGCGGATGCAAAGCGTTCACTGCACATGCGGGGAGGATGCATTGCATCAGCCCTGCAGATATAAAGGGAAGCAGCTCGCAAGCAGGTCACCATTCAGAGGAAAGACCTGCTGCCAGACACAGTTCCAGCCAGCCAACAACCATGGGGAAGAAGAGGAAGCCTGTGCCATCTGCTGCCAGCCCTGGCAAGAAGGACAGGGCCACCATCCCACCCCCAGGCCCTGACTCTGCTTCTGCTGGGGCTTCTGCTGCTCGGGCTGACTCTTCTGGTGCTGGTGCTTCTGCTGGCGCTGCTCCTGGTGCTGGTGCTTCTGCTGGTGCTTACTCTGCTGGCGCTGCTCCTGGTCCTGCTGGTGCTCCTGGTCCTGCTGGTGCTGCTGGTGCTCCTGGTCCTGCTGGTCCTGCTGGTGCTTACTCTGCTGCTGCTGCTCCTGGTCCTGCTGGTCCTGCTGGTGCTCCTGGTCCTGCTGGTCCTGCTGGTGCTTACTCTGCTGCTGGTGATCCTGGTCCTGCTGGTGCTGCTGGTGCTGCTGGTCCTGCTTTTGATGCTACTGTTGTTGTTGCTGCTGCTTGTGGTGGAGGTGTGGTGGAGCAGCCCCTAGAACCTCGAAGCCCCTCTGATGAGGGCCCAGATGGCCCTGCCAGAGGGAGGAAGAGGCAGACGCATGAACGGGAGAGGAGGCAATACTCCATCGAAGAGGAACATGAGGATGAGGTGCTGGAATGGCTGAGGGAGAACGAGTATCTATGGCGGAAGGGACACAGGCTCTATCGAGACACCAAAAGGAAGCAGGCTGCTTGGAGAGAGAAGGCGGAGAGCCTGGGCTACACTTCGGAGGTGCTCCTCGGCTGGTGGAAGCACATTCACACCTGGTACGGGAAGCTGCACCTCAAGAAATCTGGCCAGGCCATGGTCAAGCTGACAGAGATGGTCAAGCTGGTGGTCAAGCTGATGGCAGCCCACAGAGAGCCAGTCAGCTCCTGTGTCCAGGCAGGTATCTGTGTAGCGTCCCACGACGGAGACCCCCCTGACAGCTGCACTCCCCGTGGTGGAGCACGTGGAGGACCCCCTGACACAGAGGGAGCAAGGAGAGGGCACTGCCACCAGAGAGCAACCCACATCCACCCCCAGTTCCACCTCCACAGAAAGCAGAGAGCCAGACCGGAGGGGCAGAGCCACACTGTGCTGCTGGAGATCAGGGACACCATCAGAAGCAGCGTAAATCTACTCTCTCAGCTGGTACACACCGACATACCATCCTCCAACCGCAAGCCCTTCCTCACCTACGTCAACCAGATCCTCATGGACATGTCCAAATCACAGTACCAGGTGATAAAGGACAGGATCACCGGTCTTCTTCACAACCCTCCAGGCACAGATGAACCTGATCCGACCCAGTCCAGGTCTGCTCCTCCACCCCAGGTGATGTCACAGCCCTTCCAAGCCTTTCCACAGGCCCTCACCTACCAAGGCTATGGCTACCAGGAGTTCCAGCAGCACAGGCAGCCCTTCCCAGTCCAGGCACAGGTTCATCGTACGCCACCGGTGCCACTGATGCCACTGATGCCACCTATGCCACCGACGCCACAGATGCCACCCATGCCACAGATGCCACCCATGCCTCACCTCACACACCTGCAGACCAGACTTCCCCACTACACTCCTCCTTCCTCCACCCCACAGCCAAGCAGGGCCTCAGAACATCTGTCATCGGTCTTGGGACTGACACCCCATGTCCTGGAGGAAGGGGCTCTCAACATCACAGGACTGAGCCAGCTCTCTGAGAGCTTCCTCCACACACCATTCTCTGTTGTCCTCTCGGGGCCAGGCACCCCAATGGCGCCTCAGACCAGCACTCCAGCAGCAGCCATCTCCACAGCACCTGGACCCTTCACCCCTGAGACTATGGGCACACCTCAGAGTGACTGAGAAGAGTGCCAGAGACTGGGTTTCTACCTGTTGACTTTATCTTTGCTTGGAAACTTGGGTCATTTTCTTTTACAGTTTGTTATCAATAAAGATTATCTTTGCTTCACACACTTGCTTCATTTATTTTAGTAAATAAAGTCTTGGTGGAAACTTTTAGAAATGGTTTAAGCCTTTGCATGCTTGTGGGATGGGTAAGGATAGCAGTGGGATGGGCAGGGATACCTGTGGGATGGGTAATAGCTGTGGGATGGGCAGGGATACCTATGGGATGGGCAGGGATACCTGTTGGATGGGTAATAGCTGTGGGATTGGTTAAGATAGCAGTGGGATAGGCAGGGATACCTGTGGGATGGGTAATAGCTGTGGGATAGATAAACCTCCAGTGCCACATAGGTGCCACACCTATGGCCCTTTTTTATCAATAACAATGTAATCATTCATCCACACATTTCAACATAAACACAACTCTTTATTATATGCCCTGTTCATTGTAGGGCCACTCAACATACATAGCACAATCTGATCAGTGTGATGAGACAGGCTGAAGGAAGCATCCATTAAGCATCTACCATCCTGTCTTGCTACTCCACTGCTCCAGCTGGGGAGTTGCACCAGTGTTTCAGGAGGTTGTGCTGCTTCTTCCCTTCATATGAAGCTCTGTTGGGGCCTTGCACATCCACAGTATCTATCAGGTTTCGTCCTTGCCTCCATTCACCAGGCTCTATGTCCCCATTGCCTTGCTGGAGTTCCACGAGCCTGTTCTGCAACACTGGGTAGCGAGTTCGCATGAAATTGTGCAGGATGCAGCAAGCTTCCACGATGTTCCTCACGGTCTCTGGGCAATGCTGCATGGTGGTGAGAAGTACCTGGAACCTGTAGGCCAGGATGCCAAAGGCTTTCTCCACCACCCGTCTTGCCCTGGACAGCCTGTAGTTGAAGATCCTCTCTTCACGGGTGAGGCTTCTGGAAATGTAGGGCTTCATGAGGTAGGTTCTGAGGGAGAAGGCGTCATCCCCCATGATGAAGTAGGGCACATCTTGTGTGTCATTGGGCAGGGGATCTGGATCTGGGAAGCCCATGATGAGGTTGCATTCCAGCCCCTCCTTGAGGTGACTGGCATTGTATACCTGGGCATCTGAAGATGACCCGTTGCCTGAAGCATCGATGTACATGAACTTGAAGTCAGCATCGACCATGGCAAAGAGGATGATGCTGAAGAAGCCCTTGTAGTTGTGATAAGTGGACCCTGAGTTGGCTGGAGCTTTGCAGGCCACGTACTTGCCATCTATGGTGTGGGGGAAGTTCCACTTCTGATACCACTGCTCTGCAACTTTCTTCCAGCCTTCTTCAGTGGTGGGCACTGGAGGAGCTCCTCCAGGTATTCTTCGATGTTGGCCTGCACCACTTCTCTGACCACAATGCTGATGGTGATGTGTGGCACCCTCTTCTGGCGATCCATCTTCGGACCCAGACACTTCTTGGATGCCTCCTTTTCTTCGCATAGAACAGGTGAAAGAGCCTGTAGATGGCTTCGCACTGTTGTAGAACGATGGTGGCTTCCAAAAGGAGTGTGTGATGATCCATGGTGGAGATGACTGGATGTTGTGGAAGAGCAAGAGCAAGATGAAGGCTGAAGAGGTCTGCACAGCAGGGCTGCTGGACTGAAAGTGAGATCCAGGTGATTTCTTCCCCCTTTTTATAGGAAATATAGGTTTTCCGCTAGGTGTCCTTTTGCATCCTCTAGGCATCCTGCAGACATCCTAAATATCCGAGATACGTCCCCTATACGAATGTTTTTTCCATTTTAATGCTTTGTATGCGAGCTGCATCCGCTTTCATTCTTTCTCCATCCATGCTACTAATGCTGCATGTCCGTTCTATGTCCGTTCTGCTTCCTCCCTGTGTCCGTTTTCCGCGGGAGTGGATGCGAGTTGCATGGATGCACAGCGGATGCCTAGTGGATATAGTGGATGCGTAACGGATGATGATGGACATCTAACGGATGTTCCCCGTATGCGTAGCGGATGTCTAATGGATGCGTTGGATACATTTTCCACTCAAAAAGTTTTGTGCAGCTCAAAACTTTTCGAGCGGATGAAAGGTCAGTGGACGGATGCTGGACGGATAGAGAGGATGAAAAACAGATGCAGTGAGTACAGAACGGATGCATCGCGTTAACCAACAGATGGCAAGTGTTTCTTTCTGTTTTACATCCTCTTTCCATCCGTTGGTGCTGTGTGACAGGGGCTTTAGGTTTTTATCTGACTTGATTGAGGGTCACAGTCAAGCACAGATAATACATGAATAGATTGATTCCAGAGTGAATCTTGTTTAATATGATCCCATGATGGTGTCAATATAATTTCACTTCTCACCATAACATACACTATAAAGCATAACAGCTAATTCCCGTAGGTGGAAAAAAGAGTTTAGGATCATCTTTACCATCGGTAATGTTAATATAGCTGAACCACTAGTAGAGGAATTATGGAGCTATCAAACATCTGTCTCAACTTAAGTAGCATGCTTTAAACATTGGCTTATTTTAATGGGCTGCTTTAAATAATCAAATACTTTCTAAAATTAGACAACTATTTCTAGAATTGGGATGTATAGACTGCAGCTATATCTACATATGCGAAGTGGTAGCTGTCCATGCAGCTTACTGTATCATCTGTTGCATATGAAAAGCTTGGTTCCAGAACCACTACATGTAATTTAACACTACAGTAAAGAAAAAATAAAAATGTTTTTCATGTTGAGTTCAGTGCAGCTTTTTTTTTTTGTCAGAATTATGAAAAGAGCTTGTCACTGTCTCTTTAAGTTTTTTTTTTTTGTTGTTGTTAAATAGCCTATAAATTCAAAGTATTTCTTTGGCTTAGGACTCTAGAATCAAATTAGTTTAATTTAGACTTAATTTTCAAATTAGTGAAATGGTAAAGGGGGGTATTGATAAAGGAAAAGGTGAACTGTTTTGTTGTTCACAATGATGTTACTTTGAAATCCTTAATGTGGCTTAGTTTTATCCTTCCTTGCTAGAAAACAGCAAGAGGTTGCTTATAGGCTGCTTGTAGCATAGATATACTTGGCAACTTAAGCATCTTTGATACATTTAGATACCATAAACCAAAACCAAACACACTTTATTTTTAAAAGTGTAAAATTTATTACATACTTAGCACTGTTATGAAATCTCACAAAATCTTGCCTGAGAATGTAGAAATCTCAAAAGAGGTTGAAAGTTTGCAGGAATTCAGACATGAATGCTAAAATATTGTGGATTCAGGCATAAATTGCCAATGTTACACAGATTCATTGTGAAAATTAAGATTAGCCTCCCCCTACCCCGTCTCAAAACTGGTAGGCAATGTTTGAAAAAATGTTGACCTCTGATGTTCTTTTTTCTTCTTTAACTTCCTGGAGTGATTAGCATAACATTTATCTGGAACTAAATATCAAACAAATCAAATTTTGCTGATATTTGCCGACTCAATTTTCTGATTCACATCACTAAAAGAGATAGCTGAGTCTATTTTGGCTAAGAGAGTAATGGCATACGGTATGTTGAGAATTGGAGAACTGATTTTGCAATGAAGAAGATAAAAACCAACTGTTGAAACTGTTCTGGAATTTAATTTATATCTGTGCACCTTGTACTGTTGCATGATACTTGATGTTTTTATCATTTGCCTGGAAGCATTCCAGTATAAACAGTATAAGGAGTAATAAAATGCTTCCAATTGAATTTAGAATACCATGGTGGATTAGGAATATGATTTGTCTCACTCTGTCCCAGAAGACTTCAAAAAATTCAAACTAGAAAGAGAAGATCATAGACACCATAAAAAGAAATAATTGATTCGGACAGTTTGGTAAATATTCCGATGGAAGAAGTTGTTGGAGACAATACTACTCTCTCCATCATAACTCTTTGAGGAAGTAGCTCTGCCTATCACAAGAATAGCCTCAAGAACATGCTAATTGTGAAGAATATCCTCCATAATTAGTCTAATTTCCCTTAAATCTCTCAAAACTAACCTCAAGCATACATTTAATATGTTATGAGTTGGCTAGAGTATACAATCAGCAATTAACATATGCATGTATAGGTGAGGAGGGGGGAAGGGAGAGAGAAAGATTTGTTTTTCCTTAAGCATGCATTCAGGTATGTACTTAGTTTTGCCTTGTATGTTACATCCCTTAGTTTTGCCTTGGATGTTACAATCCCATGAAGCCCAGCGAGGCAATAATTGCTTAGCTTTTGGAATCGCAAAGGTTGAACACTCTTGTGTTAGACAGAAAATAGTTCTCGTTCCATTCTTTGCAATTCAATCCGAGATGATGCCTTCCCATAAACATGCAAATCAGGAAGAATAAATCCTCCATATCACTAAAGGAAAACCATGTAGGCTGCCCTCTGGGTATTTTTAAAGATTTTATCTTCAGACATTGAATGAGATTGCCTAGGAAGTCTGGGTGGGTCTTTGGAAATTCATTAGCTAAGTGCTGAATTGGAGGCATGGAGACCAGTTGTGATGGGCACCTCAATGTAGAACCAGGCATATATTGATTTGTGGATCTTGCACCATAGAAGAATATCCATATTGCTCTGACTCTTTCATCCTTCCCAAGCTTTGAATGTGAAGAGATTGGATAACCATTTGTCTGAAATGGTATAGGATTTTCAACTTGACCAGGGGGTTGGATTAGAAGACCTCCAAGGTCCCTTCCAATTCTGTTATTCTGTGTTCATGATAAAAGAGCAGCCCGTCAGTTGCAGAGGAGAAAGAACATCCATAAGGCTGCAGTACAAAAAAATATATATTCAAGTTTATACACAAGAATCTAGTCAACTAAAGTTCAATAATTAAAAAACAAGAGAGGAAGAAAATGATTCATTTGAGCTGTGATGCTAGAGAAAGCTCCTGCTCATTCCTTGGATAGCAAAGGTGACTAACAAGCAAATCGTAGAGTGCATAACACCAGACATGTCATTGGAAGGCAAAAATCACAAACTATGTTTCATTTATTTTGGCTATGACATGCATGGGAGTTCACTGGAGAAAGCAGTTATGTTTGGAAGAGTTAGTGGTAAAAGGAAACCAGGAACCAAAGAAAATTGACTGGACACCATCAAAGCTGACACCAATCAGAGCAAAAGTCAACTCAGAGAAGTAGTGCAGGATTGGGAGATGTGGAGAGACCTGGCCCATAGAATCATCAAGAGATGGACAGGATGGACATCATCATCATCAACATCATCATCCAAACTAAGGGAATTCAAGAAGGTTGGACTTTGTGACAACATAAGGACTCTAAGCTGATGATGCATTTAACTCCATCCCCCCCAACTCTGCTTGCTGTTATCCTACAGATCCCAATTAACTCCAGATGAAGTTTTCCTCAAGGAAGTAAGGTTGCAGTATTGCTACTTAAGCCATCGGGTCACTGCAGGCCACTTATGCAACCCATTTCCAGGTCACAATATTTTCTCTCTGGCAATTCCACAATAAACTCTCATGACTGTGAACAGCTGTTTGCCACATCTGGCCCAAAAATTACTTCTATGGATTCCAATTTAGAATAAAAGGCTGTTGCATTTGCTTATTTATCACTTTATTCATGTATCAAATTGATTTTCAGGGATTATAATTTCAAAAATAGCAATTATATTCCTCCAAAACCCAAACAGGCACCAGAAAATACCTCTCTTAGCAGGTTACTTTTTAGATAGTAGACTGTTACTAAATTGGGATATAAAACTGAACTAAGAGAGATACAAATTCAGAATGGCTCCCTCTTAGTAACTAAGAATGAAACAGCACTCTGGTATATAGTGATAACTTTTCAAGAGGGTCCGGCATATATTTAATTGATGTATGTTGGTTTTCACATAGCTTACATTTCAGCAAATAACCTTTGTAATATTGAAGCAAGTATAGTTGCAACTACCTTGTTAATAGAAGATACTTTATTTGGAGTGATCACAGTTCAGAAACAGATCGGGCCCTCAGAGAAGAAAATATATGTAGCTTGAAATATGGACTCCTTGGTGCCATCTGACCTTCTTGCAGATATTTCATTGTCTGACTAGGTTAATATCATCAGTGGTAGTGAGTGTGCGATTTGCTTCCCATTTCTACATAGTAGCTTGCTCTGGCAGTGGGGCTATGAATTAGAATTCATCTTCTAAGCAGCTAAAAAGTGGAGGAGAAAGGAGCGTGGGTGAAAAGACTCGGCGGACTGAAATGAAAGTGTGGATTGTGACGAGTGAAAAGGAAATCTATGTGGTCTGGAAATTATTGTCTTAGAAAACTCCAAGGTTGGGGATGATTTGGAATTCTTTATCTGACTGTTAATTAGATAGATTCTTTTGGATAAACTTTACCGAAGTGACAACAGGAAGAAGATTGGGGCTGACTGAAAGGGACACCGTGGAGCCAGATGGGACAGGACACTTGGAAGTCTCAGGGAAACAGCAACAACATATTTAACTTTATTTAATAGACTTTTCAATAGACCCTTGGGAGAATTTTGCTTTAACTGAGGAGGTGGTGGTACAAGGAAGAAATTGAACTTAGAAACGTTAAAAAAAGGAGAGAGGTGGATTGGAAGACTCAGAAGAGTGACTGATTGACTGTAGCTATTATTCAGCACTTTCTATCTCCACACTTCCGGTACGTTTGAAGAGAAAAAAAAATCCATATCAGAGATAAAGTACCAAAGACTGACTTTGAAATCTTTTTTCCCTTTTTCTATTGCTTTTTTCCCTTTCGTATAAATTTGCCTAATTCTTCCTTTTTTTCTCTCTCCTCTTCTTATTTATATTTTGGTGTTATCTCTTCCCTCTTTCCTTCCCTTATTTCTATAACGATTATAAATTTACTTATTGAGATAAGAAATATTATTATATTAGATTGTTAAAAAATTGATTTGATTAATCTACTAATAATAGGGATAGCTACACCTTGACTAGATATATTAAAAAATTAGTAAGAACATTAAGAATATTATGAATCATTTAATCAATAAGTATAAGACTTAATATTTAATATTCTAATAGTTAAATTTATGATGTGAATATAATTAAAACTTGAATTTAGTTGGATTAGATATAACATTTATATTATTTATTATATATTTACTATAATTATTATACACATGTATTATATCGATTGTTGTATAACATTGTATAGTGTTGCATATAAATTGAATATAAAACCCATAAAATTACTTATTTGATTTAGATTTAAGATTTGGAAAAATATAGATAGGTAGATTAATTAATTATACATTGGTTAATTCTAATATAGAGATCATAATATTTAATTGTGATCTGGGATAATATAATTAATATAACCCAACAACTAACAACTACATTGGCAACAGCTTTGCCCATGGCTCAAAAAACTATAGGAGAAACATTACCAGTAGAAAAACAAACCAATATTTCGAATGCCAATGTTCAATCAATTTTACTAACGCTACAAGAATCGATGATGAAACTACAAGAAACAATGATAAAAAACCACAACGAGACAAGAGCAGATATTAGTGAATTAAAGGAGGAGATGGGGAAATTGAAATTAGAAATTAAAGAGGACATCTCCGAAGTAGAAGATAAAATTGGAATTCTACAACAGGCCCTGGAGAAAAATGAAGCAACAATAAAAGAAGTAGAGAAAAGGACTGAACAAACTGAAAGGAAACTTGAAAGGGTGGACGAGGAATTAAAAAATGTAAGCAAAGAAATGGAAGACTCATTGGTCCATCTAGAGATGGACAAGGCAGCTGCATACCTGAGATTTCAGAATGTAGAGGAATCCAAGGAAGAAGATCTAGAACAACTGATGGCGGGAATTTGGTTGGATTATTGGATAAAGACAAAGATTATATTTTAAGAGAGAGTTTGACGAAGTTTACAGGGTCAGTACCAATTATGCGAGATGCCGTAAATGCCCGAGAGAAGTCCATATATGTTTTACGAGAAGGAGTATTCATGATATTATATTTAGGATGTCCAGGGATGGAACAATTATGTATAAAGATAAAGAAATTTTGATTCTCAAACAAATCCCAAGAAGAGTAAGAGAAACAAGATGAGATTACAAATTTTTAGCTGCTTACTTAAATAAAAAAAGAATTGTATTCAAATGGTTAATCCCAGAGGGGATGTTAGTTTCATGGAAATAAAGAAAAATAAAAATAGATACTATGGAAAGAGCCCAAGAATTTTATGAACAACTAGTAAGTTTGGAAGACCTGAGTAGTAAGGAGGAACTGGAAATAAACCTACAAGAAGACTAAAGCTACTACAGAAACAAAAAAGAAGGAACTTTAAGCCAGCAAGCACTAGGAAAGTCCGGAGTTATCACGAGACAAAGAGCGAAACAGAATTAAGCAAATGGAAGAAGAAAAGAAACTTCTATCAATTAACATAAATGGCCTAAATTCGACGTTAAAAAGGAAAAGGATATTAACAAAACTAATTAAACAAAATGCTGATATAATATGCCCACAGGAAACCCATATAAAGAAAGAAGACGAAAGATATTTAAATTGCCCAAAACTAGGGAAGCTATTTACTGCACCAGCAGACACAGGAAAAAAGAAAGGGATCGCAATATATGTTAAGCCCCTGTCACACAGCACTAACGGATAGAAAGAGGATGTAAAATGGAGAGAAACGCTTGCCATCCATTGGTTAACGTGATGCATCCATTCTGTACTCACTGCATCCGTTTTTCATCCTCTCTATCTGTCCAGCATCCGTCTACTGACATTTCATCCGCTCAAAAAGTTTTGAGCTGCACAAAACTTTTTGAGCGGAAAATGTATCCAACGCGTCCGTTAGACATCCGCTACGCATACGGGGAACATCTGTTAGACAGCCATCGTCATACGTTATGCGTCCGCTATATCCAATAGGCATCTGCTATGCATCTGCGCAACTCGCATCTGCTCCAGCAGAAAATGGACACAGGAAGGAAGTGAAATGGACGCAGCATTAGTAGCACGGACGTAGAAAGAATAAAAGTGGATGCAGCTTGCATACAAAGCATTAAAATGGAAAAAACATTCGTATAAGGGACGTATCTCGGATATTTAGGGTGTCTGCAGGATGCCTAGAGGATGCAAAAGGACACCTAGCAGAAAACCTATATTTCCTATAAAAAGGGGGAGGAAATCACCTGGATCTCACTTTCAGTCCAGCAGCCCTGCTGTGCAGACCTCTTCAGCCTTCATCTTGCTCTTGCTCTTCCACAGCATCTAGTCATCTCCACCATAGATCATCACACACTCCTTTTGGTAGCGACCACCGTTCTGCAACAGTGCAAAGCCATCTACAGGCTCTTTCACCTGTTCTACACGAAGAAGAGAAGGCGTCCAAGAAGTGTCTGGGTCCGAAGATGGATCGCGAGAAGAGCCGGGTACGGACTGTTTAACAAGCTGATGGTGGAGCTGAGGAACGAAGACCCTCGTGCACTCCAGAACTTCATGAAGATGCCGCCAGCCATGTTTGACGAAGTTGTGGAGCCTGCCTATCCCACTGCTATCCTTACCCATCCCACAAACATGCAAAGGCTTAAACCATTTCTAAAAGTTTCCACCAAGACTATTAACTAAAAGAACTGAAGCAAGTGTGTGAAGCAAAGAGAATGTTTATTAATAACAAACTGTAAAAGAAAATGACCCAAGTAAAGTGTCCCAAGCAAAGATAAAGTCAATAGGTAGCAACCCAGTCTCTGGCACTCTTCTCAGTCACTCTGAGGCGTGCCCATAGTCTCAGGGGTGAAGGGTCCAGGTGCTGTGGAGGTAGCTGCTGCTGGAGTGCTGGTCTGAGGCGCCATTGGGGTGCTTGGCCCTGAGAGTACAACAGGGGATGGTGTATGGAGGAAGCTCTCAGAGAGCTGGTTCAGTCCTGTGATGTTGAGAGCCCCTTCCTCCATGACATGGGCTGTCAGTCCCAATACCGATGACAGATGTTCTCAGCCCGGGCTTGGCTGTGGGGTGGAGGAAGGAGGAGTGTAGTGGGGATGTCTGGTCTGCAGCTGAGCGAGGTGAGGCGTCGGTGGCATCAGTGGCACCGGTGGTGTACGATGAACCTGTGCCTGGACTGGGAAGGGCTGCCTGTGCTGCTGGAACTCCTGGTAGCCTTAGCCTTGGTAGGTGAGGGCCTGTGGAAAGCCTTGGAAGGGCTGTGACATCACCTGGGGTGGAGGAGCAGACCTGGACTGGGTCAGAGCAGGTTCATCTGGGCCTGGAGCGTTGTGCAGAAGACCTGTGATCCTCTCCTTGATCACCTGGTACTGGGATTCGGACATGTCCATGAGGGTCTGGTTGACATAGGTGAGGAAGGGCTTTCTGTTAGAGGATGGTATGTCGGCGTGTACCAGCTGAGAGAGGAGATCTACACTGCTTTTGATGGTGTCCCTGATCTCCAGCAGGACAGTGTGGCTCTGCCCCTCTGGTCTGGCTCTCTGCCTGTTTTCTGTGGAGGTGGAGCTGGGGGTGGATGTGGGTTGGTCTCTGGTGGCAGTGCCCTCTCCTTGCTCCCACTGTGTCAGGGGGTCCTCCACGTGCTCTGCCATGGGGAGAGCAGCTGTTGGGGGGGTCTCTGTCGTGGGATGCTCCACAGATACCTGCCTGGACACAGGAGCTGACTCTTGGCCAGAAGAGGACTGGCTCTCTGCTGGCTGCCTGAGACAGAGGGTTGTCAGAGGGGCTGCTCCTTGTTGGCGGATCTCACCCTCCAAGAAGCTGCACTTGGCCATCACGTAGGTCTCCCAGTCTGTCAGCTTGACCGTGGCCTGGCCAGATTTCTTGAGGTGCAGCTTCCCGTACCAGGTGTGCATGTGCTTCCACCAGCCGAGGAGGACCTCCGAAGTGTAGCCCAGCCTCTCCGCCTTCTCCAAGCAGACTGCTTCCGTTTGGTGTCTCGATAGAGCCTGTGTCCCTTCCGCCATAGATATTCATTCTCCCTCAGCCATTCCAGCACCTCATCCTCATGTTCCTCTTTGATGGAGTTTTGCCTCCTCTCCCATTCACGCGTATGCCTCTTCCTCCCTCTGGCAGGGCCATCTGGGCCCTCATCAGAGGGGCTTCAAGGTTCTAGGGGCTGCTCCACCACACCACCACCAGCAGCAGCAGCAACAACAACAGTAGCAGCAAAAGCAGGACCAGCAGGACCAGCAGCACCAGCAGCACCAGCAGAACCAGGAGCGCCAGGAGCACCAGGAGCACCAGCAGGACCAGCAGGACCAGGAGCAGTGCCAGCAGAGTAAGCACCAGCAGAACCACCAGCAGGGCCAGGAGTAGCGCAAGCAGAGTAAGCACCAGCAGAAGCCCCAGCACCAGGAGCAGTGCCAGCAGAGTAAGCACCACCGCCAGCAGAGTAAGCACCAGCAGAAGCACCAGCACCAGGAGCAGCGCCAGCAGAAGCCCCAGCACCAGAAGAGTGAGCCCGAGCAGCAGAAGCCCCAGCAGAAGCAGAGTCAGGGCCAGGGGGTGGGATGGTGGCCCTGTCCTTCTTGCCAGGGCTGGCAGCAGATGGCATAGGCTTCCTCTTCTTCCCCATGGTTATTGGCTGACTGGAGCAGGTCTTTCCTCTGAATGGTGACCTGCTTGCGAGCTGCTTCCCTTTATATCCACAGGGCTGAGGCAATGCATCCTCCCCGCATGTGCAGTGAACGCTTTGCATCTGCTAGGCATCTGCTAGGCATCCGCTAGGCTTCCGTGATGCATCCGCTTCATCCACTAGGCATCTGCTCTGTATCCATTCCTTCCACTGCGCGTCCGCTTCGCTCTGTTCCCCAGGAAGCCCTGCGGATGTGCCATCCGCTTCTATCCACTTCTATCCGCTAGGCTTCTGTGGAGCATCTGCTTAACATCCTCGCTACATCCTCCCCCCGTCTGTTCCTTTCCGTTGTTGTCCGCTCTGCTTATGCAAATTTGGGGCACTTTTGAGAGCAGATAAGAACGGATGGAAAATTTTCTCGTCTGCTGTGTCCTTTTTACATACGTTTTGCATCCGTCGGCCTATGTGACAGGCCCTGTAAAGAGGATTTGAAATCAGAATTAGTATGGTCACACCCTGAGGGAAGAACTTTGGTTTTGCAGATCTGGATTAATGACATTTCAATTTTGTTTGTAATTTATGCCCCAAATGAAGATCAGAAAGAATTCTTTAAACACCTATACCGAAAAATAATAGGATTTGAAAAAAGGAATAGCTGTATTATAGGAGATTTTAACTCTATTACCAATTATCAGAAAGATCATAGTAATGGGGGGAAGAATAAAAAAGGGAAAAGAGAGTTCCCTAAGATATGTAAGGAAATGATGAAATAATTAAATTTGGTGGATTTATGGAGAAGACTATATCCCCCAAAAAAACAATTTACATTTTATTCCAATCCGCATCAGATATGGACACGAATTGATATGGCATGGATGAATGGGAAAATAGCAAATGAGATAAAAAAAATTGAAATATTACCGAATGAATGGGCAGACCATAACCCAATTCAGATAATATGGAAAGGCAGGAAGAAACCAAAGAAAAGATGGACACTAAATCCTCAATTAATAAGAGAAAAATAATATATTGATAAACTTAAGGGGGAATTAAACTATTTTTTCAAAGAAAATGACAATGGCGTAACTACGAAACAAAACATTTGGGACACAATGAAGGCAGTAATAAGAGATATAACAATTTTTTACAATGTCAAGAGGAACAAAGAAAAATATGCCCAACAAAATAAATTGTAACAACAAATTAAGGAATTAGAAATGCAATTACAGAAGATCCCAAAGAACTCAACATTGCAAAATCAGATAATAATAGCTAAACACAAATTGTATTTAATTGAACAAGAGAAAATGATTATAAATTTGAATATGACTGAACAAACCTACTTTGAGAATGCTAATAAGCCAGGAAAGAAAGATTTAGAATTATGGGGCAGACTGCAACTCTCACTATTGGGTAGGATTGCTACCATTAAAATGAATATTCTCCCACAATTCTCATATTTGTTTCAGATGATTCCAATTAAATCACACAAATTTTTTTTTGAAGAACTTAACAAAATTACCGCTAAATTTATTTGGCAAAGGAAAAAAATCCAGAATAAATTTAAAAGCAATGCAGGATATGAGGAGCAGGGGAGGGTGAGCACTTCCAAATTGGGAATTGTATTATATTGCTGCCACTCTAGTATGGTTAAAAGATTGGATGAACTTAAATCATAAGAGAATCTTATTTTTAGAAAGCTATGATTTACAAAGGGGGTGGCATGCCTTTTTATGGGACGTAGGGAAAGTTAACCAGAAAAATTTCCACAGACACTTAATTAGAGACTCATTATTAATTAATTGGAAAAAAATACATTAAAAACACTACTTAAAAGTACCGATCTGGCTATCAACAATGGAGGCGATGATCCACCCAAACAATTTGGATATTTCTAAAATGATTAAATACAAAGATTTATTGGACATACAAGGAAATTTGAAATCATGACAAGAACTTCAAGAGTGGGGATTTAAAATAGATCAATGGGTATATTTACAAATTCATAGTAGATATAAAGAGGATAGGAAGGAATTTGGAATTAACAATAAACCCAGCAATTAGACGAAATTTTATTAGGACCATATAAAAAAAATATAACTAAATTTTATAATTGTTTATTAGGAGTAGAATTAGAAGAAGAAACAGTAAAAGGGAATATGATAGCCTGGAGTAGGAATGTAGGACATAACATCACCCTAATAGAATGGGAAAATGTCTGGGGAAGAAATAATAAGATTACAAAATCGGCAACATACAAAGAAAACGCATATAAAATATTATATAGGTGGCACCTTCCCCCTTCGAGATTGCCGAAAATGTGCCCTAAAATGAGTCTAAAATGTTGGAAATGTAAAAAAAAAAAAAAAAAGAACAGATTGAGTACAAACCAGAGTCCTTTCTGTTAGGGATTTTTGATAAACAAATATCAAAAACAACAAAATACATAACAATACATATACTAACAGCAGCCAGATTGGCCTTTGCTCAATGTTGGAAGCACCCTCATATACCTACAGAGGAGATGACCATCCAAAAAATTTCAAATTGCGCAGAAATGGAAAGACTAACTTTTGCTTTAAAAAACAAAGATACTTCAATATATTATAATAGTTGGAATTATTGGTATAAATGGTTAGAACAAAGATAGACTTTATATCATAAGATAGTAAGAATGAGATAAATTCATATGAGTTATGTACAAATTTTTGTAAAGACAAAGGGTGCAGATATGGCAAAATTAAGGGAAGAAAAGATCCTACAAACTGTCAAAAATAAGAATGTTTTTAAATTTTTTCTGTTTCCTTCTCCTTATCCCTTTTTTCTTTTCCTTCTGCTTTTTCATATATGTATGTGCTGTCGTGTTGTATTTTAGTTGTAAAATTAATAAAATTTGTTTTTTTTTTAATAAGAATTCATCTTCTTCAGCATTTTATACCCAGATAAGCAGGGGTTAACACCTGACAAACAACCGGGCAGAAAACAATACCTTAACAGAAGAACTGCCAAGGAAACAAATTATGGAGCAGACAATCAAGCAAGCAGAAAATAATACTCTATCAAGGAACTACCAAGGGGAAAAAAAACATATTTCCACCAAAATTGTCACAGCAAACTATATAAATAGGGAGCAAACACCATACTTCTAGAATTGATGATGTTATCTAATTGGGGAATAAAACATCTACAAACAAACAATCAAGCTCAGAGAGCACCAAGGTCTCCACAGTTTGTGCTCTCAGTGCCTCTGTTGTAATCCCAACAAAAGATGGGATTTCTTGTTTCAAGAAAAAAATGTTTCAGACCCTTCTGTCAGACCCATGCTGTCAAAGGGCCTTGGTGGCTCAATGGCTAAGATGCTGAGCTTGTCAAGCAGAAAGGTCCACAGTTCAGCAGTTCGAGTCCCTAGCGCTGCATAACGGTGTGAGCTCCTGTTACTTGTCCCAGGTTCTGCCAACCTAGCAGTACGAAAGCATGTAAAAATGTAAGTAGAAAAATAGGAACCACCTTTGTGGGAAGATAATAGCGTTCCGTATGCCTTCAGTGTTTCGTCATGCTGGCCACCTGACCACGGAGATGTCTTCGGACACTGTTGGCTCTTTGGCTTTGTAATGGCGATGAACATTGCCCCCCTAGAGCTAGAAATGACCAGCATGTAACATTTACCTTTACCTAATGCTGTGATGCAAAGAGATGGGGAAAAGTGATACCATTACATTAGATCCATTATTACATGATATTGTTATATTGCCTGAAAATATCTATGTACAAGCAGTTGTACACTGGAGGGTACAACATTATGACAAAGGCAGATAAGATGATGATTGGTCCTGTGATGAAGGGCAATTCCATTCCTCATTTCCAGGGAAATGTCTTGAAATGTTAAAATAAACACCCCTAGGATCAATCTAGAAATACATAAAGCTTCCTTGAACTAGAATATGCATCAAGATAATCCATGGTGCAAATATATATATTTCAAATGCAAAGAAAAAAAAAAAAGTGCTTTGTGCAACTCTATTGCAGCATCATTTCTGTGGTCCTTAGAGCTTCCAAAGGGGATGGGATCAAAAATGTAGCCTTCCTCCTCTTTTTTCCTTTTTGCATTTTTTTAAAAAATCTTGAGGCTAGGTTAAAAGATAAAATGGACGTCTTATATCTTTCAAAGGGGTAAATCATGAATTTATCTTTTTTTAAAATGCCAAAGGTGCACCAGGAAACAAATCCTGGCTTTTCCCACATTTGGAGTGCTGTCCTCAATATGCCAGTGAAGCTTGGTGCACCCTTCAAATGGAGGCACTGGGGATGTTAGATACTTTGATGGGTGTTTGGCAAGCAAGGACACTTGGGAGGATCTGGATTAGCAAAGGTATATCTTAAGCGCTGAAAGGCAGACACTGTCAGCACTAAGTTTGATCAGATTATCCATTCTTGCTACTCAGGAATGTAATATTTGAATAAGCCAAGTTGCTACGAAGCCTGTGAGTAACGTTTATTCTTGCACGTCATCCTCCAATATTTAGTGGAGGCTGAGAGGAGGTTAACCATTCCTAATGCCACTCTATATACTTACTTATTGGCAGCCTCCCACAAACTTAGCATCTTTCAGGCACATAGGATGACTGCAGCCAGGGGTGGGATTCTACCAGTTCGCACCTATTCGCTAGAACTGGTTGTTAATATTCTAAGCAGTTTGGAGAACTGGTTGTTAGAAGAAATTACTGGCCTAATCCTGTAAGGAAGGCAGGAAGGAAACATTCTGGTGTTGCTTACAGAAACTGCCTCTCTGTTAACACTTATTACATTCTTGGCAGGACTAGACTTCCTGTCTCACGAACATCTCTGGAGTTATTTTTTCTTCCTTTGTTGGTACTTTGCTTGGTGGAGTGACCATTCCAAGTTACAATGGCTCTGAAAAAAGTGACTTATGAAAATTTTTCACACTTACGACTGTTGCAGCATCCCCACAGTCATGAGAGGCCAGGCGAGGAGATGCGTGCCTCGATGTGAGTAGTATTGAGTTGGCCATGCCCAGCCAGTCACATGACCATCAACTAAGCCATGCCCACAGAACCAGTTGTTAAAAAAATTGAATCCCATCCCTGACTGCAGCTTTCTAAGATTTCAGAAAAATGCCTTTTGCCTCACCTACTTAAATCTTTGAAAAAGGAAAGGATGGATTCAAAGATGGATTTTCTGCCTCTATATTTGCACTGACCTACAATCCAGTCTTTGCTTTGGCAGCAAAACCAGAAAGTTGCTGCAAACAACAGTGGAGATTGGATCTTCCATGTGCGATGACCTCACGCCTTTGAAGGAGGAAGGATTGTGTTGACTTAAAACCCAGCTTTTAAACAGATTTCCAGAGGCTTGTGACTTTCCCTGTGTCAGGAGGCTTTTTGTTGCTGTGGCTTGTGGCTGAAAGGAATAAACTCCAGTGGAAGATTGAAACCAAAAAATGGTGTAACATACTGCAGAGCTAGATCGAAAATGAAAAATAAAAAATAACCCATTGGAATGGAACCCAGAGTGAAGGAATTGATGAGTGTGCACATGTCAAGAGGCTAGGCACGAAATAGGAGTGCAAGCTGCACAGCTGTCACATTGGAAATGCAACTGAATGCTAACATCTAAACAACATTAATCTACAAACTGAGGCACTTCCTAATTGTTCTGCTGTCTAGACTTGAGGAAGCTCTCTAATAGGCAAGAGATTTGAGGTCTTTTCAGAAATACTGGGCAAAGCTGCTTTAATGGATGCTATCTATCTCGTCTACAGATCTCTAGATATGTTGGCACATTTGGAATTTTGAGAGTAGACTAGAACAACTCACACACAACAGCTACCATGATAGATACAGCCAATGCCAAATTTATCCAAAAGCTGACAATGACTATTTATCCGAAAGCTTATGGGGATGGGTGGGTTTGCTCCCCTCCCAGATTTCTGCAAAATTCTCTACTAACTAAGCTTACCTCCTTTTTTTCTGGGCTTTCCATCCCTATCATTTTCTTATTTGCTACAAGTCCCTTCAAGAAAATGTATGGGCTCTTGAAACATGATTAGAAACGGAGGATCTATTCAAGGTTGAACTTTGTTCTGTAGCATGGATTTTTTATATGTATATAAAGAAAAGGTTTTAAAGAAAAGGAGTACAAACCAGTACAAGCAAGCTGGTCTGAATGGGCAACAGCCCACCACTGCTTACCACTATTCAGAGTTACACTTTGGCACCAACAACAAAGGGACTTATGACCAGTCCTTGCACTTATGACTGTGGCAGCATCCCTGAAGTCACATGTGATCCAGGTTTGTGTCCTTGCTGAACGGCATGTATTTACAATAGTTGCAAAGTTCTGTGGTCATGTGATTGACATTTGCCACTTTCACAGGGGGGTTTCAAGTAAGTTAAGTCAATGGGGAGATTTCCAGGTTTGCTTAATAACCACATAATTTACTGAACAACATGCTAAAAGGTTTGTAAAATTGGTGTGACTCACACAATGACTGCATTGCTTGGTGACAAAAGTTCCCCTCCCCAGTGGTGGTATTCTACAGGTTCAACCCAGTTCTGGTGAGCTGGCAGCAGCTACGAGCAGCAGAGACTGAACCAGTTCTCTCAGCCTCTCTGCTGTTGGGCCCACCCACCTGCCCAGCCTCCCATACTCACCTTTATTCATTGAAGTTGAAGCACAGCTGCTTTGCGTGGCACAGAAGAGTGCTGAGCGGCAGCTGCTGAAGCGACTGGGATCGTGCAGGCTTGCAGGAAGTGAGTTAGAATGCCTCTGCGCCTGTGCAAAGTGTGCATTTGGCGCGTGCATGCATGCAAAGTGTGTGCACGCACACAAAGCTTGTCCACCAAGCCATGCCCACCAAACCGGTGGCAAAAATATTTGATTCCCACCACTGCCCTTCCCAACTGAGGTCATAAGTCGAGGACTACCTGTAATTGCTAAAGTCGAGAAAATGGCCTATCCGGATCCAGTTTTCACCAGATTAATCTTCCCTCCTCCTAATGCAATCTCATTGTTTTGCTATCTCTTGGTAATGCTTAGACTGGAAGTCTTTTCCAATAAAACACATAGCTGTGCATATTGATGTATGCAGTTAATTGCAGGCCTATTCCCTGTTTTGCTTGTCCGTGTTTTGCTTTTGGTTGTAAAGAAAAAAAATCTCACAATGCAAAAACTAAATTAGTTGAAGGAGATCCAGGCAGTGAATAATGTGTCTGTTGACTTTACAATTCCTGTTCTGGTTTGCTTTCAGGAGGCAAGCATTATTAAAATCATTTCTTGTCAGTTGCATCAGGTGCATTTCTCTCCATCCACCTCCCTTTAACTTACTGTCATGTATCCTACTTTAAACTCAGACCTTCTTCTTCTTTAGCTACTGTATACATCCTGAAAATAGTTGGATTTTCCAAAGAACTTCTCTTGCCTTGTTAGCTACTTGGCCAAGAGAATACCAAGATGGGTTGAGTTGTTTTTTTTTTTAAATGCTGATGGAGGGAGACTGAGATGCACTATCGCTCCTCATTGGAAAGAAAAGCAGATACTCACATCAAACACCTGTCTCCAACCAATTATACATGGAGTTAATTAGGCTCATGATGGGCAGGCTTCCTCCATGAAAAAGTTAAACACACAACAGTGCAAACAGTAGTGGTGGAGGGACCATTTGGTTGATGGGTTTTCTGATATGTTCATCCAGCTTCACTTTATGAGCCCCTGAATAGGGAGATCTGCAAGTTTGGAAACACACAAAAGAGCAAAAGAACCTGTTTGGTAATGCTGCAGCTGTTCTTCTTTCTCTGAATGCTTGATAAGAGGATTGTCCGACATGCATAGAGGTTTTCCTGCTGGATCATTTCATGCAAATGATGAATATTATCTATCTAGGTTTCCCTGTGTGCAGATGTTTACCAAATTTATCTAGGCACTTCAGCCTTCCTGTGTATTTGTGATGACATTCACAGGTAACTAGTGAATTCTTCAGAGGCTGGAAAGATGACAAACCAAGAAAATCTAGGCCACAATGGAGGGAATCTAAATTTAGCACACAAGTGCAAATTACCGATATGAATATTTCTGTCATTTAGGGGTAAATTTCAAGGCCCATCAACTTTTAGGTTTCAGAACAAAAAAAATATTTACATGGTTTTCTCTATGAGGATAATGTTTATCTTAAGCTTCATTTATTGGGAGTACACTTAAAATCTCTGAAAAGTGACCTCATTCTCCAAATCAAAGACTGCATGTCAGACATAGCCTCCAAAGTGGGTGCTGCGGTTTCATGTGCTTTTTCAACAAAACACATAGTTGTGTATATTGATGTTGGCTGTCTTCTCATCTCTTGCCAATCGGAGTCTGTGAAGTGAAAGGTGTCGCTTCTCCTTTGATGTTGCAGGTCAGTGAAACTTTCAGAAGGAGCACTCTGGAAGCTAGAAATATTAATCAGATGTTTGGATGTCTTTCTGGAGCACAAAGTAGATTTGCAGACCCTGCTGTCAGTCACCATCAGACAAAGCCTTAGAAGCCTTCACTCAATATATCTGGATATATTTTGAATATATCACTTTAAGCAAACCATCATTTTTCATTTGCAGAACCTCCTTCCTAGATTGGAATTCAAGATAATCACAATAATCCTACATTGAGAGGATATCATCATCATCATGTGTTGGAGGTCTTCTAGTCCAACCCCCCTGCTCAGACATGAAAACTATAGCATTTCAGGCAAATGATCTTCTTAAACCTCCAGTGTTGGAGAATTCATAACTTCTGGAGGCAAGTTGTTACACTGATTAATTGTTCTGACTGTCAATTGCTCCAACTGTCCAACAGTGGAAGTTTGATCTAGACTCCAATTCTGTGTTCCTAACAAAAACAAATCCTATGAAACCTGGTATAACTTAACTTCCATTGTAAACTGTACGTTGTATTTAGGATCATGATAATGATCTTACATTGAGAGGATATGATCATCATATGATTGTCATCATCATCATCATCAGTGTTGGAAGGGACCTTGGAGGTCTTCTAGTTCAACCCCGGTTCAGGCTTGACAGCCTACACCATTTCAGACAAATGGTTGTCCAGTATCTTCTTAAAAGCCTCCAGTGCTGGAGCACCCACAATTTCTGAAGGTAAGTCATTTCCCTGGCTGATTGTTTTTTCTGCAAATTTCTGGTGACTAGTTTGATGATTAGTTTCATCCATCACATTAAGCCTGGGATCCTCCAAATGTCTTCAAGTCCCTACCTCAGGCCTGTCAAACTGGTGGCCCATAGCCTGGATGCATCACCCACAGGCCACACCCACCCCAGCTCCGCAAAGGCAAAAAACTAACCCCAAAAACTTTAACCTTAGACTGTCTACTATGGACCTCACCCCTTTCCTAAGAGGTCTATAGGGGTCATGCATAAGCGCACCAACGTGCCTACCGTCCCTGTCCTATTGTTTCTTTTATATATGTTTTTATTTTTCTTATATGTAGACATGTATTCATAACTATGTTTATACTTATACCTGTTATCTTATAATTGCTTGACAAACAAAGAAGAAAATAAGATTGTGATACATCACCTGATGAAATCAAGTTTGACACCCATGCAGCACCTAGTCACTCTAACAATATGAAAATAAAAACAAAAATAAAAACAGAAGTCAATGAGTTTTTGTACTCCCATAATTCTGAAAGGCATTAGGTGCATCAAGCTGTGTGAGATGTGCTTGGATCTGGCTGAGCACGATGGGAATCTCCCATCATGATAGCAGTTCCTAAACAATGGTCCATGCAGGGGTGGGCAGCTGGGGATTCACAGGGGTTCAGGAGAACACCTTGCTAAGATTCTGTGCAGTTCAGAAAACCCCCAAATCCTACTCCTGGCTGGCCCCACCCAGCCCTCCCATCCCCAGAGCCCCAACACTGCCCATTTTGGATGCAGGTAAGTGCAGGGTACGTGCGAAGTTTCAGGGAGGGCAAAAATGGGTCTCCTGGAAGTTCAGGAAGGGTGGAAATGGGCCCATTTTTGGCTTCCAGAGAGCCTCAGGTGACCAGGGAGGCCGTTTTTGCCCTCCCAGAGGCTGAAGAAAAACCTTGGGAGAGCAAAAACACCTGCCCGTGGTGCAGGAGGCCAACTAGGCCATGTCCCCCATGGCCACGCTCACATAGCAACTGAGTAGAGAAACCCTTGCTAACATTTTTGAAGCCCATCCCTGGGTCAGTGGCTCAATGAGATGTGTAAATGCAGGCAGCGACCTGTGACCCATTGAAGGCCCATTATAAATATAATACTTGACTCATATTACCTGTTCTCCTGAGCAGATAAAGGTCTGAAAGGGCCTCTGGGTTTTGTGGAGATATTTTCTGAGAACAGTGTTCCTTTTAATGATGTGGTAATCTGGCACTGATAGTTTGATAGCTGCATGAACACTGGTAATTGGGTAGAGGCAGGAGATCCTTCACTCTGTTTTCCTTGTCCTTAATTGCAGCAGTCAATGGGCTGGTGAAATTGAGTAGGCTCATGGTTAATTGCTTGACTGAATTGTTCCCCAGCTGATAGGCTTTGTTTGCTGCATTCCACCCAAAGTCTTCCTTGAGAGTGAGAACAACTTCAGAGCTCACACCCCTTCTGGGAAAAAAAAAACCCAAAACAACTATCGCTCTGCTTTTGTAATCCAATTTCACTGCTGTAAATAAAGAACTTCAAAGTTGTGGTAATTGAGAAAGCTTCCCATTCTTTGTTTATTTCCTAAGTTGCTGGGGAAACTGCAGCCCATTCTATCTTTTTTTCCCCCTTTCTTTCCCAGCACTGGATGTTTGTTGCTGCGATTGTGTTCTGTTCTCTTTTCTCAGTGATAATCTGGTTGTTTTGCTATTTTCAGCTAGCCATTGATTTACAATTGATTAATAATTATATCTTCCCTCGCTGTGTAGCGTAAAGGAGAAAAGGTGTTTCCTTCAGCAAGGGAAGCAAGAAAGAATGGAAAGAAAGGGGACAAAGGGTTGCAGTTAAATACGATTAATGTTTTGTCTCATTGGGGGGATGAGGCTGGTTGTAGGAGTTAATGAAAAGGAGCTGCTTTTGCCACAGTAGGGTTTCCTGTAGTGCATTAGGAGGGAGTAGTGCAGAAAGAAAAGAAGCCTTATTGTGTGCGGTTAAATCTGTATCTTAAGCCAGACCCTAAAGGCTAGGTCACACTGGCCGAGGGATGCAAAACATATGCAAAAAGGACACAGTGGACAAGCAAATTTTTGGGGGTGGTTCCATCCATTGTTATCCACTCTCAAAATTGGTGAAAATTTGCATAAACAGAATGGAAAACAACGGAAAGGAACAGACGGGTGTAGTACGTAGCGAGGATGTTAAGTGGATGTTCATAGGAAGCCTAGCGGATGGAAGCGGATGGAAGCGGATGGAAGCGGATGAAACATCCGCAGGGCTTCTGGGGGAGAATAGTGAAGTGGACGCGTAGCGGAAAGAGCGGATGCATAGCGGATGACCCAGATGCATCACGGACACCTATAGGATGCATAGCAGATGCGTAGCAGATGCAAAGTGTTCACTGCACATGCGGGGAGGATGAATTGCATCAGCTCCACAGATATAAAAGGATGCAGCTCACAAGCAGTCACAATTCAGAGGAAAGACCTGCTGCCAGAGACATCTTGAAAGAACACCATGGTTCATCAGTCAGGGAAGAAGGGGAAGCCTGTGCCTATTCCTGCCTGCCCTGTCAAGAAGGACAGAACCACCATTCCACCCCCTGGTGCTGACTCTGAAGCTGCTGGTGCTTCTGCTGCTGGTGGTGGTGCTTCTGTTGCTGCTGCTGCTGCTGGTGGTGTTGCTGCTGGTGGTTCTTCTCCTGCTGGTGCTGCTGGTTCTTCTCCTGCTGGTGCTGCTGGTGCTTCTCCTGCTGCTGCTGCTGGTGCTTCTCCTGCTGCTGCTGGTGCTGCTGGTGCTGCTGCTGGTGCTTCTCCTGCTGCTGCTGGTGCTACTGCTGGTGCTGCTGCTACTGCTACTGCTGCTGCTGTGGTGGACCAGCCCCAAGGCCCTCAAAGCCCTGTTGTTGAAAGCCCTGAAGCCCCTGCCAGAGGGAGGAAGAGGCAAGGCAAGGAGAAGGGAGAGAGGAAACAGTACTACATTTCCGAGGACCATGAGGAGGAGGTGCTGGAATGGCTGAGGGAGAACGAGTACATGTGGAGGAAGGGCCACAGGCTCTATTGCGACACCAAGAGAAAGCAGGCAGCATGGAGAGACAAGGCAGAGAGCCTGAGCTACACTTCAGATGTCCTCCTGGGATGGTGGAAGCACATGCACACCTGGTATGGCAAGCTGCACCTCAAGAAATCTGGGCAGGCCGCTGTCAAGCTCACTGACTGGGAGATGTACGTCATGGCCAAGTGCAGCTTCCTGGAAGGTGAGGTCCACCACCGAGGAGCAGCCCCTCTGTCAACCCTCTCCCTCAGACAGCCCACAGACAGCCAGTCCTCTTCCAGCCAGGAGACAGCTACCGTGTCGAGGCAGGTGTCTTTGGAGGGCCCCATGGCAGAGACCCTCCCGACAGCTGCACTCCCCATGCCAGAGGATGTGGAGGATCCCCTGTCTCAAATGGAGCAAGAAGAAGCAGCAGCCAGAGACCAACCCACACCCACACCCAACTCCACCTCCACAGAAAGCAGGCAGAGAGGCAGACCAGAGGGACAGAGCCATACTGTCCTGTGGAGATCAGGGACACAATCAAAACCAGCACAGATCTTCTCTCTCAGCTGGTCCACAGCGACATACCATCCTCGAACCGCAAGCCCATCATCATGTGCGTGAGCCAGACCCTCATGGACTTGCCCGAGGCCCAGTACCAGGTGATGAAGGAGAAGATCACAGCACTGCTGCACCATCCTCCAGGCCCAGATGAACCTGCTCCGACCCACTCCAGGACTGCTTCTCCACCCAAGGCGATGTCACAGCCCTTCCATGGCTTTCAACAGCCCATCACCTACCAAGGCTATGAGTACCAGGACTTTCCACAGCTGAGGCAGCCCTTCCCAGTTCAGGCCCAGGTTCATCGCATGCCACAGATGCCATACCTCACCCAGCTGCAGACCAGACAGCCCCACTACACTCCTCCTTCCTCCACCCCACAGCCAAGCCCCTCAACAGAAAATCTGTCATCAGTACTGTGCCTGACATCCCAGGTCCTTGAGGAAGGGCCTCTGAATCTCACGGGACTGAGTCAGCTCTCTGAGAGCTTCCTGAACACACCATCCCCTGTTGTACTCTCAGGGCCAAGCACCCCAATGGCGCCTCAGACCAGCACTCCAGCCACAGCCACCTCCACAGTCCCTGGCCGCTCGACAGCTGAGACCATGGACATGCCTCAGAGTGAGTGAGAATAGTGCCAGAGACTGAGTTGTTACCTGTTCACTTTATCTTTGCTTAAGACACTTTTCTTGGTTCATTTTGCTTTTTTAATAAAGCCATACAGTTTACTTAAGACAGTTATTAATAAAGGTTATCTTTGCTTCACACACTTGGTTTATTTTTTTTACTTCATAAAGTGTTGGTGAAAACTTTGAAAAAATGGTTAATCCTTTGCATGCTTGTGGGATGGGTAAGGATAGTTGTGGGATAGGTAAGGATAGCTGTGGGATAGATAGACCTCCAGTGCAAGCATAGTGGGACTATATGGTCCACCCTCCCAGCTGCCACACATATGGCCCTTTTTCATCAATAACAATTTATTCATTGATCAACACATTTCAAAATAAAAAAACCTCTTTATTAATGCCCTATTCATTGTAGGACCACTCAACATTCATGGCACAATCTCATCAGTGTTATGTGACAGGCTGAAGGAAGCACCCATTAGTCATCTGTCATCCTGTCTTGCCAATCCACTGCACCAGCTAGGGAGTTGCACCAGTAGGTTGCGCTTCTTCTTCCCTTCATGTGAAACTCTGTTGGGGCCTTGTACATCCACAGTGTCTATCAGGTTTTGTCTTTGCCTCCATTCACCAGGCTCCATGTCCCCATTCCCTTGTTGATGGTCCACAAGTCTGTTCTGCAACACTGGGTAGCAGGTGCGCATGAGATTGTGCAGGATGCAGCAAGCTTCCACGATGTTCCTCACGGTCCCTGGATGATGCTGCACAGTGGTGAGAAGTACCTGGAACCTGTTGGCCAGGATGCCAAAGGCGTTCTCCACCATCCGTCTTGCCCTGGACAGCCTGTAGTTGAAGATCCTCTCTTCTCGGGTGAGGTATCTTGAACTGTAGGGCTTCATGAGCCCTACAGGCTGAGGATAGTTGTAGGATGGGTAAGGATAGCTGTGGGATGGGTAAGGATAGTTGTGGGATGGGTAAGGATAATTGTGGGATGGGTAGGGATAGTTGTGGGATGGATAAGGATAGTTGTGGGATGGGTAAGGATAACTGTGGGATTGATAAACCTTCAGTGCAAGCATAGTGGGACTGTATGGTCCACCCTCCCAGCTGCCACACATATGGCCCTTTATTATCAATAACAATTTAATCATTCATCAACACATTTCAACATAAACAAAACTCTTTATTAATGCCCTGTTCATTGTAGGGCCACTCAACATACATGGCACAATGTCATCAGTGTGATGAGAGAGGCTCAAGGAAGCATCCATTAATCATCTACCATCCTGTCTTGCCACTCCACTGCTCCAGCTGGGGAGTTGCACCAGTGTCTCAGGAGGTTGCGCTGCTTCTTCCCTTCACGTGAAGCTCTGTTGGGTCCTTGTACATCCACAGTGTCTATCAGGTTTCGTCCTTGCCTCCATTCACCAGGCTCCATGTCCCCATTCCCCTGGTGATGGTCCACAAGCCTGTTCTGCAACACTGGGTAGCAGGTGCGCATGAGATTGTGCAGGATGCAGCAAGCTTCCATGATGCTCCTCACAGTCCATGGGTGATGCTGCATGGTGGTGAGAAGTATCTGGAACCTGTTGGCCAGGATGCCAAAGGCATTCTCCACCACCCATCTTGCCCTGGACAGCCTGTAGTTGAAGATCCCCTCTTCATGGGTGAGGTATCTGGAAGTGTAGGGCTTCATGAGATAGGTTCTGAGGGAGAAGACGTCATCCCCCACGATGAAGTAGGGCACATCTTGTGTGTCATTGGGTAGGGGGTCTGGATCTGGAAAACCCATGATGAGGTTGTGTTCCAGCCCATCCTTGAGGTCACTGGCATTGTATACCTGGCTATCTGAAGCTGACACATTGCCTGAAGCATCGATGTACATGAACATGTAGTCAGCCTCAACCATGGCAAAGAGGATGATACTGAAGAAGCCCTTGTAGTTGTAATAAGAGAACCCTGAGTTGGCTGGAGCTTTGCAGGCCACGTGCTTCCCATCTATGGCTCCATCAATTCCACCTCTGCAGCTTTCCTCCAGCCTTCTTCAGTGGTGGGACACTGGAGGAGCTCCTCCACGTATTCTTCGATGATGGCCTGCACTACTTCTCTGACCACAATGCTGATGGTGTTTTGTGGCACCCTCCAGGCATACTGAATGTTTCTGTATGTGGTTCCAGAGGCTAGGTGCTGCAGAGTCAGTGCCACCTTCAGTCCAGGGTCCAGGCTGGGACGGAAGTTGGTGCTAGGCTTGGTCAACCTGGGTCTCAGACGCTCTACAATTTCGTCAAACATGGCTGGTGGCATCCTCATGAAGTGATGGAATGCACGAGGGTCTTCATTCCTCAGCTCCACCATCAACTGGTCATACAGTCCAAACTCCATTCTTCTCATGATCCATCATCGGACCCACACAGCTCTTGGACGTCTCCTTCTTCTCCTTGTGTATAAAAGGTGAAACAGTCTGAACAGGGTTTGGTTCTGGTGATGAATGATCGCAGATACCATACAGACTGTGTCATGATCCATGGTGGAGAACAATGGATGATGTGGAAGACCAAGACCAAGGGTGAAGAGGTCTGTACACCACGGCTGCTGGACTCATACTGAGATCCAGGTGATTTCCTCCGTCTTTTTATCGGAAATATCGGTTGTCTGCTAGGTGTCCTTCTACATGCTCTAGACATACTGCAGACATCCTAAATATACAAGATACATCCTAGATACAAACGTTTTGTCCATTTTAATCCTTTATATAGGAGATGCATCTGCTTACATCCTTTCTATTTCCATGCTACTAATGCTGTGTGGACATTCCGTGTACCTTTTGCTTCCTTCCTCTTTCTATTTTCAGCTGCAGCAGATGTGAGTTGCGAGGATGTCCAGAGGATGCCGAGAGGATACAGCGGACATTTCACGGATGATAACGGACATAGAACATTTGTTGCCCGTATGTGTCGCGGATGTACATCGTACGCGGCGGAAAGTTCATCCGATCAAAAAGTTTTGTGCAGCTCAAAACTTTTTGAGCGGATGAAATTGCAGTAGACGGATGTTTGACGGATAGAGCGTATGAAACACGTACACAGTGAGTACACAATGGATGCATTGAGTTTTCCAATGGATGGCAAGCTTTTTTGTCCATTTTATGTCCTCTTTGCATCTGTTGGTGCAGTGGGACATGGGCTTAAGAGTTGTTTTGCTGAGTAGCAACACTAGAGGGAATGCTGGAAAATAAGAAATAGGAGAAATAGAAATGAAAAATCCTTATTTCTTTGTCTACTACTACTTCCTAGCATATTCCTGTAGTTGCAGGGTCCAGTTTTCAGATTTTTAAATGCAACTTTGCATGGTCAGCTGTGTCTCCAAGGCACAAGCATGTGGCTTGCATATTTTTGTTGATAGTGTCTTACCACCTCTGTTTTGGACACCCGTGAGGTCACCGGCCATTGATTTCCAGTTGGTAGGCAGTCTTGGCCATGGTGGAATGTACTGCTTCCTGGACATGTCCATACCAGTGGATTTGGCCTTCTCTCATCTTCTCTATAATTGGTGCCACATCAAAATGTTGTTGAATATTATCATTTGTGATATGGTCAAGAAGGGAGATGCCTGATAGCCAACAGAGCATTTGCATTTCCATGGCAATTCATGGAGATAGTTATAGTCCCTTTTGTTGCTGCCCAGCATTCAGTGCCATCCAGTGCAATGGGGCGGATAGTTGTCTTGTAAATCTTAGATTTAAGACGGGTTGACATTCGTCTGTCACCTAACACACCGGTGAGTTCTCACCAATGCATCCAGGCTGCATTCACCCTTGCTCACACCTCACCATTGATGTCACCATTGCTTTGAAGATGGGATACCATATACCAAAAGATGTCCACCTTCTTTAGGTTTTCTCTGTAAAAACTATATATCCCTACATTTTCATTAAATAGTTAGATTCTGTATTGCTTTCTTCCTACAGCTGAGAAAAAGTGATTGGCCCAAAGTCACCCAACTGGATTTGTACCTATGTAGGATTACAACTCAATCTCCTGTTTTTTACCCTGTTTAATCACCTCATCACATATTCAGTATGTATGCATGAGCCTCCAGCTGCATAAAGTTTGCAGGTATTCCCTCGACTTAGGACCACAATTGAACCCAATATGTATGTTATTAAGTAAGACATGTGGTAAGTGAGTTTTGCCCCATTTTACGACCTTTTTAGCCACAATTGTTAAGTGAATCATTGCAGTTGTTAAGTTAGTAACATGGTTGTTAGGTGAATCTGGCTTTCCCATTGGCTTTATTTGTCAGAAGGTAGCAAAAGCTATTCACATGACCTCAGAACACTGCAAACATCATAAATATAAACCAGTTGCCAAGTGGCCAAATTTTGATCACGTGACCACTAGGATACTGCAGTGGGCTTAAGTATGAAAAATGATCATAAGTCACTTTTTTTCAGTGATGTTATAACTGACGGTCACTAAAGCAAACTGTTATAAATTGAGGACTACCTGAATTTATTCCTGATAGGTCATTAGTTCATATTAAAATTTAAACTGTTCCCATACTATTGGCAAGTGAAGTAAACTCCACATACCCACAAATAACATTCTTTAGTTTACTTTGTTGAAAGGTGCCAAAATGCCTTTCCTTCAAGGATTCGATTTTCCCACTGGGAGAGCTCTGGTGCAAAGATACGGACAACTGCTTGAAAGCTGGATCTTTTTATTTTTCAGGAAGGCGAGGGACAGCAAGAAGTCTGCGTTCCTGGGCTAGCTACCTTCGTATGGTAAGTCCCTGGTTTCTTATACCCTTTTCTTCTTTTGTGTGTGAATGTTGGCATTTGTGTTTAATGTTTCAAATCCTGTTGGAGTTTGTCTTTATTCCCGCCAGAGGGCAAACTCCGTGGGGTACAGAAGGCAAAATCTGTGGGGTGGTTTGATTGTATTATTGGTTTTTTCCTAATCTCTTTTAGTTTTACAATGGTTTTTAATATTTGTTTTGTGGCAATATCCTGTCTGTCTCTTGTAATTTATATATATATATTGTGTCTTTTGTCTGTTTTGCTTATTTGGCATGTCCTGTGTTTGTAAGGGTTTTCTTTTCTTATTTGCCTAGTTTTCTTAATTACTTGGGCTTTTGTCAAAAGGGGTTCTTTAGTACCTTTTATTTGATTCCTTTTCCTATATAAGTTTGTTTCATGGCTGGCCTGACGTTCCCTTTGGGCTTTTCCTGCTTGAGTGACACCACTGTCTTCGTGAGGTTCCCTTTCTACAACTCCATGTGAGAAGTGAGATTGTTTTTGCCTGTTCGACTCTGCTGGAGAAGCCTTTCCCACTATTGATTCCAGCTTGTCTAGGAATCAGACTGTATCATTAGTAAACAAAAGGGGAGAATTAGAGCATTGTATAGCTACTAATAACCTCAAGGAAGAAAATGGTATTTTCAGCAACATATAATCTGGGCCAATTTTGGCACCACTTTTTCAAGTTCAGCTCAACCATTGGGAAAGTCCATAAGGAGCCCAACGAGTTTATGGCAAGAAATAGAGATGATTCATAAATCTTTCATGCTGGAAAAAAAAATGAAAGCGGCTACAACAGACAAACTTCATCTAGTTATCACAAAATACTTATAACTCTGCTTACAATAATGTTGACAATTTATTATTTCATCTCCATTCCAAATCTCTGGACAAGAAAAGAAAATAGCCTCCTCCTCCTCTTGCCCCAAGCCCAACAACAGTCCAGATATTATCTGTGACAGAAAGAGGGTGAAAACAGCCCCTCCTCAATAGTTCCCAGAATATATTTTAGATGCAGATAGTAGAGATTTCTCAGTCTGAGAAATTTTTATTTATAGGTGTGAAACAATAACTCAGCTTGGAAGAATCACTATGTTTCTAATAAAGGTTTGCTCATTGATTTAGTGGCAAACCAAGTGCTGTATATCACTGTAGGAAAACTGCTATTTATTCAGTTTTCAGAAAGAAAGGGTCCCAGCTAGTGGTGGGATTCAAAATTTTTTACTACTGGTTCTGTGGGCATGGCTTGGTGGGCATGGCTTGGAGGGCATGACATGACTTGGTGGGCATGTTAAGAGAAGGATACTGTAAAATTTCCATTCCCTTGCCACCCCACTAGCCTGCTTTCCAGCTCCATACTCCTGTGCAGGGGCAACAAAAGAAGACCCAGCCAATCAGCTGGGATTCAGGAGGCAGAGAATAGATGGGGGTGGGGCCAGTCAGAGGTGGTATTCTGAACTAATAAAATTTCCACTACTGGTTCTCCAGAACTAGTCAGAACCTGCAGAATACCACCTCTGGTCCCAGCATTGGTGAACATGCGGATTTCTAAGCAGCTAGATATCTCATCTTAATCAACAACTGTAAGTATTTTGTACTAGAGAAACCCTTAAGAAAAAGTCTTCCTTTCATTTGCCTACATCTGTGACAGGCCACCCTTGGGATGGGTCAATATCCTGCAAAGTAACAAATAAACTTCTCTGGTTTGAACAACCTGAGGCTCCAGAAATGGAAAGCTATCAAAGTATATTGAAATGTGATCTTGGAAGTCCCCTCCAAAAAGTTATTATCAAATTGTAATTTCTCACATAACCCAAGAAGAAACCATCAGATGCTTAGGAAATGTATCAAATACAAATAAGCCATTATTAGTAATGTTGGGCAGTGTTGGACTTAATGGTTTAGTGGCTGTGGTCTAGACAACAGATTGGCTGGTTGAACAGCATGCCATGTATTGACTTTATAAGTCCCACGAAGATTTAAGTCATAGCATTACAATAACATTAACATTAACAGCCTTGCTGTTCCATGATGGTTCTTTCTTGACATTACCTATTCGTTGACACTCACACATACACAACCAGTTGAAAGTGTAACAACACCTTGTCTCAGTTTCAAAATAAACTTTGTTTTGTTAAAATTTGCAGCAGTGTTAAAACTTAATTGTGGATGCTCAACTCATATTGGATTGCTTAAACACATTATGACAAAATGTATGCAAGGAGCAGAGAGGGGTGTGTGATCCCCACTATTTATTGATGTTGCTGATCAAAGGACAACATATGTAATGAATCAAACAGAAAAGTGATTACATTGTATATAAATTGGTGCTTAAGGTTCTTGCTTTTTTTCTGCCTTTTCACTCAGCTTCTTTCTTTATGTCTCCAGTTAATAGTACACTTCCAATTAACTTGCATTTTTGCAGCTCATAAAGCTCAAGATGAACTCATTCCAAAATACAATTTTAATCTGTTTAAGATGTTTCTGGAGGTACTGCACTCTCTGCCATGGGACAAATTAGCAAAGGATGAGTGATCTTGGAACAAGGCAAGCTGCATCTTTCTTGAAAGTCTCTTTGATCTTATAGTCACGTGCTCAAAATTACAAACTGAAATAGCCACTGAAAATTTTCTGTCATTTTTCCCAAAGGGGTTTTTTCTCTTTCTTTTTTTTTTGCAGAATGTCTTCCTCTGTGAATGTTTTGCAAATTGTTTAGAGGAATTGCTTGTGCTGCTACTGCTGCTCTCTGCTGTTGTTATTGTTGCTGTTAATGTTAACATTAATTGTTAATGTGAATGTTAATTGTTAATGTTATTTTTAAAGTTAATGTTAATGTTATTGTAATGACTGAGAAACATTTGTCAAAATTAACCAACTGTTTCCCTTTATCAAAGAGAATGGAAGCTACATAATGCTTTTGTCCCTCGGGTAGGGAAGAAAACAGAGAAGCATCTTTGATTGTTTTCTTCCCATCTCTAATGAATATATTTAATTTCTGGGAGGCGTGCAAATAAATCCATCAAATTGACCAGATGGTTCAGGAGACCAAGAAATGACATTGGATTCCTGTTTCAAATGTCCTGTTTCAAAAGCCAGGAGTTATCATTAACTGGCTCATAGCTGAAGACTATCCACTTAAAGAATTATTTTCAGATTTTCTACTGAAGGCTTCTATTTTTCATTGAATGTGTAACCTGAAGAAGACTGTATAGATTTCTTAAAGTCTTTAATAGCCCTTTACCAGGCAGAAGGAGGCAATCACTTCATGCAATAGATATCAAGGTAGGATGGATGAAGATGGAAGTGAGACCTATTTGTCTCACAGCAGGAAGAAGAAGAGAGACATGGACCTCACAATAGTAAATTATACCTTCATACCTACTGCAATGCACTTTTACATGGAGCTGCTTTAAGGATGCCTCAGAAGTTACGGCCAGTCCAGAATTGGTGGGAGAGTATTATATCTAGCCTTGTTGGTACAATGTTTTAACTGCAATATTGCAGGCTAACTCTGCCCACAGCTTGGACTTTGATCCTGACTGGCTGAAGGTTGACTCAGCCTTCCATCTGTCTGAGGTCAGTAAAATGAGGAACCAGATTGATGTATCAACTAATGTGTCAGAGTGCATATGGCTTTACTACATGAGACAACCCAAGAGCAATAACAGCAAACAGAGGTTTGTAATAAATTGTGGCTTTATCTACAAAAGAATAGATATTATACATACACATACTATAGGCAGAAGTTAAATAAACAGCAAATTACAGCAGGGAAGAATGCACAGTGAGAGAGAGACACCCTTACAGGGCCTCTTCTTATTATACAGGCTCTTAAAGGGCAGCTAAAAACTTTGCTGATTCATTCCCATCATTACATCAGTGCATTGCTGCATCATCGCAGCAGCTGGTCAGCTGTTAAATCACTACCCTGACATAATGCTTACATTATAAACCACCCAGAGCACATTGTAAGGCCTAAATGCTCTTGCCAAATACTTTCATCATCTATGACACAGTTGCTACCTGTGAAATTTACAGTGTTGGTTTTCAATGATAAAGACCTTACAAGGCCACTTTCCCTAGTCAGACCAGGCCCACCTACTGTATCACCTTAGTTTACAGACAGTCTCCGGGTTAAGAACATCCAGCTTAAGGACAGCTCCTAGACATGAACGGGCTGCCGATTATTAAAAATGATGGATGGTGTTCTCCTTCCTCAAGCCAACAAACTGCTGAAGCCATGCAACACTTCCAGGAACTGCTGAAGCCGCACATTTTTAATATACAGCCTGCTTTTGGCAGTTTTCAGCAGTTCATGAAAGCCTTGTGTGGCTTCAGCAGTTCATCGGCCCGAGGAAGTACAGCTTTTTTCAGTAAAAGGTGGCCCCTTTGTAAGTACAAGTTTCGACTTACATACAAATTTGGGTTAAAGACAGAGTTAGGAGTGGAAGGTATTCTTAATCCAGAGACTGCTACTCCTAATTCTCAGTAAAAGGAGGTGCGGCTCAGGGCTGCTGCTTTTTGACAGCCATGGAATTTTTCTGTAAAGCTGTCCCGGTGACATTCAAATTGGCATCTTCCCTCCCTGATCACATGCTGAAGGCTGAACTTTTACAGAGCATTCTAGTGAGACCAGGGGCATCCTTTATTTTATTACTTGGATGCTTTTTTTGTTTGTTTAGATTTGTAGGACTGCTCACACTTTCATCTCTTTTTACCTTTTTAGGCTTACTTTTATGCTTACTGATGTTTTAAAATTATGTTATTTTTCATTTCATGGAAACCACCAAGTATTGAACTGATTATGGTAGCATCAGTGGTGGTATGCTACTGGTTCGGATCGGTTTGATCGAACCAATAGTAAAAAAAAAAAAAAAAAGCCTTCCATGATCAGCTGAGAGGAGAAGGAAGAGAAAAGTGAAGGATTGGCCCTCCCACCTGCCCCTGCACTTTTCTCTTCTTTATCCTCACAGCTGATTGGTGCTGCAGGCCTCAGCTGGTGTGGGGAAAGCTGCTGGTGCTCATTAGGTGCATGCTCATTAGATGCACTTGTGTTCTGACCCATGCCCTTTTCCAACAAATCAAACACAAATTCAAAAGGAACAAAAACCTTGTAATGTTTTTACAAAATAATTAGCTGTGATAAGCACAAGCCTTGACAAACTGTGCGAGGCTCGCCAAAAGACAAGAAATAATTTGCAATACAAACTCAAGATTCTGTAACGTCCACGAGGTTGCAGTTTCAAAACGTCTTTGTCTTCTGCAAAGAAGATTTGTTTCACAGCTGGCTTTTATCTTCTTGAGGGAGGGGATATAACCTTGCAGCATTACTCCCGAGTCACCCATGCTGTTGTAACTGCTCTTTCCTACGAGCAATCCTGCATGCATGCACACTTGGCACAGGCTCCTCGGGAACCTCCTCATTAATGCTGCCAGCCCCCACATCTCTGAAGGCAGCAGTCTACTCCCTAATGGTCCTGACTTCTCATCTGAGTCCTCACTCTCCTCAGCCATCCACTCCTGCTGCCGGCTAACCACAACAGCTTGCACGTGTGTGTGATTATCAAACCGGTGGTGGAACAGGTAGGATTCTACTACTGGGTTGTATATAATCAACATGTAATCAAACAAGCATGCCACACGTCTTGCTTTATGTCTTTGATATTATCCTGATGTCTTTAGGTATAAGAAGAGGAACTTCTGTTCCATCTCACCATTGCAGAAAGATTCCACAGCCACTTTGATCAGCTTTTGCACATGAAATGGGTGGGTGCGGGCATTTTCTTTGCTTCAGGAAAAATATAAAAAATCGTCTTAAACCATCCTTAGTCCTTTCTTAATGCATTTATATGAATGTTTCTCAACCTTTGCAAGTTTAAGATTTGTGGGCTTCAAGTCCCAGAGTTTACACAGAAGTGAATTAAGAGCAATTTTTTATCCTGGGTGTACAAGTTGCACAACTTTTTTTATCCAAACATCAAGCTGTATTCATTCATAACAGACGGCTATGCAAATGACTTTTCTTAGGGTTTTTTGACACGAGAAAGCCACATCCTGCAAAGCCTAAGAAGATGCTTCTTCATTTAATCTTCCAAGTGCCAATGGATCAGAGGGAACAAAAATGGTCTAAAATAAGCTTGTTATATGCATCACTTCCTGTTGGTTACTTTCCTTCTTAACAAACTAAAAAAAAAAAGGTTTTGTTGCATTCACCAAACAGCTTGCTCTGATCAGCCTAATTAACAATGTGAAAGAAACTGCAGGGGCCCAAAGGATTGAACAGAAATGCAGGTATTGATTAAACTTCCACCAGCATTTCATTGCCTGTTAAAATGACTAAAATGTACTTCACTTCAGCCATCATCATCAGAAGAGGGGGAGAGGGAGAGAGGGGGGAGGGAGAGAGAGAGAGAGAGAGAGGGAGGGAGGGAAAGGGAGATATTTTCTGGCCATATTGGACAGTATCACTGTGGTTTTCTTCATGCTGGTATCTATTGCAGCATGAATACAGTAGATATGCAGCAACCTGTGACATGGTGACACCTTAATCCTGCTTAATTTTGTTGCCAACTATCCATTCTCCTTTTGCATGCATAAATTCCATTTCTTTTGCCAATCCAAATGATTTTTATTAAAAATGAAATCTGGGTAAGGTGGCTGTTGCGCCCAATGTTTTCCCATGGGATATTAACCAGTCTTCAGGAATATTTATTTTTTAAAAAAGTTTGGTGCTTACTTTGACACTCTTTCGCAAGGCCTTGAAGACCTGGTTTGCCAATGGGCCTGGGATGGAGCCTATCGATTGCCTTATGGATTGACTATTATTGGGGGGGGGGGGGGGTGTTACTGTTTTTTACTGTTTGTATATTAGGTCGCATCTTTACAAGCAAGCCAGTTAGTCAGATCTCAGCATTGGAGGATGGATGGAATATTTTACATATTAAAATTCTTGTAATATCCTAACCTGATTGGCTGAAATGAACTGCACTGTGATTGGCCGAGAAGCACGATGGTGATTGGTTAGTAAGGAATCTCCTGTGATTGGACGAACCGATCATGGGAGATTCAGAAAGCTGTCATTGGGTGAGAGCCACTGGCTAGCTCTATAGGAAGAGCTGCCGTGGCTCGCAAAAGACTACATAGATCTAAACCTTGAATAAAGAGCTGAAGTTACGCTGGTCTCCTGTCTCCTGATTTCCCGCGCTTCCACACTGGCGATGAGGGTGGGATTCTGAGACAAGTCAGGCACGTGGCAACTGAGCTGAACAACCAACAAGATGGCTGGCAGCAACTCGCCACCCACACCATTTGACCAGGCAACCGAGGACTGGGAATCTTACATCGATTGATTCCTCATGTTCCTCGAGAGCAACAATCACAAGGATGCAAAACGACCACCGAAAGAGAGCTGTGTTCCTGACCCATTGTGGGCCAGCCGTATTCAAGATGGCCAAAGCGTTGGCCAAGCCAGAGGATGTGAAGGAGATGACTTGGCCAGATCTTGATTGATTACTTCAGAACCACTATGCCCCAGCCGTGCCAAACCTGATCCGGTGACATGAATTCTACCGTCAGGATCAAAAAGACGGAGAGATCATCGGGGATTTCGTGGCAGCATTGAGGAACATCGGAGGTGTGTGTGGCTTTTCAGACATGTATGAGGCTCTGAGGGACCGCGTGGTCCTCGGTCTCAGAGACCCTGTGCTCCAGAGCAGGCTAATGGCTTGGGCAGACATTACAGTTACCAAAGCCATTGCTGAAGCCACCGCAGTTGAAGCCACAAAGAAATCAGCGGCCAAGATGTGACAAATGAATGCAAGGGACCAGCCAACAACATTGGAGACCAACACATCTCCCGAAAAATGAACTGAAACTGGTCACAAAGCAACAACGGTGCACTACGAGGACGTTGACCTATCACCCAACACCGACGATGAGGAAGAGGAGATCCACAGATTGCAAGCAGAGTGAGACCAGTGGAGAAGTTGTAAGTTGGGCTTCCAGTGCACCAGTTGTGGCAGCAACCACCCCCGTTCTGAGTGCCGGTTTTTAGACGACATTTGCCGGTACTGTGAAAAACGGGGGCATATCGCCAAGGTCTGCCGCAACAAATGGAACTTCAGCTCAAGATGACGTGACAACATGCCTCCCAGAAACTGAGACAGATTCACAGAGAACCGATGGAACCGCGAAAACTGAAGCAAGCGGCTCAGCAAAACCAGATGACGGGAAGAAACCCATCAAACGGTCACAATTGGCCATTCAGACAACTCAGACACAAGAAAAGTACATATGCAGGTCAACATTGAAGGCAGGCCATGCAGAATGGAGGTGGACTCCAGATCATACCTCTCTGTGGTGTCCTGGGACACAATTAAGAGGTTAGTGCCCAGCTTACAGAAACAAGAGCTGGAGCACCAGAAACGCACGATTAAAGACTATCAGGGAAACAGAATCCCCGTAATAGGAATTGGACACTTCCATGTAACCTTCAAAAGACATGGAAAAGTACTTCCACTCACTATTGTCGACAGAGAATACCCAAGCCTGCTGGGTCTAGAATGGCTTGTGCCATTAGGGATCGAGGTGATGGGCATCAACCATGTTGAGGAAACAGACTGGGAAGAGGAGTTGATGAAGGAATTCCAAGAAGTGTTCTATGGACAATTAGGCAAGTACTGGGGGTCCCCAATATCATTTAGGTTGAACCCCAATATTGCCCCAATCCATCTCAAACCAAGACGAGTTCCATTCATACTCAAACCAAAAATAGGCGAACAATTAAATAAGCTCATCGCACAAGGGGTCCTGGAACCAATAGATCATGCATACTGGGAGATCCCAATAGTCACCCCAATCAAACCAGATGGGTCCATGAGAATTTGTGGGGATTATAAAGCGACACTTAACAATGCACTGCAACAAAGTGCATACCCAGTCCTGGTGGTACAGCACCTCCTACGCTCACTTGGGGGAGGAAAAGTCTTTGCGAAGCTTGACTTGGTGCAAGCATATCAACAGCTGCCCATTGATGCCGAGACTGTGGAAGTGCAAACTATCGTGACCCACAGGGGGGCTTTCTGGTGCAAAAGGCTCCAATTTGGAGTCAGTGTGGCACCAGGGTTGTTCCAGAGTCTCATGGAGTGGTTACTCCAAGGAATTAAGGGAGTCGTGCCATATTTTGATGACATGTTGGTAGCGGCCAAAGACAAAAGACAATTGAGAAGCCGACTCAGAGAAGTCCTACAAAAATTTAAAAACGCAGGACTTAAAGTCAAAAAAGGTGAAAAGGTTGAGTTCCTGGGATATCTGGTGGACAAAGACAGAATCCACCCTACCCACAAAAAAATAAAAGCAATAAAGGAAGCCCTGAGACATCAAAATAAGGCAGAATTACAAGCCTTTCTGGGTCTAATCAATTTCTACAATGTCTTTTTGCTCGAGAAGGCAACAACAGTGGAACCTCTGCATAGGTTGCTCGACAAGACATCTGTTTGATCCTGGGGCAAGCGGGAAGAGGCTGCCTTCCAGAACATAAAAAATCTACTCACATCACAATCAGTCCTCATCCAGTACAGCGAGACCCTACCACTAACGGTAACCTGCGACACCTCTCCATTCAGCATCGGAGCTATACTAAGCCATACCCTGCCAGACGGGAGAGAAGCGCCGATTGCTTACTTCTTGAAAACACTATCAAAGGCAGAAAGAAATTATAGCCAGCTCGACAAGGAGGCAATTGCAGCGATTACCAGCGTGAAGCGGTTTCATGAGTACTTATTCGGTAGGGACTTCACCCTCATCACCAACCATAAACCACAACTGGGGATCCTGGCGGGGAACAAGGCCACCCCCAACATACTGTCTCACCAGATGACAAGATGGTCTGAGTTCCTTGCCGCCTCTACCTACCTAATACATCGCCCAGGGAAATGCATCTCGCATGCCGACGCACTAAGCCGTTGCCCCTTAACAGATTATGAAGATGATCCTGCACCCATCACATCCACCCTGCAAAGAGAGACATTGCCCAACCTACCAACAACCATGTCAGACATTGTGAGAGAGATGATCAAAGAAGGCAAACTGGCACAAGTTTTGAACTGGGTGGTAAAAGGGTGGCTGGAAACAGAAAGCAGTGACCAGTTTCAACCCTTCTGAAACCGACAAACTGAATTATCCTCCCAAAAGGGATGTATACTATGGGGTGATAGAGTGGTAGTTCCAGACAGCTTACAAAAAAAAATATTACACATGTTGCATGAGGGACACCCGGGCATTGTGAAAATGAAATCCCAAGCCAGAAGCTACGTATGGTGGCCAGGGATAGACAGAACCATTGAAACCTGGGTGGCTACATGTGGCAAATGTCAGCAATCCAGACCAAACCCGCCAGAAGCACCAACCCTCCAGTGGGGAACACCAAGGGTCCCATGGTCAAGGGTTCATATAGACTTTGTGGGATCCATGAAAGGGCACGCTTTCTTGATCACAGTAGACACTTACTCCAACTGGTTGGAGGTAAGCCTAATGCGATCTACCATGATGGAGGCGGTTACAAAACAACTAAACAGACTTTTTGCCATTCACAGCCTACCTGACTTGATAGTATCTGACAACGGGCCACAATTTACAGCATTGGCATTCGAGCAATTCCTCGCAGAACGGGGAATCCGGCATGCATTGACAGAGCCCGTTCATCTGGCAGTGAACGGGCGGGCAGAACGAATGGTCAGATACACCAAAGATGCTTTAGAAAAGATGGACACTGGTAACATACACAACAAAATAACTAAACTATTAACAATACAGCACATAACACCAAGTGCTAAAACCAATAAAAGCCCGGCAGAACTCCTGATGGGAAGAAAATTCCAATTTCATCTAAACAGACTTCACCCAACATACAATCCAGAAAAATCACCAGACTCAACCAGCCGTTACCGGGCATTTAATCCGGAAGACACAATTTATGGTAAAAAATTTTCAGGGGACCCACTATGGGTACCTGCTACAATAACCCAAGTGACAGGCCTCCGGTCGTACTGGCTGGACACAGAGGATGGAAGAAACTGGAAATGGCATGTCGACCAAATACGATCAAGAATAATTTTAAACAGCAACGAAAACCCACGAAACTCACAAACAGACTCAAATAAAAAAACTAGAGGGGGGGGAGAAACCCCAAACAATAATCAAAAAGAAAGAGAAAATAATACTACAAGACAACGACAAACTGAATGGGCCCAACCAACGCAAACCGAACCATAAATACAAACACCGCTAAATAAAAGAAGAAACCAACAATACTCACCAGAGAATGAAGGCAGCTGAAGGTTACCAGAGGAAGACGACCCACTCGGAACCTCGCCTGGAAGGAACATTCAAGCCAACTCAACCAGCCCAGGAAGACCGGCTGGGAACAAAGAAGCCGACAACTTGATTGAACCCAGTAGACCGGGTGGGAGTTGCGGCGAAAGGCCTGACTCACCCTTCCAGGCAGTTCCATGGAGAAGAGTGGGAGCAATGAAGATCCCTTCTGAACTGGCTGAAGACCACACAGCAACTGAACTGGGCAGGTCAAATAGGCAAGTAAAAAGCCCTGCCTCCCTACGCAACTACGTCACATAGGATGGACCATACTAAGAGGGGAGGGGTGTTACATATTAACATACTTGTAATACCCTAACCTGATTGGCTGAAACAAACTGCACTGTGATTGGCCGAGACGCACGACAGTGATTGGTTAGTAAGGAATCTCCCGTGATTGGACGAACTGATCGCGGGAGATTCAGAAAGCTGTCATTGGGTGAGAGCCACCGGCTAGCTCTATAAGAAGAGCTGCCACGGCTCGCGAAAGGCTACACAGATCTATACCTTGAATAAAGAGCTGAAGTTACGCTGGTCTCCTGTCTTCTGATTTCCCGCGCTTCTACAGAATATCCAGGCAATTGTTTCATATTTATCCAAATGGAACTCCCCTTTTGGAATGCTTGCTTTAAAAATCTCAGCAACCTTCATGTCTAAGCGGCAATCCTCCTCCTAAGATTGAGAAAACCCAGCTTTCCTCCTCATATCTTTATTAGCAGAAAGCCAAATGGAGAAATTACCTGGAGAAATTATTAGCTCTGTATCTTAACTAGTATGCACGCTGCAGATACCAACTTTTATGGCCCTGGGAAGTCATAATTTTGACCTGCCCTTGTCTTTCATAACTTGAAATCCAGAGCTAATCTGTATGGTAACCCTTTGAGCTGCCTAAATGTATAATCCACATTTTTTAAACAAGAGTTTGGATGTGTTGTGACATATTTTATATGTCTTAGCTTTAAGCCACTAGTTCTTCTTCCCCATTTTATATGTAAGCTCTGTCTTAATCTATGATCCAGAAAATTTTCCTCACTAAATAATTAAATAACCATCTCCTTATGGTTTGAGGAATATGGAGATCAGATATATCAGCTGTATTTAGTCACTATTATTTGACTTCAAGAAGATGTAAGAACATAGTATTATAGCAGAAGTGTTGCACTTAATTTACTTTTTCAGAAGAAACATAACATTAATGCAAGTAATACATGACACGAAGATGAGGCATGCAAAATCTTTTATTCAGCATGGTGATGTTTTGCATTAACTGCTTCCTATATTTCAAATATAATGTTAAAGTAATTAATGTTAGCAGAGGATTGAAAGAATTGGGGGCATAAAGGTAGATGGACATGAAACCTTGATATAGTTGTAAGGGGAGAAAAGAAGTTTCCCAGTTTTTAGAGGATTACTTTATTTTATTTTAAAAATGAGTCAGGGTTTTTATTTGTTTATCTATTTGTTTGACTGGGACCCTGACAATCCAAAAGAAGTTTCCATAGCAATTGTCCCTATAATTTTACCCTTGGAGCCTGTTCCCAGAGACTTCCATTCTATAAATTAAAATGGGAGATAATGACATGACCAAGGTCACTGAGATAATTTTTGTAGTTGAGAATGGATTCAATCTGCATATCCAAGACTCTAGTCCAGCATTTTCATCTCTACTCATTTGCCAATATAAATGTTCTCCTCCTCTCCTCCCCCTTCCCACCTCCTCTCCAATTCTCCTCCTGCCCTCCCTTCCCACTGCTGATCATAGTACTTTCCAAAATCCCCAGACATCTCTAACATTCTTTCCCTCTTTAACACCATTTCTGAGTGCTGGTTTTTTTTTTTTTTTTACATTTGTTACCATTTTACAGTAAAGGAAAACCACCTGACCACTCAAACAGTGCCCTCAAGATATTCTACAGCACTCTTACTGTACCAATCAATTTGATACATCCATTGCTACATCAAATATTAATGTATTGGGAGAGTATCTTTTTTTTAAAAAAAAAAAAACCATTTTACATTTTGAAGGATTTCCATTAATACCCTTGCTCTTTTTGTCTCCAGAAATAAATAGACGTATCTATATTTTTGACGTTTCCCACTGAAATGTGATGGATTCTCTTGTTTAGTAGAACTCCTACAGTGAAACTTTGCCACCTGATTAATTTTACAGGCTTATCCAAGAGCCTGGAAATAATGAGCCACTGTATGGCCACTATTTTTTTTTTCTGGTTTGATTGCAAGAGTTTTGGAAGCAAATAAAATGTAAATGGTGTAAAAGCACATGAAACAGCAGACTTGCTGAAGTTCTACGCCGCCTTCAGTCCAATCTAAGTATAGTATATAAATTCATACATTGCAATGTCCTACCTGTCAGAGAATATTTCAGCTTCAACCATAACAATACAAGAGCAAACAATAGATACAAACTCAAGGTTAATCGTACCGAACTTGATTGCAGGAAATATGAGTTCAGCAACAGAGTGATCAATGTCTGGAATACTCTACCTGACTCTGTGGTTTCTTCCCCAAACCCCAAAAACTTTAACATTAGACTTTCTACTATTAACTTCACCCCTTTCCTAAGAGGTCTGTAGGGGACGTGCATAAGCGCACCAATGTGCCTACCGTCCCTGTCCTATTGTTTCTTTTATTTTTCTTATATGTATCCATTTATTCATAACTATGTTTTTACTTGCATCTATTATCTTGTGAGCAATTGAAAAACCAAATAAAATAAAAAATAAATAAAAAATAAATAATGTTCTAGTTTTCCACAATGTTTGAAAAAGAGATATCTATCTATTGCACTGATTTCTATTGTAGAAAAAAGGGATGTATGAATGTAAGAAAGTGAGAAATGTTCTTGCATATATGAAAAAAAATAATAGCTAGGACACAATTTATTATTTTAGAAAGAATATTGCAGATTGTTTTAGCATGATGTTTTCCAGTCATTTAGAACTCAGATCCTTTCAGTTCAAGCCAGCAAGACCAATGGTCAGACAAAATGAGAGATGAATTTCAAAACATCTGCAACGTACTAAGTTGTGAAGAGGCTAATGTACCATTTTGCACAAATATTTTTATGTTTTACACAATTCAGGTCTAAAGCCCATGTCACACGAGCGGATGCAGAGCGGATGCCGAATGGATGAAGCGGATCCAGAGCGGATGCACAGCGGATGCGCAGCGGGAGCCTAATGGATGCCTGGCGTTAATTGCGCATGCGGGGAGGATGCATTGCGTCAGCCCCGCGGATATAACGGAAGCAGCTCGGAAGCAGGTCGCCATTCAGAGGAAAGACCTGCTGCCGGACACATCGACTGCCTTGCCTGCCCTGCCTGGATGTCTGCCTGCCAGCCTTGCTGCCAGCCTTGCTACCACCCCTGCTGCCAGCCTTGCTGCCAGCCTCCCTGCCAGCCTCCATGCCAGCCTCCATGCCAGCCTTGCTGCCAGCCTGCTTGCAAGCCTTGCTGCCAGCCGGTCTGCCTGCCAGCCTTGCTGCCTGCCTTCCTGCCAGCCTTGGTTCATGTCTGCCTGCCAGCCTTGGTGCCTGCCTCCCTGCAAGCCTTGGTGCCAGCCTTCCTGCCAGCCTTGGTGCCAGCCTCCCTGCCAGCCTTGGTGCCTGCCTTGGTGCCAGCCTCCCTGCCAGCCTTCCTGCCAGCCTTGGTTCCTGCCAGCCTCCCTGCCAGCCACCAACCCCACAACCATGCGGAAGCACAGCAAACCTCAGCCATCTGCTGCCAGCCCTGGCAAGAGGGACAGGGCTACCATCCCGCCCCCTGGCCCTCACTCTGGTTCTGCTGGGGCTTCTGCAGCACGGGCTCGCTCTTCTGGGGCTGGGGCTTCTGCTGCTTCAGCTTCTGGAGGAGCTGATGACAAGCACTCCAGCACCAGCCACCTCCACAGCACCTGCACCCTTCACCCCTGGGACTGAGCGACCAAGAGGAGTACCAGAGACTCATTTTTGTCTTATAGCTTGTTGTTAATAAAGTCTATTTATGATTCACACACTTGCTTCATTTCTTTTTTTTAATAAAGTCTTGCTGGAAACTTTTAGAAATGGTTTAAGCCTTTGCATGTTTGTGGGACGGGTTAGGATAGCTTTGGAATGGGTTAGGATACCTGTGGGATGGGCAAGGATAACTTTGGTATGGGTAATAGCTGTGGGATAGATAAACCTCCAGTGCAAGCATAGTGGGACTATATGGTCCACCCTCCCAGGTGCCACACCTACGGCCCTTTATTATCAATAATAATGTAATAATTATCCACACATGTCAACATAAACACAACTCTTTATTAAACGCCCTGTTCATTGAAGGCCAACCCAACATAGATGGCCCAATCTCATCCGTGTGATGAGACAGGCTGAAGGAAGCATCCATTAAGCATCTACCATCCTGTCTTGCCACTCCACTGCTCCAGCTGGGGAGTTGCACCATTGTCTCAGGAGGTTGCGCTGCTTCTTCCCTTCATGTGAGGCTCTGTTGGGGCCTTGCACATCCTCAGTGTCAATCAGGTTTCACCCTTGCCTCCATTCCCCAGGCTCCATGACCCCATTGGCTTGTTGGAGGTCCACGAGCCTGTTCTGCAAGACTGGGTAGCGAGTGCGCATGAGATTGTGCAGGATGCAGCAAGCTTCCATGATCCTCCTCACGGTCTCTGGGCAATGCTGCATGGTGGTGAGAAGTACCTGGAACCTGTTGGCCAGGATGCCAAAGGCGTTCTCCACCACCCGCCTTGCCCTGGACAGCCTGTAGTTGAAGATCCTCTCTTCACGGGTGAGAAGTCTGGAGGTGTAGGGCTTCATGAGGTAGGTTGTGAGGGAGAAGGCGTCATCCCCCATGATGAAGTAGGGCACATCTTGAGTGTCGTTGGGCAGGGGTTCTGGATCTGGGAAGCCCACAATGAGGTTGCCTTCCAGCTCCTCCTTGAGGTGACTGGCGTTGTATACCTGGGCCACTGAAGATGAGCCGTTGCCTGAAGCATCGATGTACATGAACTTGTAGTCAGCATCGACCATGGTGAAGAGGATGATGCTGAAGAAGCCCTTGGAGTTGAAATAAGTGGACCATGAGTTGGCTGGAGATTTGCAGGCCACGTGCTTGCCATCTATGGCTCCAACGGTGTGGGGGAAGTTCCACTTCTGATACCACTGCTCTGCAACTTTCTTCCACCCTTCTTCAGTGGAGGGGTACTGGAGGAGCTCCTCCTTGTATTCTTCGATGATGGCCTGCACCACTTCTCTGACCACAATGCTGATGGTGTTGGATGGCACCCTCCAGCTGTACTGCATGCTCCTGTAGGTGGTCCCTGAGGCCAGGTGGCGCAGAGTGAGTGCCACCTTGAGCCCAGGTTCCAGGCTGGGCCGGAAGCTGGTGTTTGCCTTGGTCAACCTGGGTGTCAGGCGCTGCACAACTTTGTTAAACATGGCTGGAGGCATCCTCATGAAGTTCTGGAATACCCAAGTGTCTTCGTTCCTGAGCTCCACTATCAGCTTGTTGTACAGTCCGTCCTCTGCTCTTCTGGCGAACCATCTTCGGACCCAGACTCTTTTTGGGTGGCTCCTTTTCTTCTCACAGTAGTGTTCACAGTGCCTGCAGATGGCTTCGCACTGTTACAGAACGATGGTGGCTGCTGAAAGGACTTTGTTACAATCCATGGTGGACATGACTGGATGCTGTGGAAGAGCAAGAGGCAGATGAAGGCTGCAGAGGTCTGCACCGCTGGGCTGCTGTTCTGAAAGTGAGATGCAGGCGAGTTGCTCCCCCTTTTTATAGGCAGTATAGGTTTTCCGCTAGGCATCCTCTAGGCATCCTCTAGACATCCTTAGTATCTAAGATAGGTCCCCTCTGCGAACGTTTTTTCCATTTTAAACGCTTTGTTTCCATTCTGCATCCATTCTGCATCTGTTCTGCATCCGTTCTGCGTCCGTTCCGCTTCCTCCTCACGTCCGGGCGAATGGAGTTTCGCGGATGCGTAGCGGATGCCTAGCGGATATAGCGGATGCATAACAGATGCGTAACGGATGCGTAGCAGATGTAGAATGGACGAACTGGATACATTTTCCACGCAAAAGTTTTAGGCAGCCCAAAACTTTCTGAGTGGATGAAACGTCCATAAACGGATGCTGGACGGATAGAGAGGAAGCCAAACGGAAGCAGTGAGTACATTGCATTTTCGAATGGATGGCAAGCTTTTTTGTCCATTTTACATCCTCTTTGCATCCGTTGGTTCAGTGTGACATGGGCTTAAACTTTAGAAGAGTCTGAACTGTCATGGAATACCACAATAGCTGTACAAGTTTTTTTCTCTGATATGTTTATGATTTATGTGACAAGCAATTATTTTATACCTTCATTCTTTTGTCTCCTTCTATCGAAATGTCATCTTGCATCCAAAGAATTACAGGGATCTTCTGTTTGACTAATATTCACATTTGAAAAGGGTTATTTTTTTTGCCCAGGAAACAGAGGTCAACTCCCTATCATGTTGGAATAGCACAGTGGTCTTGAAACTGCATTGGGGGGGAAAAACCCTTCACAATATTTGCAACCCTGTGTATTATTGCATAGTATGGAAGGAGGAAATGTTTTGTAGAAGAACCGAGATGGAAGTACAACCACTTCCTTCATGTTAGACAAGAAAGACATAAAAGACAATTCCCAGGTTCAACCCTTAATCAAACTTTTTTTTTATTTCTCATATAATTAAAGGTGGCTCTTCCCAGGGAACCAGTGAAATGGAATGCCAGAAAACTTATCAATATTCCCTGTAAAGTAGAACATGATCCAATTAAGAAAGAAGAGAGAGATACACAAATACATACTTATATATTCAGAATTTCAAAGGATTGCCTTTTAAAATTTATCTATTTATTTGTTGCCTTTACAGCCTGTTTCTTCTTTGAAGGCAATTTACTTGGGAGGAGCCTCCCTAATTTTATCCTCACAATAACAACCCCATGAGGATAGATTGTTTTGAAAGAGCTATTGGCACAAAGTCAACCAATGAGTTCCACAATCAAGGAGGTTGTGCATTGATTTTCCCTTGGTCCATTACCAACACCCGAACCATTTGTTCATTTGTACATTTGTTCCCTTCTATGCACCATGCTTGATTTATCTAATACAGGCTTTTTCTTTTGTATTAAAAATAAAGAGGACTCAACATTAGAAGATGAATTCATGATATTACAATTGTAAGGTAAAGTTTCCTTGAATCAGTCTCAGCTTCTAATGCCTTTATGGAGATGGTCATGTAGTTTTCTTGGCAACAGTACAAAAGTGTTTGCCACTTCCTTCTTCCTTTTTTTTGGCCTTCCCAATTTAAATTAAAGCCCAGGATTCCCCAGAAGTCTTCCCTCTAAGACTGATTCTACTTAGTTGGGTGCCCCAATATATTCAGATTGTTAATAATGAATAACATTTTATTTTCAATCATAGAGCAGCACAAGATAATACAAAACCATAAAATTTACAGCCAGCAAAATTTCATCAATAAAGTGTGAAGAATGACTAAAATATAAGCATTACTATCACAAATGTCTAATGATATTAAATTTTAATACTGCACAGAAGAAAGATGCAACATAAAATATAAGGTCTTGATAAATATTAATAGATGTATAAGATAACAATTTAAAAAATCCTATCACCGCACAGAAGCAGTTTAAGCTTTAAAATATATGAGAAAACTAAAATTGCTTACCAATACCAAATTATGAACATTATAATTTTCAAAACTATATATAGGAATAATTAATATTAAAACTAAAACTAATCCTTTCTACCCAGGGGTGGGTTTCAAATTTTTTAGCAACCGGTTCTGTGGGCGTGGCTAGGTAGGCATGGCTAGGTGAACATGGCCATGTGACTGGGTGGGCGTGGCTTCTTTTTTTGCAGCAAACCCCCCCCCCCATTTTTTTGACTTCTGGACCTCAAGGGAGCCTCTTGGGCAGTGCTTTTGCTCCCAGAAGGCTTCCCTGGGACTCAGGAAGGAAAAAAATGGAGTGAGGGCGGCACACAGCACCCTCTGTGCTCTGTTTCTGAGCCTCCTGGGCCTCAGGGGAGCTTCCTGGGGGGCATTTTTGCACCCAGAAGTCTTCCCTGGGGTCCAGGAAGGCAAAGAAACAGATTATGAGGGTGAAGCTCCCTCCCATAAGCCACCCTTTGCCTCCTGGGCCTCAGGGAAGCCTCCTGAGTGAAGCAGTAAGGGAGATACTGGCACAGCTGATCATCAGAACAGCTGATTGTTGGGAGGAAAAAAAGAAATACCTTAAGGGGAGAATGCAGTCAGCGATGTCGGGCATGCACTTGATGTCTTGCATGCATGATAAGGACTGACTGGGCAGGTAGAGGAGGGGTTGGGTGGGTGGAGAGGGGCGGGACCAGACAGGGGCATGATTTGCTGGTTCTCCAAACTGTGTAGAATCAAAACAACCGGTTTATAGAACGGGTCTGAACCAGTAGATTCCCACCCATTTCCACCTAAGCTCAAGATTCAGTTTCACCACTACCTTAAAGCTGCAGGGATCCAATATTTTTTTAGAATAATTGCACCTCTGCTTGAAATAAGCTGAGGCCCACTTAATCCATTTCCCTTGATGATAGAATACTGCATATATCCTACAGTCAAGGAATGGCCAACAGCCATGTTACTGAAATCCGGCAGCCACACATCTCATTCTACTTCTGAGGATTCAAATTAGCTTATTATGATGAGCCATGGTGTCACAGTGGTTAGAGTACAGTACTGCAGGCTACTTCTGCTGACTGCAGACTGACTGCAATTTGGAAGTTTGAATTTCTTCAGCCTTCCATCTTTCTGAGGTGGGTAAAATGAGGACCCAGATTGTTGGGGGCAACATGCTGACTCTGTAAACTGCTTAGAGAGGGCTATAAAGCAAGGTAAAGCAATATATAAGTTTAAGTGCTATTGCTATTGTGTCATAAATCTAAATTGTGGTGGTCTATGAGCTTGGTTGTTTGCTTTAAGACTTTTCATTATCCGACTAGGTAACATCATTGTTGATGTTGAGCATATGAGCACTGATGATGTTACTTAGTTGGGTAATCAAAAGTCTGAAAGCACACAGTCAAGCTCTAAGAGCAGTAAAGATTCCACAATTCAACCTTAAGATATTCTCGTCTATTAAACCTAAATTCTACAAAAGATGAGGAATGTATTCTTTTGCTTAAAAAGTCCAGGGCAAATGTCTCAACATTTGGGCTGATGCAGTTTGATGTAATGAGGAAGTCATGAGTTCTGATTTCACCTTAGGCATAAAGCCAACTTGAGCAAATCACTCATTCTCGTTCTAGAAAAAAGGCAATGACAATCCACTCCTGTAAAAAAAAATTCCAAGAAAACTGCAAGGACTTGTTTAAGCTCAAAGAATCAGACTCAATTGCATAGAAGAAGGAAAAAAGGAGCCAAAATCTGCAGTACTCCCCCAAACCATTTCTTGTTCAATGTGATGACAGAAAATTTCATTGGATTGGGAAATCTTTAAATGATTTTGAGAAATTTGCAAAAAAACACTCATATGCAGAGAGTGGGCTTTTGCTCTTGTTTTGTTATAAGGAAACTGACTGAGCATGACACTTTATCCTGTCTTTCATTGGACAATCGTCCCTCTCATGTCCTGAGGCTTGCTTGGCTTGTTACATTTTTGCAGCATCTCAAGACAGAATGGAAGAACTCTTGCAGTACAGCTTTTTCAGTAGCAGTAGCATGGGGAAAGTCTATTTTTGAGAAACTGTGAGGGAATCTTTCCTTTCCTTGGAGAAATAATTCACCCATTTTCTCCTCCTGTGGATTTGCTGGGGAATTCAAAGAACTGTTTCAAGGTAGATCTATAAACTCAGTGATTACAACCCTTTATGCTGCAGGAATGATGTTAATAATATGTCCGAATAAATGCTATTGGTTAATATTCTATTGTCATCTGGAAATATGACACCTGTAATCACAAGTTGCCCATAGCAGATCATTATTGGTTTAGCAATGACATGGTGGCTCAGTGGTTTAATGACACTGGAGATGGACTTTACTCTGGCAGTTCGAGTCCTAGCATTGCATAACATCCCATCACTTGTCTTAAGGCCCTGTCACACTGGCCGACGGATGCAAAACATTTGTAAAAAGGACACAGCGGACGAGCAAAATGTTCCATCCGTTGTTATCCACTCTCAAACGTGCCCCGAATTTGCATAACCAGAGCGGACAACACGGAAAGGAACAGACGAGGGGAGGATGTAGGGCAGATGGAAAGCGGATGCTCCACGGAAGCCTAGCGGATGGAAGCAGATGAGAGCAGATGGCACATCCGCAAGGCTTCCAGGGGAGCACAGAAAAGTGGATGCGGAATGGAAAGAGTGGATGCACAGCGGATGCCGAGCAGATGAAGCGGATGCAGAGCAGAAGCCTAGTGGATGCCTAGCGTTCACTGCGCATGCGGGGAGGATGCATTGCGTCAGCCCCGCGGATATAAAGGGAAGCAGCTTGCAAGCAGGTCACCATTCAGAGGAAAGACCTGCTGCCAGACACAGCTTGCCAGCCAGCCAGCCAACCAGCCAGCCAGTAACCCAACAACCATGGGGAAGAAATGGAAGCCTCTGCCATCTGCTGCCGACCCTGGCAAGAGGGACAGGGCCACCCTCCCACCCCCTGGCCCTGACTCTGCTTCTGCTGGGGCTTCTGCTGCCCGGGCTCGCTCTTCTGGTGCTGGGGCTTCTGCTGATGCTGCTTCTGGAGGTGGTGCTTCTGCTGATGCTGTTTCTGATGGTGGTGCTTCTGCTGATGCTGCTTCTGGTGGTGGTGCTTCTGGTGGTGCTTACTCTGCTGATGCTGCTTCTGGTGGTGGTGCTTCTCCTGATGCTGCTTCTGGTGGTGGTGCTTCAGCTGATGCTGCTTCTGGTGGTGGTGCTTCTACTGGTGCTTACTCTGCTGGCACTGCTCCTAGTGCTGGTGATTCTGGTGGTGCTTACTCTGCTGGCACTGCTCCTGGTGCTGGTGCTTCTGCTGGTGCTTACTCTGCTGGCACTGCTCCTGGTGCTGGTGCTTCTGCTGGTGCTTACTCTGCTGGCACTGCTTCTGGTGGTGGGGCTTACTCTGCTGGTACTTACTCTGTTGGCACTGCTCCTGGTCCTGCTGGTGCTTACTCTGCTGGCACTGCTCCTGGTCCTGCTGGTCCTGCTGGTGGTCCTGGTCCTGCTGGTGGTCCTGGTCCTGCTGGTGGTCCTGGTCCTGATGGTCCTGCTGGTGCTCCTGGTCCTGCTGGTGCTCCTGGTCCTGCTCCTGGTGCTGCTGGTGCTGCTGGTGCTGCTGGTGCTGGTGTGGAGGAGAAGCCCCTAGAACCTCAAAGCCCCTCTGATGAGGGCCCATATGGCCCTGCCAAAGGGAGGAAGAGGCAGACACGTGAACAGGAGAGGAGGCAATACACAATTGAAGAGGAACATGAGGAGGAGGTGCTGGAGTGGCTGAGGGAGAATGAATATCTTTGGCGGAAGGGACACAGGCTCTATCTAGACACCAAGAGGAAGCAGGTTGCTTCCTCTTGGTGGAAGGTGGATAGCCTGGGCTACACTTCGGAGGTGCTCCTCGACTGGTGGAAGCACATGCACACCTGGTACGGGAAGCTGCACCTCAAGAAATCTGGTCAGGCCGTGGTCAAGCTGACAGACCGAGAGACCTATGTGATGGCCAAGTGCAGCTTCTTGGAGGGTGAGACCCTCCACCGAGGAGTAGGCCCTCTCACAACCCTCTCTCTCAGGCAGCCTGCTGAGAGCCAGTCCTCTTCTGGCCAAGAGCCAGCTCCTGTGTCCAGGCAGGTATCTGTGGAGCATCCCATGATAGAGACCCCCCCGACAGCTGAACTCCCTGTGGCGGAGCAGTGGGAGCAAGGAGAGGGCACTTCCACCACAGCCCAATCCACATCCACCCCCAGCTCCACCTCCACCGAAAGGCAGAGAGGCAGACCGGAGGGGCAGAGACACACTGTCCTGCTGGAGATAAGAGACACCATCAGGAGCAGCGTAGATCTCCTCTCTCAGCTGGTACACACCGACGCCCCATCATCCAACCACAAGCCCTTCCTCATCTACGTCAACCAGACCCTCATGAACATGTCAGAACCCCAGTACCAAGTGGTGAAGGACAGGATCACCGATCTTCTTCACAATCCTCCAGACCCAGCTGAACCTGCTCCCACCCAGTCCAGGCCTGCTCCTCCACCCCAGGTGATGTCACTGCCCTTCCAAGGCTTTCCACAGGCCCTTACCTACCAAGGCTATGGCTACCAGGAGGTCCAGAAGCACAGGCAGCCCTTTCCAGTCCAGGCACAGGTATATCAGACGCCACCGGTGCCACTGATGCCACCGATGCCAGCCACGCCATGGATGCCAGCCACACCACAGATGCCACTCACGCCACGGATGCCACCAATGCCAGTCCTCACCCAGCTGCAGACCAGACAGCCCCACTACACTGCTCCTTCCTCCACCCCACAGCCAAGCCCAGCCTCAGAACATCTGTCATCGGTATTGGGGCTGACACCCCATGCCATGGAGGAAGGGACTCTCAACATCACGGGGCTGAGCCAGCTGTCTGAGAGCTTCCTCAACACATTGTCCCTGTTGTCCTCTCAGGGCCAAGTACCACAATGGTGCCTCAGACCAGTGCTCCAGCAGCAGCCACCTCCACAGCACTTGGATCCCTCACCCCTGAGACGATGGGAATGCCTCAGACTGACTGAGAAGAGTGCCAGAAACTGGGTGGCTACCTGTTGACTTTATTTTTGCTTTGGACACTTGACTTGGGTCATTTTAGTTTTACAGCTTGTTATTAATAAAGATTATCTTTGCTTCACACACTTGCTTCATTTATTTTTGTCAATAAAGTCTTGGTGGAAACGTTTAGAAATCGTTTAAGCCTTTGCATGCTTGTGGGATGGGTAAGGATAGCTGTGGGATGGGCAGGGATACCTTTGGGATGGGTAATAGCTGTGGGATGGGCAGGGATACCTGTGGGTTGGGTAATAGCTATGGGATAGATAAACCTCCAGTGCAAGCATAGTGGGACTGTATGGTCCACCCTCCCAGCTGCCACACCTATGGCCCTTTATTATCAATAACAATTTAATCATTCATCCACACATGTCAACACAAACACAACTCTATTAAACGCCCTGTTCATTGTAGGCCCACCCAACATACATGGCCCAATCTTATCCATGTGATGAGACAGGCTGAAGGAAGCATCCATTAATCATCTATCATCCTGTCTTGCCAGTCCACTGCTCCAGCTGAGGAGTTGCACCAGTGTCTCAGGAGATTGCGCTGCTTCTTCCCTTCACATGAAGCTCTGTTGGGGCCTTGCACATCCTTAGTGTCTATCAGGTTTCGCCCTTGCCTCCATTCCCCAGGCTCCATGTCCCCATTGCCTTGTTGACGGTCCACGAGCCTGTTCTTTTTTTTTTTTTTTTTAAAGTTTTTATTAATTTTCTACAAACAAACAAACATACAAAACATTAAAAACATCTACTCTCATATATACTTCCGGTGTATCGGTTGGTTCATCAGTTTTGTGCATTCATTTTATAGTGTCAATTACAATTATATTGCATAACCACTCATATTGTCAATCCATATTCTAATATTACTAAAAAAAAAAAAAAAAATCTTTTTCTGACTATACTTTTAATCATTCATGCTTTGCGAGATAACAATACTTCAAACAGTTTATTCTATAATTTGTCGTATAATCATAACAAATCAATCCTAAAAACTCTTCATATATATAATATTAATGCTCTATTATTGTATTTTATCATCTAACCATTGATAAAAAAAACCCCAAATTGCATAAAATTGTTTATCTTCTTGTTCTCTAATTTCAAATGTCAATCTACTCATCTCAGCACATTCCAATATTTTCTTAATAATTTCTTCCTGCAATGGTATTTTCTCATTCTTCCAGTTTTTAGCAAATACAATCCTAGCCGCCGTTAATACATTTACAATCAAATATTTCAAATCTTTATTATATATATCAGGTAAAATTCCCAATAAAAAGATCTCTGGCTTCAAGTCTATGTGTTTCTTTGTCATTTTTTCCAACCACATGTGAATTTTAGTCCAATATTTTCTAGCATTCTCACAAGTCCACCACATATGATAGTATGAGCCAGGTATCTGATGACATTTCCAACATTTTTCAGATTTATTCTTGAACATTCTTGCTATTCTTGTCGGGGGAAGGTGCCACCTGTAAAACATCTTATACAAGTTTTCTTTATATAATATTGACATTGTCATTTTATAATTTTGAGTCCACAATTTTTGCCATTGTTCTAAATCAATTCCATATCCAAAATTCTTCCCCCATGCAATCATAGTTTCTTTAACTTGTTCTTCCTCTAGCTTAATTCCCAATAAATAACCGTATAACTTTTTAATCACTTTCTCATCAGTACCCATCAATATCTTATCTAAATCAGTCTGTTTATCATAGAATCCTTCCGTTTTAAAATCTTCAAGATATCTTGAGTGTATTTGCGCATATGAAAACCAATTCATCCTTATACCTTGTTCCTCTAAATTTTGGATCGTTTTAAGTCCACCCTTTTCATCCAACAGTTCCCCGTATCTAACTGTTTGTTCCTTTTTATAGATCATAGGATAGGAAAATGCTTCAATAGTCGATAACCAAATTGGAATTTTCAAATAACATTGTTTTTTTATCTTCTCCCAATTTAACCACAAAGACTCCCATATATAATGTCTTCTGAAATACCCCTGTGTTTTAGTTCCCTTGTACCATAAAAAAGCATGCCAGCCCAACAGTAAATCATGTCCTTCTAATGTCAACAATCTATGTTTTCTTAATGTTATCCATTCTTTGACCCACATCAAACTTGCAGCTTGATAATACAATTCCCAATTAGGCAGGCCAAAACCTCCTCTATTTCTAGCATCTTGCAAAAGTTTTAACTTTATTCTCGCTTTTTTACCTTGCCATATAAACTTCAACATAGTTTTATTTAAATCTTCAAAATAGTCTTTTCCAAGTCTAATTGGTATTGTTTGAAAGAGAAATAAAATTCTCGGTAAAATATTCATCTTAATTGTTGAAATTCTCCCTATTAATGACAATTGTAAATTTTCCCATTTCTTCAAATCTGTAATTATCTGTTGTTTAAGTTTAATATAATTATTCTCTTTTAATGTGCTACATCTTGCTGTCAAATATATCCCCAGATACTTAACCTTGTTTGTAATTTGAATTTTCAAAAGATCTGTCAGTTCTTCTCTTTGTCTCAATAACATATTTTTTGTCAAAATCTTTGTTTTATCTTTATTTATTTTCAAGCCAGCCATCTCACCATATGTCTCTACCTTTTCCAATAACTTTGGAGCGGTTTCTAACGGGTCTTCCAGAATAAAAGCTAAATCGTCAGCAAAAGCTTGTAGTTTAAATTCTTCCTTTTTAATTTTCATTCCTTTTATATTTTTGTCATCTCTAATATTTCTATTCAACACTTCCAAAGTTAATACGAATAACAAAGGAGATAGGGGACATCCTTGTCTTGTACCTCTTCTTATATTAATAAGATCTGTAAATTCTCCCTCCATCATTACCTTTGCTGTCTGTTTATTATATATGGCTTCTATTGCTTGAATAAATTTTCTGGCAAAGCCCATCTGTTCCAATAATAATAACATAAATCTCCAGTTCACGTTGTCAAATGCTTTTTGAGCATCTAGGAATATCAAAGCCATTTGTTTTTCAGGATGAGCCTCATAATATTCCAAGGTATCCAAAATTATTCTCATGTTGTCTCTAATTTGTCTCTTTGGTAGAAATCCATTTTGATCTGGATGGATAAAATTATTTAAATATTTTTTCAGTCTTTCTGCTAAGATTGAAGCAAAGATTTTATAATCTGCATTCAATAAGGAAATAGGTCTATAGTTCTTAATTTGCAACGGGTCAGCCTCTTCCTTTAAAATAAGTGTAATATAAGCCTCTGACCATGTTTTGGGTGTCATCTTTTTTAACATAACTTCATTCATAATTTCTAACAATGGAGTGTTCAATGATTCTTGAAATTTTTTATAGAATTCTGCCGGAAGCCCATCTGGACCTGGTGCTTTCCCATTATTTTGTCTTTTAAATGCTTCATTTAGTTCCATCATTGTTATATTGCTTTCTAACATTTCTTCAGTCTCTTTAGGTATCTTCGGTAAGTTAACATTCTGTAAATACTGTTTAATTTTTTTCTCATCAATATTCTCTTGATTATATAGTTGTCCATAATAATCTCGAATAATTTCCTTTTTCTCCTTATTACCACAACAAACTTGACCTTGATCATCTATTAGTTTCAATATTTTTCTTGATTCCTTCTCCTTTCTCAGTTTATATGCTAGCCATCTACCTGGTTTATTTGCGTCTTCAAAATAATTCTGTTTAGAATTTCTAATTTTCTGTGCCAGTTCTTCTTTCTCTATTAATTCCATTTTATGCTTAATTACATCCAGTTTCAATTTAATATCTTTTTTCTGTGGTATTTTCTGTAATTCTTTTTCAAGTCTTATATATTCATCTTCCAAGGCCTGAGAGGTTTGTCTTTTTCTAATATTCTTTTTTCTTGTATAGTCTATTATCAAACCTCTTACATATGCCTTCATTGTATCCCAAACATTCTGTATTGAGGTATCTTCTTTTTTATTTTCTTTAAAAAAAAAGACCAATTCCTTCTCCATCCATTGTATAAAATCTTTCTCCTTTAAAATGGTATTGTTTAATGTCCATCTCGATCTTTTTCTTTGTCCCTTCCATTTAATTGTCATTGGACTATGATCTGCCCAAGTACTTATTTCAATATTTGTTTCTTGAATAGTAGATATTAGTTCTGTTGAGATCCAAATCATATCTAACCTGGACCATGATAAATGTCTATTAGAATAAAAAGTATATTGTTTAGTTTTAACATTTCTTTCTCTCCAAATATCTTTTAAGGTTAATTCATCTGTCATTTTAAAAAAAGATTTAGGGAGAATCTTTCTATTTTGTTTTGTTGTTGTTGTTATATAGTCCAATTTATTGTCCACAATTCCATTAAAATCTCCCATCATGATTATGTTAACATAGTCCAGTCTAATTATTTCCATATGTAGTTTTTTATAAAACTCTTCTTGTTTATCATTCGGGGCATAAATTGCAATCAAGAGTATTTTTTTATTATTATCCATTATTTCCACCATTAATACTCTTCCATCTTCATCCGTGTAGATCAGTTTTGCTAGAATATCTTCTTTAATGTAGAGAACCACTCCTCTTTTCTTACATTGAATCAAAGAAGTAAATATTTTCCCTAATTTTGGCTGTACTAACAAATGCTCATGTTGCTTTTTAATATGAACTTCTTGTAAGCAAATTATATCAAATTTTAATTTCTCTAATTTGTGAAAAGTTTTCCTTCTTTTAACAGCTGAGTTAAGTCCATTTATATTCATTGTAATAAATTTTTTTTCTTCCATGATTATGCTTTATATTTAGGTCTAACAGCTCTCGTAGCTCTCACTTCACGTTGTTCTTTACTGTCTACCTGTCCACCTGCAACTCCTTTCTCTTTTTCAATCTCCAGTTGTTCCTCCAGAAGCTCAATTAATGAGATCTCTTTCTCTGCCACCTCTTTTTTTCTTCCAAAAAATTCTGTATAAAAAAGTTCTGCTTTTTCAATCGAGTCAATTCTATGTCTCTGCTCTTGCCACGTAAAAATTAGTCCTTCTGGTATCAGCCATCTGTAGTTCACTTCATTTTCCAGTAGCACTTTGGTCAAAAATCGATATTCTCTTCTCATCTCTCTCACTCTTCTAGGTATTTGTTTTAAAACTAAAATCTCTTTGTTTTTATATTTCAATGCTTTTTCTCTTGCCACTTGTAATATTTGTGTTCTGATGGATTTTTTAGTAAATCTAATATGTACTTCCTTTGGTAGTTTATTTCTCATCGCATATCTTGTATAAACTCGGTATATCTCATCTACTCCGTCCATCATTTTTTCCTCAGTAATTTCCAGAAGATCTGCCAATATTTCTATCATTATCACAGCCAAGTTTTCTCCTTTTTCCTCTTCTATATTTTGAAATCTAAGATAAAATTCTGATCTTTCCATCTCCCACCTCAACATCCCATTTTTTTCTTGTTCTATCACTGTTAATCTAGTGTCAATATTTCCAATCTTCTCCTCTCTTTGTTTTCCTTCTTCCTCAATTTTTTGGAATCTCTCCTCATATTTTCCCATCATTTGTTTAAAATTTTCATCAGATTTCTCTATTTTTTTGTCCATGGTATCTATTTTTATCTTAATATCTTGAATTCCTTGCATAATCATCTGTAAATTTACTTTTTCTTGTTCCTTATCTTGCTTCAACATTGTCTGAATTGAAAGTTGTCCTTCAAGTGGTGGGGAAGCAGAGGTAGAAGCAAAAACGCCGAATGATTTTGGCTTCCTGCTCATTTTAATATTTCCAAGTCTTCAAGCTCTCTTTGACTTTAAATCCAGCTGGTATAGTAACCAAATATAGTCCAAAAAATAAAAAAAAAGAAAAAAGAAAAAATCCAATAGTAAAAAGCCCAAAGCCAAAAAAGAAAAAAGGAAAAAGGAAAAAGAAAGGTCTTCAGGTTCTTCTAGACCCTAATCCAATTAAAATAGATGGAAGAAGCAAAGAAAGAGAAGAAAAAAGAAAAAACTCTGAGGCTTTCCCTTTGAAATAAAAAGCAAAAATGCTAGAGTTAAAATTAACCAAAAAGGCTGGCGAGTAGGAATTTCAAAAGTATATATATATATATATATATGCACTGTACACTGCACTTTATTTCTTTATCCAAGGCTCTTATTATGACTGTCTTCTCCAGCAGCTTCAAAGCCAAGCCTCAAATGTTAAAATATTGATAAGAGTCCAAGAGAGCACCTGTAATAATATTTTACTGTATTCTCCCTCTATCTTATCACATTAAAATGTCCTTGAAAAGAAGTGCTTTTCTCCCCAATTCAAATAAAATATTTTCAAGCCTCTAGTTGGCAGTGTTACAGCATCTAAATACTCTTTCCCCCCCCAGCCAAAAGAAAAAATGTTTATAAAGAACTCAAACAAAAGAAAAAGATAGTCAAAGGGAGCCTCTATCCTAAAAAGAAAGTTAAAAAGATAAAAAATAAAAATCAAGTGAAAAATAAAAATATATATAAGAGAAAATTCAATCCGGTTACCTACAAAGTCACCTTAAAGTCCTCAAAGAAAATAAGAGAAAAAAAAAATAAATCCAAGTCTCAATTTGACATCACTTAAACGCCGCTCAACCCAGGTTCAGTCAAAAGAAAAATAAAGTCACAGATTTCTTCTTTGTTCAGGATGTCCTTTCAAGTCTTAATCAATTTATAATACAAAAGAATTTCTCACCCAACCGATACACGCTCATTTAAATCCCTTTCTTTCCGGAGTTGTCCCGGCTTCAGCAGCTTTAGAGGCTGCCTTTCTGCTTCCAGCAAAAGGGCTTCTCCCGGATCAAACCAGAGATTTTGCGATATCTCTGGGATCCTGGGACTGTGCCCTTCACGATCCCCGTCTCTACGGGACGGTTTAGGTCCGTTAGAACCGACCAGAGGCAAAAATATCAGCTGAGATCTCAGAGCCCCGAGATCGCAGCTGTAACACCGAGACGTAGCTCCGCCTTCTCCTCCCACGAGCCTGTTCTTCAAGACTGGGTAGCGGGTGCGCATGAGATTGTGCAGGATACAGCAAGCTTCCACGATCCTCCTCACGTTCTCTGGGCGATGCTGCATGGTGGTAAGAAGTACCTGGAACCTGTTGGCCAGGATGCCAAAGGTGTTCTCCACCACCCGCCTTGCCCTGGACAGCCTGTAGTTGAAGATCCTCTCTTCATGGGTGAGGCATCTGGAAGTGTAGGGCTTCATGAGGTAGGTTGTGAGGGAGAAGGCGTCATCCCCCACAATGAAGTAGGGCACATCTTGTGTGTCGTTGGGCAGGGGGTCTGGATCTGGGAAGCCCATGATGAGGTTGCGTTCCAGCCCCTCCTTGAAGTCACTGGCATTGTATACCTGGGCATCTGAAACTGACCCATTGCCTGAAGCATCAATGTACATGAACTTGTAGTCAGCATCAACCATGGCAAAGATGATGATGCTGAAGAAGCCCTTGTAGTTGAAATAATGGACCCGCACTTGGCTGGAGCTTTGTAGGCCACGTGCTTGCCATCTATGGCACCAACGGTGTGGGGGAAGTTCCACTTCTGATACCACTGCTCTGCAACTTTCTTCCAGCCTTCTTCAGTGGAGGGGCACTGAAGAAGCTCCTCCAGGTATTCTTCGATGATGGCCTGCACCACTTCTCTGACCACAATGCTGATGGTGTTGTGTGGCACCCCCCAGCCGTACTGCATGCTCCTGTAGGTGGTCCCTGAGGCCAGGTGGCACAGAGTTAGTGCCACCTTGAGCCCAGGGTCCAGGCTGGGCCAGAAGTTGGTGCTCTGCTTGGTCAACCTGGGTCTCAGCCGCTCCACAACTTCATCAAACATGGCTGGAGGCATCCTCATGAAGTTATGGAATGCACGAGGGTCTTCGTTCCTCAGCTCCACCATCAGCTTGTTGTACAGTCCGTACTCTGCTCTTCTCCTGATCCATCTTTGGACCCAGACACTTCTTCGCCGCCTCTTTTTCCTCCTGTAGAACAGTTGAAAGAGCCCGTAGGTGGCTTCGCACTGTTGCAGAACGATGGTGACTACCAAAAGGACTGTGTTATGATCCATGGTGGACATCAATGGATGCTGTGGAAGAGCAAGAGTCAGATGAAGGATGCAGAGGTCTGCAAAGCAGGTCTGCTGGACTGAAAGTGAAATCCAGGTGAGTTCCTCCCCCTTTTTATAGGCAATATAGGTTTTCCACTAGGTGTCCTTTTGCATCCTCTAGGCATCCTCTAGACATCCTTAATATCCAAGATAGGTCCCCTCTGCGAACGTTTTTTCCATTTTAAATGCTTTCTTTGCGAGCTGCATCCGCTTTCATCCTTTCTCCGTCTGTGCTACTAACACTGTGTGTCCGTTCCATGTCTGTTTCGCTTCCTCCCTGTGTCCGTTTTCCGCTGGAGCAGATTTGAGTTGCACGGATGCACAGCGGATGCCTAGCGTGTATAGCGGACGCGTAACGGATGACGACGGATGTATATCCGATGTTCCCCGTATGCGTTGCGGATGTAGAACGGACGTGTTGGATACATTTTCCGCTCAAAAAGTTTTGAGCAGCTCAAAACTTTTTGAGTGGATGGAACCTCAGTCGACGGATGCTGGACAGATAGAGAGGATGAAAAATGGACCCAGTGAGTACAGAACGGATGAATCGCGTTAACCAATGGATTGCAAGTGTTTGTCTCCGTTTTACATCCTCTTTCTATCCGTTGGTGCAGTGTGACATGGGCTTTAACTTCTGCCCTCCTAGCAGTTTGAAAGTACTGTATGTTCTATGCAAGTAGATAAATAGGGACCCCATCAATGAAAAGATGAGCTGGTGCTTTGTGCTGGTGGTCAGAACCCTGCTGACTTTGGATCTTCCCAGATAGAACACCTGTTTGTGAGGCAACCTCCATGGAGGGAGAAAGCCCTGGATACTGCTGCAGGATGCTGTTTGTCTTTCTTTCTACTGTGGAGCTAACTTGCCCCTTTTGTTGCACCATGAATAGTGCACAAGCATAAACCAAATGTCTTAGGCAGCCAAATAACTACTCTGTTATCACTGTAGTCTCCTGACTATTGTGACATCAGCTTATGTTAAACAAATAATAATTGGTTTCACAAGCTCTCCAGTTTCAGAAAAAAAACTTTCCCAGTTTTATCCCAAGTTATTTCAATTTTCGCTTTGAACTTCAGTAACAGCCAATTTGGGATAATATTTAAAGCATCAGGCAAGATCATGGGGACTGTCAGTTGTACGCCTCCTTAGGTACCAAATCAGATGGGTAACCTTGGGTGAGTCACTTTTTCTCAGCTCTGGGGAGGAGGCAAAGGTAAGCCACTTCTGAACGCACTTGCCAAGAAAATTGCATGGACTAATTCAAGCAAATGCCAGGAATCAAAAACTGACAAGGTCAATACATATTTGGATCTGTGGTATGTATGGAGTCAGTGTGGTTAAGGTGCTGGCTTAGAAACCAGGAAATGATGAGTTCTAGTCTTCAGCATGAAGGCTGGCTGGGTGACCTTGGCCTAGCCCTCGACCCTCTTTCACAGCCCAACCCACCTCAAAGGATTGTTGTTGTGGAAAAAGTGGAGATGGGAGAATTCAGCATATTTGTCACCTCAAGAGAGATAGATGATAGATAGATGGATAGATAAGAAAGATAATAGAGATAGACAGATAGAGCTAAAGTGGGTTAAAAAACTGACAATAATAATCTAATAATAATAAAAAAATCTAACAAGGTATACAAATTGCTTTACTCTTCACCCAAAATGCCATCCTGTTGATTTCTCCAATTCATTTAAAATCTCCTACTATCTGTCCTTGGCTATCCTTCCCTGCCATCACCATCCATTACCCTCATATTCAACTTTTCATCAAAGTCTTGTTTTCAGAGGTGGAATTCAAAATTTTTCACTACCGATTCTGTAGGCCTGGCTTATTTGGTGGGCATGGCTTGGTGGTTGTGTAACTGGGTGAGTGTGGCTTAGTGGTCATGTGACTGGGTGGGCGTGGCTAACTAAATGTCACTCACATCAAGAGGTCCCTCACCTGGACCTTCCCCTCCCAGCCATTCCTTGTCACCCAACCTCAACTTATCAGGCCATGAAATTTAATGCAAGCCATCACTTATGTGAAAATAATCCTGCTTCAGAAACAGCTAACAACAAAAGCATCCATATATTTTAGCATTACATGGAAACAGATGGTAACATCACAAATTAGATGTGTGAATGTGTGAGTGACTTCGATATTTGATTTTTTATGCTCATAAATTACCACTTGAGGGGAAGAATTGGCATTTTTCACTCATGGGATTTCCACAAAGAGATAAACTCCTGTATTTCTTTGACAATAATCCCATAAGTACAAAAGAAAAAGTGTGAGAGAGAATGAAAGCATTCCTTCCATATATTTCTCTTATTAAGTCATAAAATGAGAAGTCATTTTAACACAAAGAAATCATACTTCCTGAACCCACCTGCAAGCCACAATACAAGCTTTTGCACATTTAAAAGATGATGGTCTGGTACGATTCAGAACTCAAAGAAAGGTAATCCAGAATCTATGTATTAAGGAAAATTACACAAAATTGTACATTAGAGAATATTTTTCTAACAAAAGGCATTTACCTGATAACATGCAGATGAAGATTTGTACTTTTGGAGAAATGCATATTAAAAATTGCATGAAGGTCCATGTGGATTTTTTTTAAAGTCACACATTGATGTGGAAATAGTTGGAATTGTTGTTGAAAAAAAATTTGAAGAAGTAAAGTCAAATTTGATATTTTAAAAACCTGATATATATTATTGCAAAAAAAGAAAGGGGTAAAAGAAGGAAAAAACAAATTCAGGCAACAGTTCTTCTCTTTTTTTTTTTTACATTCCCTTCTCACCTTTACAGGTGATCTGTATTTTTCTCAATCTCTGATCCTCCACCAGAGACCTGGGAGTTTGAAGATTATGCGTAGCATCTTAGTTGTTCTTAACACTGTACTCTTATGGAGAGAGAGCTATGATGTTGTTCCTGGGATTTGTTGGAGTCACTCTCCAGTTTAAGAGTCACAACTTCATCTGTTCCTATCATCACAGGGACCACTTTGGTCTTTACTTTCCACATCCTCTCCAGTTCCTCCTTCAGACCCTGGGACTTCTCTTGCTTCTCAGCTGATGTTGTTGTCCCTTGAAACCATTAAATCTACTTCCACCACTGTTTTCTGGTTTACCACTACAATATCTGGTTGATTGGCTAGTATCTGCCTGCCTGCCTGGATCTGGATGTCCCACCGGATCTTAGCTTTCTTATTTTCTATGACCGTCTGTGGAATCTCCCATCTGGACTTATGAAGGTGTAGTCCATTTACTGTGCAGAAGTTCTTGTACATAATGCCAGCTCCTTGATAGTTCTGTTCAATGTATGCTGGTCCTATCTGCATCTCATATTTTGCCACCATATGTTGGACTGTCTCTGAAGCCTCTGCATAGTCTACACCAGCAGTGTCAAACTCATATTTTCCTGGCAGCGTCATATGATGTATTGGGATTTTTTCCCTTTCATTAAACCAGGCATGGGCGGGGAGTTTGACAGACTTGGTCTATACCTTAGGTCCTGTCTAATGTGGAGGAAGGATCCTTGCATCTATGGATCTGGTGCTTAGTGCCTCTTCTTGTGATGTTATGATCAGTGCCTCAGTGTTCTCTTTTAGTCCAGCCACTAGTAGGATTCCCCCAATGTCTGCCTATCTCAGCTGTCTGTCGATGGTACTTCCCATGGATGATTTTGTCTTTCCATGGCACTTCCTGTGCTTGATCTTCCTCTCATGTCAGCTGCTGCCTCAGGCACCACCTATATGTCAGTTAGATCAGTGATCACCAATCAGTGGGCCGGGGACCACTGGTGGTCCATGAGAAAATTTTGGTGATCCACAGAGAAATGTCACCTACAAAGCAATTAATCCAGGCTGCGCGGAAACACAAGGCTTGCATTGCTTGCACTGCGAACAACACGAGGTAGTGAGGGAAAGGGGGAAAGAGTAGATGGGGGGAACTTGCCCCACTCACCCCATGTGTCTTGCCTGGTCACCTGGCTGCTTCTTTCCACTACTTTCTTCTTCTGCTTTTGGCTGCATGCAAGGAAAGCAGCAAAAGTCTTTCTTTCTTTCCCCCAAACTCTGCCAGAAACGAGTCTTTGAGACCCTGCAAGGCATCCTGCTCCAAGAGGCTGTGCCAGCATGACAAATCTCACAAAGACTCATTTCGGGCGGAATTTGGGGGAGAGAAAGAAAGACTTCTGCTGCTTCTGTTGCTTTCCTTGCACGAAGCCAAAAGTCTCCTTCTCTCTCCCCCTGAGAACGGAGCTGGAGACGGTATCCTGCGATCCCAAATAAAGAATCAGTAGGAAAACAGGGTGGGGAATCTTCCTGCAGACTCTTTTGGGGATTTTCCCAGGGTCTCTAATCCACAGGATTTAAAATTATGAGTTTGGTGGTCCCTGAGGTCCAAAAGGTTGGCAACCCCTTGAGTTAGATGACTGTACACATTGGCAGATCATCTTTGGGTGCCATTTTATTGGTGTACTCCTGAATCCTCTGCTTTCATCCAGGATAGATAACTGAGGATAAACAAAATATAGCTGTGTTATCATGAGAATCCTTTCTTCCCCTGCTCTGCAATCTGATAGGATGACAATTGAAAAAGAACCCCCTCATTAACTTTTCTATTATTAACTACTACTAAATAGACTGCTTTCATTTATGACATTCCATAATTATGATGTCAAAATCAGAACTCCACATTTTGACACAAAAGCCAAACGGCAACGTTTCAAATTTCAGATACTGGAAATTAGTAGAACTGAATTACCTTTTTAAACTGTCAACTATGTCCCTATGCTTCACTCCAGCAAAGACCATACAGGATCCAGAGTGATGGTGTGATGCTTCCAGATAAAGAACTTTTTGCACAGGCAATAAAAAGATTTCCTCAAGCTATTTCATATAATCCAAGGAGGAGAAGAAATGGAAAAACATGGGGAACTGCAGTCAGAAATGATTAAAAATATCTTCTGAAACTTTCAAACAATTCTGTGAGTGAAGGGGAGCAATTTCATGAAACAAATTTGTTTGGAAGCACATGGAGTTAGCAGTTCCTGTTTTCATGGCAAATTCCTTCCCCCACATATAAAAATTTCTTCTTGCCACAAAGCAGAACTCTAGCACAACAGAAAAAAAGGGTACCAGAGTTCTCTTTGATTCCCATCATCAGGATCTATTTTCTTGCCCCATTTTTTGAAATTATTCTTTTAATAAGAATTATTAAAGAATTATTAAGAATCTAATTTGTCACCTTGCTAAGCACCAATCTCTAGGATCATTTGCGTTCATAGTAACTTTGAGTGATTTTGATCCCAGTGTAAGACATTATGCCAAATCAGAGGATCACCTTTAAAATTTTAGGAAGAAAGTTGAGCAGAGACATGATGGAAAATAACATTTTATTTTCTCAGGAGATTTTTGACGGGAATTGGGCATTCCCTGACTGTTTAAAAATAAATGTTAACTCTGTTTTAGGATTTATACTATAATGATGCTAATTTTCAGCAACTGTGCCTGATCCTCACATTCCTGACTTAAAATAAGTTGTATGTTATTTGTTTTGTTTTGTTTTATTATTTTATTTTTGCTACAATCTGCCTTCTCTCCTCTTTTTCCTCCTCTTCCCCCCCCCTTTTTAAAAAGCAAAACCTTTTCCTATATGTCAATTTAATTAAAATCTCCAGTTCTGAAATGAAATGTGTAATGCATTGCAGAAAGATAATTCTGTACTATACGCATTGTGACCTTTTCAGCATTCTGGATTTGTGTTTCAATTAGCAAAGCACTCAATAAATTCTCACCTTTCTCAATGTGAAATCGGCCACTACCATTCTAAGTCCCAAGGAAGAAAATACACAAAAATGACTCTGTCATATCTATACACTTTGTAAGAACAAATCAGTGCAAACAAATCTGCCCATTTCTAGTAGGCATATCTTAATTACTCTGCATGCCATAAGTATACGACTCTTCATTTGAAAAACATCTTGCACTGCATCCTATTTTTCTTAACAATTGCAGCTATGTTTTGAGTTTTCCCCCACATTGATTTTCCTGTTGAGGAAGAAGGGAGATAGAATTCATATACATATCAGAGGTGGAATTCAGCAGGTTCTGACCAGTTCTGGAGAACCAGTAGCGGAAATTTTGAGTAGTTCAGAGATCAGCAAAGACCACCTCTGACTGGAGATTTTACAGTATTCTTCCCAGGGATGAGATTCAAATTTCTTAACAACCAGTTCTATGGGCGTGGCCTAATTTGTGGGTGTGGCTTGGTGGTCATGCGACTGGCTGGGCATGGCTAGATGATAATGTGACTGGGGTGGGTGTGGCTAGGTGGTCATGTGACTAACAAACCAAATATAAGTAATTCTTGCTTAATGGCCAGTTGCTTAGCAAGTGTTCTAATTTACGACTGACCTCCCCAGAGCTACTTGGCCTATTTTTGGAGTTTTGACAGCCATGCTCTCTCTCTCTCTCTCTCTCTCATGACCAGTTATTACATCCCACACAGTCATGTGACTGAGGTTCTCTATGTTTTTTGCCAGTTTCCCACAATTCCTTCTGATTTCCAGTTAAAAAGGCCTATTGGGGAAATGGACTTGTTTAACAACCAGTGTTCGTTTAATGACTACAATGTTCACTTAATGACCATGGTGTTTGCCTAACCTTAAACACTCAAAGAGCCATTTTTCTATTTTCTTTTAGACAGATCTCTCTCTCTCTCTCTCTCTCTCTCTCTCTGTATGTGTCTCTTTCTTTCTCCTCCCCTCATCTTTTTCTCTCATTTCTTTTTCTTTCTCCCTCTCTCTCTCTCATTTTTTTCTCTCTCTCATCACTCTCTTTTTCTTTCTCTCTTTCTTATCTTTTTCTCATCTCTCCCTCTCTCTGTCCCTGGGGGGGAGGGGGGAAGGAACATCTGAACTGGTGCTGCGTAGTGGGAATCTGAGGAGCCAGTACTGAAGACCAGATGGCTGGCAGGGAGTTGGGACAATCCCACAGTCTCCCCAAAAACAACGCTTCTGGTGAGGTAAGAAAAGCACATTGGGAGGAGACTCGGTGGGTGATAAGAGGCGGTTCATGGCTCCTAAGGGGATCGAGCCTCCCTGCTCCCAATGTCTGAGGGCATCACTGCCAGCTACTTCCTGCTTCTCTGCAGCCATGCTAACAGCATTCAACCTGGCTGCTTCCCTCCTCCTTCTCAGCCCCAAACACTCACACATCTCACAGTGCTGGAGGGACTTGCCCATGCACCATCTCCTTGCAGAAGATCCTCCCAGTGTCATGTGTGCATGCTCTACCAGAGAAAGAGAAGAATTGTCAAACTTTTCTTCTTCCCTTCCCTTCAGAGAGGAGCTGCTTGGAAGGCAGCTCCTGTTGCCTGGCTGTCCATTTAAGGTTTCCCCCCCTCACCACCACCACCACCGTGTTGAAGTACCTTAAAGGTACAGGCTGCAGCAGCTGCTTCATGTTGGGAGGGAGGAAGAAAAGTTTGACAACTTTTCTCCTTGGGCATACACACAAACACACAGAGCATGCACACATGGTGCTGGAGGGACTCGCTCACACACCGACTCCTTGAAGAGGAACCTTTGCATGTGCCAGAGGGACTCGCCCATGCACAGAAGATCCCAGCCACACATGTCCATACTCTGTGGGAATGCCTGAGAAAGAGGAAGACTTGCCAAATTTTTCTTCCTCCCTCTCTTCTGACACACACTGGCCAAGCAGGTGAGCAGTGTCACATGGAGTAAATGTCATCCCAACAATCAAGCCCATGGGGCTCCAACCTCATACCAATGCAAGTTTGCAGATACCGCAGGATTCCCAGCTTTGGCTGCAAGAACTGCAGACAGCCTTCCTTCCTCACCACACACATCCTTCTCCTGTTGCCCCATGACAGAAAGCACCTGGCCCAAAGACACAGCCCACCACGATGGAGCCCTTCCTGGGGAACAAAACAAGAACTTACTGATCCATCCCATAGGGGAGCTTCAGAGTGGCGGCGGGGGTGCTCTGGGAGGATGGCCCTTGGGTAGGGGTGGGATCCGACAGGGTTAACTACTGGTTCAGTGATTTACAAGGTTTGGTGATTTACGATGTGCTTCCCTGCACACTGTGCGCATGCCTGTAAATCATCACCAGCTTGCTGCCTGGACAGCTGAGCAGCGCTGCATGCAGGGAAGCAGTGTTTGAAAAAGCACTTTTTTCCTGCTTTTTTAATTGCAGCTGTGCCTCACATGGCAGCTGAAGTTGAAAAAGCAGGCAATAAAGGGTAAGAGCCCAGGTGGATGAGTGGGCCAAAACAGCAGCAGACATAGAACTGGTTCTATGTATGCTCTCTGTCTGCTGCTCTTCAGAGCTACTGCAGACCTGCCAACCCCTGATAAAGGAAAATCTGGAGACCCATGAAAAAAAATCTGGAGATTCTATAAAAAATAGTGAGATTCATGGTCATGTGAAACATACCACATAAATATTCAAACTTAATTTCCATCAGATATAAGATCTTTTACCCGTGTTTCAATACATGGGTAAATGAGGCACAAAATCGAAACAATAATCCCAAATTACATTCAGTTATGACCAATTTTAGAACTGATAATGCATCAGACATAATTTAGTATGTAAATTACAAACAACCTTGGCCTCAGCATTCTTTCTTCTATTACTACCCAAAGTCCCGAATCTTTGTTTTATTTCTGAGTTTCCCACTCCAGTTACGATGGCGTAATTACTGACATTTCCCCAAGAGCTGGGAACAGGTAAATTATATCTTTTTTCGAGTAGATCCCAGCACAGAAACACCCCTCCTCCAATTAACTTCGATCTGTCAGGCTATCCCGTTCTGATCAACACGGTGGCGATCAACCGCCGAGCTCAACGCCCTGCGAAGATGGGCCAAGACCAAGGCTCACCATCAGAAAGATTCTGGGAGGACAGGGCTTTGGGCGTGACTTCCCTGAACAGCAGAAGTGAAGCCCAGAGGGAAAAGGTGGAGGGGCAAAAGTTGCGGCTCATCGTCCATCCAGGGAGAAAAATGGTGCCCGACTTCGCGCGTGTTTTACTTGAGGCGAGGGCTGCTAAGGGCCAGCTGACAGGGAGTGCGAGAGCCAAGACTCTCATCACGGGAAGCCGCCTCGCTAAGTCGCTGCTCCAGCGCAAATTGAAGCACGGCCACCAAGAGGGAGAAGGTGGGGATTTTCCTTCCAAGCGGTCATTGAACCCACCGGGCTGAAATAATCACTGGCTGAACCAGGGGATTCCGGGCCCTCCTCACCACCATATAACGGTGGTTATATTAAAAAAAGTGTTTTAAATTTGGTGTGAGATTGAGGAGCCTTGTCGTGAGACCGTGAGACATGACAAAAAATCGTGAGACTCACAGTAAAACCGTGAGAGTTGGCAGGGCTGCTACCGGTTCTACAGAGGTGGACAGAACCAGTAGAAACCCACTCCTGCCCTCGGGGCCCTGGGAAATGGAAACTGTCTTGTGTAGCACAGCAAAATTTACTTTAGCAACTGAGAGTTGCTGTTTTCGATTCTGCAAGTCCTCCTCCCTTTGGGAGCCGTTTCTTGATGGGGACTTGCAGGACCCAAAGCTAAGTTTTGCTGTGCCGGGAAAGAAAGTCACACTCTCCCAGCAAGACCAGCAGTGAGAAAAGCAGCTGCTGACCCCACCAGACCCAGCATGAGTCTCTCCACATGTGCTCCTGCTGCTTTTGCTGTAAGAGCAACAAAATCTTTCTTGCATAGCAATAAGCTAAATTTTGCTTTGCCAAGAAAGACTCTCACTCCAGCTACACCAGCAAGGGAGAGAAGGAGCCACTGACCCCACCAGAGCTGACACAGAATTGCTTCATGTGTTCTCCTGCGAAGGCAAGTGGGGGTGGGAAGGGGACCGACAGCGGTGGCAAAAGGCAAGTGGGGGAAAGGTGACTAATGGTGACAGGTAGGTAATTGGGGCTTGCTTGCAGAGCCTCACTTACCTAGGGAAATCATGGTGGAAGGTTGGCTGGTGGGCAGGTGAAGGCAGACTGCAGGCAGTGATGGCACATGGTCATGATAAGGAGGGTGGAGTTAGAATGCAGTCAGCTTGTCGCTCATGCATGCGATGTTGCACATGCGCAATAAGGACTGACTGGGCATGAGAGGAGAAGCAGGCAGAGAGGGGTGAGGCCAGCCAGAGGGCTCATTTTACTGGTTCTCTGTACTCCCAGGAACTGTAACAATGGGTTCTATAGAACCAGACAGAACTGGTAGAATCCCACCCCGATCCTTCCCCTGCCACGCCCACCAAGCCATGCCTACAGAACTGGTAGTAAAAAAATTTGAATCCTACCACTGATACATATCCATTGTGTTATTCCCTTTTGGGGTAAGCAATGTTGTGCAAAGTGCAGAAAAAAATACTTAGTTGTAAACAAAAGGAAATAAAGGCAGGAGATAAGAAAAATGAGTAGTATATCAAATTAAATCATTTTACACCATTTCAGCATTCACTGTGCCTCTTCTTAGGTTTCTATTCTTGACTACCACCTTTGCTTCCATCATGTTCTTTCGTCACTTTAAACATTGTTTCTTCTTCTTCAAACAACTCAGCTCTTTTCTATATCCACTGCATGCATCCACAACTCTCTTGCTCTTTCCTTTCCTCTCAAAATTCTCTATCTTTTGCTGTCTCCATTCTATGATTCAATCTTCATTTATTCTCTCTATATAACCAAAGTACTTCAATGTCCTGCTTTTATTCTGGTCACTTATTGTATTTTTCTGTTCAATCTGTGTTTTTTCATCCCACATTCATTCTAGTACCCATCTCTCCTTGTTGTACCCTTGTTCAATGACCTGTTCCTACTGCATTCCACTTCCATTTAAATTTCTCCGGACATACCTTATTCTCCTTTCCATGTAGCAAAGTAGTCAGAAGCATGTCTTTATGTACAGAAATTTACATTTCTTTAGGCAAGCTTTTATTCCTCTCAACTAATCACCCACTATCTTTCTATCAGCATCTCCACATCTTTAAAATGTATCCCTTCTTGACAAATGTTCTACCAAGATACATATATTCATCTCCTGTTCTAACATTTTGCTACATTGACATACTTTCCATTTAGTCATTCTATTTTCCCTGTTAAACTTGGGCCTTTCACATATTACCTTTCAAATTCTTACTGCTCGTTGCATCTAATATTCATTGCAAATCATTTGAGTTCTCAGTCAACAAATGACATGATCTGCATACAAATTACACATATTCACATCCCCAATCTAGGCAACAGCATTGTCACAACCATCGTTTTCTGTCAATTTATCCATGAATAAATTAAACAGCCACATTATCAGTCCTTTCAGATGGGCCAGGTCAGGTATCCCAAGGAATACTAGAACACGACTTCATTGACTTAGGCTACAAGAACAGGCTCTCGAAATCCTGACAATGTTTCCTCTTCCCTTCATCTTATACCAAAGTGAGTCAAGCTGTCAAGGTGACTCACAGTTTTTGTTTTGTGCTTTCTTGCTTTCCTGGGCTAAGTTCATAAATTAATAAAGGTTGCTGCATATTTTTTCCAAAATTATATCAGTGCTTCTCTGAAATGAAAGGGTTTCCCCTGTCCAGGTGTGACTGATTCTAGAGGACAGTGCTCATCTCTGATTCCTAGCAAAGGGAGCCAGCAATTGTCTGAAGGCACTTCTGTGGTCATGCAGCCAGTGTTAACTCTGAATTGAACCTGACTGAAGCCATCTTGTGCTGCTTCATAGTTGCCATGCACTATGGGGGTGGGAGAGGATGAGGGGGAAACAACTGGACCATCTCATAGACAAAATAAAGAGCTCTCCCATGGGAACCAAGGTCATTACAGCAGGTGGCAGTAGGTAGAGGCAGAAGTGATCGAGGGAACCCACTTTGATTGGACAATGTGACTTGTGACACTTGTGACAACTGGAGTGGGGGGGGAAGCGTTGCTCTTTTAATTACATGGTAACCATGGGAAACTTTTAGAGTTAGTTTTCACTGGCTGTGCTGCTATGATGTATCCAATAAACATGTTCTCTGAGGAACATACCTGACTTGGGGTTCTGATTTCTTTGAATGTGTTACTTGGAATGCTGACAGCCAGCATGACTATACACCAAGGTGCATAGAATACTATTATCTTCCCAACAAAGTGTACCTATTTATCTACTTGCACTTGCATTCTTTTGAACCAGAGATGGCATTCAGCAGGTTCTGACCAGTTCTGGAGAACCAGTAGCAGAAATTTTGAATAGTTCGGAGAACTGGCAAATACCACCTGTGACTAGAGATTTAACAGTCTCCTTCCCCTGTCATGCCCACCAAGCCACGCCCACAGAACCAGTAGTAAAAGAATTTGAATCTCACCACTGTTTTGAATGGCTAGGTTGGCAGGATCTGGGACAAGTATTGGGAGCTTACCTCATTGTACAGTGCTTGGGTCTCAATCTGCCAACCTTCCGGTCAACAATCCCAGCCTCTTAACCACTAGGCTACTGTGCTCCCATGTGGCCTACTCCTCCACACAAGGATTATCTCATTTCCTTGGCTTATTCGATCTTTGCTGAACTATCCACTACCACTAAGCAGTCCATTTATTGAAATGACTTTTTCATACCATGTAGCATTTGTATTATATTTGCCAACCAACCTTCAGTTCTACATCATATTCATGCAAAATGTTCCATCCTCCACGCATATTCATTTTATCTTATGCTTTCTCATAATTAATCAAATTAATTAATCCAAATAAACAATAAAGTTTCCCCGACTTACATTTCTCAATCCCCTCTAAAAAGCAAAAGGTTGGTATCTCCCCCCCCCAAAAAAAAAAAAATACTGGCATAAAATTGTACTCTCTCAACTTTTGTCCATTATCACATCTTGTAATTTTTCAATCAAAATAACTTCTCAGAACTACATTAACCAAATTATATTTGTTAATTTTGCATTCACTTCTATTGCTTTATAGGGCAACATTCTTATTTTTGTCAGGCCTTCTAATAATATGCTAAGTGAAGCATCCTCCCCAAACAGCCAATCTCAATGTAGAGTGCTGATTTAAATGTGGGTTTATAAATGCAATATTGCATTAATACCAGGAGGAATTATTACATTGGCATGAAACACCCCTGTCCCTTAACATAAGGCTAGGTTAAGAAGTTGCAGTTTTATTACTTAATTTTATTGTTTTAAATTAAAGAGAGCAACATTGTTTTGTTTCTATCTTGCTGATTTAATAGGTTAATAAGATCTGCGGGCAAGCATATCATTGATGTATGGCAAGCTCATGTTGAGTAAAGTGTTTTCCCCAGGAGTGTTTTTTCTCCTGTACTATATGTGAAGGTGGCAACCTTTACTGAACCTTCCTTTCCAGCCTCAAGGAATGAATTTGGTCCCCTTCTCATCACTATGTAATATATATTCAATTCATTGATTTTAATGCAGAATAGCTCCCTCTACTTTTAAATGAAATAATGAGATCAAGAAGACATATTAATAAACAAGAGGAGTATGCCAAATAGCACAGCTTAAAATATTCTCTTTGATTAACTATCTCACACTGGCTGTGGAAACAGACAATTGATTAGGACCAGCTGCTGCAAGTTGGCACAGACTAATTCCAGCTCCTGTCATGAAACCTAAAACATGGTAACCATCATTAGAGACAACAGGGGAAATCAATTACTTTACTTTGTCTTTACCAGAGGAATGGGGACTGAATACCTTGTTTGGGTGCTAATCTAGGAATGTGGTTATTTTGTTTTATTTCGAAAACAGGTGTCCCACAGTGTCGACCACATAAGTAGTAGAGAAAGAGAGCCAGCAAAGTTTATCTACAATAAATCTTATGGAAATCAGTCTCAAGGTCATGTCACCTACTACAATATTATGTAGAAATTGATGCTATGAGATGCAGCATCAGCACACGTTAGGAATATAAAAGAAATTTACTACAGATTGAGGAAAGCAGCAAAAACTGGGGAAAAAAGAAGAAGAAAAATAAGCTATACTGATTATCTGAAACAAATAGTAGAAGCAAACAGAACTCCTGCTGTCCATCATTCTTTTGTTCAGAAGTTTGGGGAAAACAGCATTTATCTTGCAAGAAAGACTATACAAAACAGCATGTAATTGTGAAAGCTGTATATAAAATGATCATAAACAGGGACAAAATCAATCTTTAGAACAAAGAAAGCAAAAGAATATGGATACTTATGTAGGTTTATTGTATCCAGTTTTGGGGTGGCTGGCTGGCTGGCTGGCTGGATAGATGGATAGATGGATCAGTGGACAGACTGACTGATAGACAGACAGCACTCAGCTAAGAGAAATGTGGAGTGTCAAAATATAAATTATATACACAGGGCCTGATTTGCACATTTGTGCATGATTTTCACAACCCTCACACACACAAAATGATATAGCTCTACAGAACAATTAGGTCATAAGCATGTATCATATTATGCATGACATTGTATCTGCATGAACATGGGTTTATTACAACTCAACTTGCATTTTAGCTGCTCCATCACACCTAGGGATTCTTCTGAAATGTTCCCTATCTGAATGTCAGCCATGATTTTGGAATTTCAAATTAACCAGTCTTCTTTTCAGAATATAACTTTGGAAACCACCCAAGAAACATACACATTGATGAAATAAATAAATAACCAGTGCATCATAGAACTGGATTTTTCTAGTGTGCCACTATTTAAGTTGCTAAATGATATATAGAAAACATTGCATCTGAACTTTGTCCACAGTTTTTAATTTTTCATGGTGTTTGTCTCTTGGTTTTCCCTCTTCGTACATTTTAACAATGCTCACATGCACACCAGAAACTAACCTTGACAAAACAAACTTATTATTGTCTGGAATGCATTGGTGAAGTGAATTAAACTGAGAATAAAATTATTCATCATAAAATGTCAACTTATCACACATTAAAAGACTATGGATCAGTTTTCCCCAACCAGATGTTGGAACATAAACCCCTGGATTCTGGGATGTGAGATATAACACACTTGGAGTGCACCTGGTTAGAGAAGGTTGCCGAAGACATTCCCATGGAAAGTAGGGAAGGATTCAGAGGCTGTTGTTTTGGACCCTAACAATCTGCACGGTTTTGAGAGGCAAAACAGAAGCTTTACAGTTACAGGACTGAAGCTCTGAAGTTGATTTCCCAAAGAAATAATCTGTCCCCATTCTTTTCCAGTAAGTTGCAGTGGGTGTATGTTGTTTATTGGTTTATGATACTATTTTTAATCTTTTAATCATTGTTAGCCACCAAGAGTCATGTTATTTGAGATGAATAGTTATATAAGCTGAAGAAAGAAAATGAAAGAAAGAAAGAAAGAAAGAAAGAAAGAAAGAAAGAAAGAAAGAA